>JARQOC010000003.1:816019308-816142053 GCA_033576535.1 Allobates femoralis
AAATCATCTCAGACAGATGTGTGTCCAGCCTCTGTATGAAGACTTCCATTGTAGGAGAACTCACCCCCCTCCTCGTTGCCACCTGTTCCACTCATTGATCACTATCACTGTCAAAAAGATTTTTCTAATGCCTACCAGGGGTGTTCAACTCCAGGCCTCGAGGGCCGCACACAGTTCAGGTTTTCAGGATTTCCTTAGAATTTGACAGTTCGTAATTTGATTAACAACTGTCAAATGCTATGGAAATCCTCAAAACCTGAACTGTGTGCGGCCCTCAAGGCCTGGAGTTTGAGACCCCTGAATCTGTTTCTCCTCCCATTTACGGTACTCCCATTGCTTCTAATTTTTCTTTTTACAAAAGAGAACAAAGTTGATGCCTCTACAGTGCGACAACCCTTGAGATATTTGTAGACAGATATTAAGTCTCCACTCAGTCTTCTCATTTTGCAAGCTAAACATTCCCAAATCCTGTAACTGTTCCTCATAGGACATGGTTTGCAGACCGGTCACTATTCTGGTCGCTCTTCTCTTAACTTGCTCCAGTTTGTTGATGCCTTTTTTGAAAATATGGAGACCAGAAATGGAAACAGTACTCCAGATGATAACAAAGCATCTCCACCTACAATCTCTTTACGTCTTCAACTTTACTTGTTCCTGCCTCATATAGTCTCGTTTCCTTCTCCACACCCCAGCACAATACTATGGCCCAGTTAGTGAAACTCCTATTCTCAACCGTCTCTTCTTCTTAAAGGGAATAGTTTGTCAATTTCACTGGTACTTCGCTTCTCTACTTCTGACGCTTCGGACCTCCCGTCTGGGGCACTTTCTTTAACTCACGCTCTTAATTCCATCCTGGCCCATTACCTTTCTGAGTTACAATCTTGGGGCCATACAGTTTGGTGTCCTGTCCCTCGGCCAGTTTCTAGTCAATCACTCCATTCTTCAATCAATTGTCTCCTTCTCTCAGGATATCCATTGCTCAAGTCTCTTCTCACGTCAGGAGTACCCATGTCATGTAGCTCTTCTCATTTGTCAGACGATAGGTCTGCTCTTACTGCGCACTGGGCCTCCTGACAAGAAACTGTCTCTGTCCCCTTCACTATAACCGCTCCCACTTTAGACTAGTCCCAAAAATTAACTCTAATTTTCCCTACTGTCGAGCTGAACACAGTCTGTCACCAATACGACATGTCAAAATACACATTACACATCATAACAGTACTTGTGTTTTCAAGGGGGAATGTGAGCAGTATGTCCATCTTCTTACATACTGCAGTTCTTCTGGGGTGATAGAGAGGGTACATCCTACTCAGTCTGACCACTTAGATGATACAGTTGCTGTTGACTTTTGTTAAAGGTGAACTCTGGGGAGGTAAAAAAAATATATGGTCCCTGTACTCTTAGACTATAATGCTGAGCTGCCTGTTAAGCTTGTATAATGTTCAGAACTCATATAAATCACTTATTCACTAACTACTCCTTACCTGTCATCCTTCCCTTAGGGGACAATACGTCACGACTGAGCAGCTCTTCCCCATCCCTTCACAGTCAGCTTCAGCACATCTTAATAACAGACACTTCCTCATTCAATCACATGGGCATGATGTCAAAAAAGGTCTTAAGGCTCCGTTACACTCTAAGATATTGTGAATGATATCGTTGCAACATCACCGGTTTGGTGATGTTGCAGCGATGTCGTAACGACATCATTGTGTGTCACATTTACCAAAGACCAACGATAAGTTCATTGATCGTTGGTCGTTGGTAAATGACCTGGACCATAAATGATGAACGATCCCCCAGTGCCGCACAGTGCTCTGCTTAGTTACCCGCTGTTTAGTGTTCTTGCTGGTCCTGATCGCTGGTGAGTCTGCCTGTTTGACAGCTCACCAGCGATCAGATAACGATGTCCCAGCGATCCACATCGTTGGTCTGATCGCTGGGACATCAATAGATGTAACGGGGCCTTTGCATTGAGCTGGGATCTGGATATCTGCTTCTGCGCAGAGAGCGGGGGCTGTGAACAAGGTGTCAATAGAACCTTATGTGATATCACACCCATGTGATTGAATAAGGAAATGTCTGTTATTGGACGAATATAGAAATTCTAAACATTTTACAAGTGTAACAGGCAGCTCAGTATTAGTGTCTAGAAGTCCTGGGACCATACAAAAGAATTGTATCTCCCTGAAGTTCCTGTTTAAATTCCTTGCATTGGAATAATCCTTAACAGCAGAATCGGACAGTCGGGTGTCATCTGTTTAACATAATCAACCCTGGTCATGTCTGGAACATGCATCCAAGTGACATTCATGGAAGTCACATGTTTTGGAGGGGTTAAAAAACTCTTTTCGGTATAATAAACGCACAATCAGAATTGCCTCAAAAGTATCAACCAATAGATTATTGGTAACATAAATTTTTACCAATTGCCACAAAAGGGGACAAAAATTGAAAAAAAAAACAACAAAACAATAGTGGTATTGCTGTTTTTTTTTTTTTTACTATCTTGCCACAAATAAAATGAATGAGCATTAATCCATGAATTGTATAAACCACTAAAACTACAACTATAAAAAAGCAAGCCATCTAACATACATAGTAGCATAATATTTAAGGTTGAAGGAAGACCTTAAATCTAGAACATAACTCACCATCTTCCTCCACAATGTAGATCCTTTCAGTTAAATTCTTCCAGGAACTGACCTCCCATTCATCACCTATAAAAGTATTAATAAAGCAAATGTGACACCAATATGGATTAATTTCAGTGCAGATTCCTGCTAAATCTCCCAATTCTCCAGTCTACTACTGATAAACTTAGCAAAAATACAAATTCCAGCCTTGTTTTTGGATAGACTAGGACCAACAGATCCATTCCTTTCAGGCAATCTTCATTTCTGGACAAGCAAGACAAGCTTACAAGGAGCCAAGCGTCACATGATGACTGCTTTGCAGTCTATGTGTACTGCTGCTGTAATTTAAATCAGAGTAAATTTCTTTTGGTTCTTCCATGGTTAATGCTAGAAGCTGCTTTTGTCTGTGTGTGGCTTTGTAGGTGGAGGTGGGGGTGTGTGTCATATCATTCAGTTCTCCACCCCCTCAGCCTTTATGTAGTTCCACTTCCTTCCAGTTGGTATCGCTGATAGAGGTTTTCTCTACAAGGACGCCATGTAGCACAGAAGTTCGTACTGGTTCTTGCTGCTGTTCCTTTTTCTGTAGGAGTTGCTGTGTTTTCCCAGTCTGTGGGTGGAGGTAGGGGCTCTTAGCCTAGGACTTATCAGAAACATAGGGCATGGGTGGCGATCCACACCTCCCTATCTTCAGAGGTACCTCTGGGAGCAGGGTATCTATGGACCCCAGTATAAGGGTCAGACTAGCTCCCATGAATGCCATTAGCCCATCTTACCTTCCTGCTTCCTGATTCCCTTTATTCTGCTATACTATCCATAGTGACATCGAGGCAGGGTCTTGATAGCATCCCTCTTTGTCCCTGTTTTGCAGCTAGTTGTCAGATTACCATTCTCAATGTGGCAATGGGTTCTTGCCCTATTATGTTGTGTGGATCAGGGTCACTGGGACCTGTGACTCCTCTACTGAATCCATATACAGCAGGTGAAATAAGTATTGAATACATCACCAAGTATCTCACTAACACGCTTATCCCAGCCCTAACACACCTCTTCAGTCTATCACTAACTTCTGGTACCTTCCTCTCTGCATTGAAGCATGCCACCATCACACAAATCCTCAAAAAAAACAAACCTTGACCCAACTGCTATGCCCAGATGTCACCCATTTTATCACTGCTCCCGTTTGCTTCCAAATTCCTTGAGCAGCATGTTCTTGTTCAACTTTCCACCCACCTCTCGTCTAAGTCTCTCCTTGACAATCTACAATCTGGCTTCGGCCCCCACCACTCCATCGAATCTGCCCTGACCAAAATTACTAACAACTTACAGCCAAAGCTAGCATACAAGGGACGAAGTGTCGTTTGATCCGCGCTGCTGCCAAGGAAGACCAGAAGACTGGAGTGTCTGGTTGAAGATTCAAATGCAGCCCTGTTGTGTTTGATGATGATTGCAAGATCTTCTCCTCCCAGTCTAGGAGGAAAAGATCTTGCAATCATCATCAAGCACATCAGGGCTGCATTTGAATCTTCTGTCTTCGGCTGATAACTTCAACCAGACACTCCAGTCTTCTGGTCTTCCTTGGCAGCAGCACGGATCAAATGACACTTCGTCCCTTGTATGCTTGTTTTGGACTGCAGTGACCCGTGGATGTGTGTTTCCAGCAGCAGCTGTCTACTAAGAGACTTACCGTATATACTCGCGTATAAGCCGAGTTTTTCAGCCCAAAAATTGGGCTGAAAAGTCCCCCCCTCGGCTTATACGCGAGTCACTGTATAAGGGAGCGAGTCTTAGCGATTCTGAGTGATTCTTAGTGATACTGAGCGAGTCTTAGCGATTCCAGCCAGCCAGTCAGACAGTCAGCAACCCACGAGGCCGTGCTGCGGGAGAAGCTGGTGCTCGAGCGTGACTGCTTAGGGGCCGAGGAGGCAGTGGAAAACCGGAGGCGGGAGCGGGCCATGTGGAGGGAGCGGGCCATGTGGAGGGAGCGGGAGCGTGCCGCCCGGAGGTACCGTGACCCCCTGACGACCGGAGCCCCTGCAGGAGAGCCGTTGCGACACGGGACACCGGGTGAGTGCACGCCTGTGGCGCCAGGAGCAGGAAGGTGGGAGCAGCCCTTGTCTGGCATAGGAGCAGAGACTGGTGACCGGGAGCGAGGGAGCTGCATATCCCGGCGCTTTATGATGCGGGTCCCTGATGCCCCGGCTTGCTACTAACGGCCACCCTGATAATAGTGCACTGTCCCAGACCCGGGGAGGAAAACAGAGGCAGAGATAGACTTCACTGTTTAGCACCACAGGCACAGAGAGTGCGGGCACCCTTGAATATTGCACTGTATAGAGACTCAAAGCTCTCCTCCACCTGCAGAGACTACTACCTAATAAGTGCTTGAGCTTGCACGGCCCCTGCTGCTTCTGCTCCCCTAAACCTGGGAAGTGTTTAAGCATACACGGCTCCTGCAGCCTCTGCACCCCTGAACCTGAGAAGTGCTTGAGCAGGCACGGCCCCTGTAGCTTCTGTGCCCCTGGACCTGAGCGGTGCTTAGGCAGACACAACCCCAAAACTACTAAGTCTGTCACACAAGCTGATGTTGACAAGCAATTCTGAGCGATTCTGAGCTAGTCTGAGCGATTCTAAGCGAGTTTACAATCCGAGTCCTGTATACTGTACTCGGGACTCGGCTTATACACGAGTCAATAGCTTTTCCCAGGTTTTGGGGGCAAAAGTAGGGGGGTCGGCTTATACACGGGTCGGCTTATACACGAGTATATACGGTAACTGGTTGTGGATTTACACAACCAGATCAGGTGAGCAGATTCCACCGTTAAACATTTACTCTCCATACTTAGGAGATAAGACCCTATTGCGCATTTTGTCTCACATTTTAGATCACAGCCAAAGCTAACAGACATTTCTCCATCCTCCTCCTTCTAGACTTGTCCTCTGCCTTCAACATAGTCAACCACTGTCTACTGCTACAGTTCCTCTTTCCCTTGACATCAAAGACCTTGCCCTGTGCTGGGTTGCCTCATACCTTTCTTACCGCATATTTAGTGTCTCCCACTCCCACACTACCTCCTCATCCCACTCTCTCTCTCTCTTGGTGGTCCCTCAAGGCTCTGTCCTGGGGCCCCTACTTTTCTCCATCTATACCCTTGACCTAGGATAACTCATACAGTCCCATGGCTTCCAGTATCACCTACACGCTGACGACACTCAGATCTACCTCTCTGGCCTAGATGTCAACTCTCTGCTGTCCAGAACACCAGAGTGTCTGTCAGCCAAATCCTCCTTCTTCACCTCTCATTTTCTAAAACTCAATGTAGACAAAACCGAATTCATCATCTTTCCTCCATCCCATCTTTCATCTTCACCACCTGATCTATCTATTATGGTAAATGGCATCATGCTCTCTCCCACACCTGAAATTCGCTGTCTCGGGGCAACTCTCAACTCTGCCCTGTCCTTCAAACCACACATCCAAATTCTCGCCCCCTCCTGTCGCCTCCAGCTCTAAAATATTTCCAGAATACGTTCTTTCCTCAGCCCTCAATCTACTAAAATTCTTGTACAATCCCTCATCATCTCCCGCCTTGACAACTGGCTCCTCCTCCTCTGTGGCCTCCCTGCTAACACTCTTACACCTCTCCAGTCTGTCCTCAACTCTGCTAATCCACCTCTCTCCTCGCTACTCCTCTGGTTCTCCTCTCTGCAAATCTCTTCACTGGCTCCCAATCCCTCAACGAATCCAGTTCAAGCTACTGACACTAACCTACAAAGCCATCCATAACCTGTCCCCTCCCTATAGCTCTGAACTAATCTCACACTATCTTCCCTCATGTAATTTTCAATCCTCCCAATACCTCCTCCTCTCTTCTACACTTATTCTTTCCTCACACAACCACCTCCAAGATTTCTCCTGAATATCCCCCTCCTCCTCTGGAATTCTACGCCCCAACACGTCAGATTATCCACCATGCTTGGATCCTTCAGACAGAACCTGAAAACTCATCTCTTCAGGAAAGCTTACAGCCTGCAATGACCGAGCTGCCGCCCCACCGCCACCAGAGCTGCTGCCCCACCGCCACCGGAGCTGTTGCCCCACCACCACCAGAGCTGCTGCACCCCTGACCTACTGTCTCCTCCCCATTATCCTGTAGAATGTAAGTCTGCAAGGGCAGGGTCCTCTCCCCACTGTACCAGTCAGTCATTGGTAATTTGTTTACTGTAAACTATATCTATAATTTTTTATGTAACCCCTTCTCATGTACTGCACCATGGAATTAATGGTGCTATATAAATAAATAATAATAATTAATAAATATATTTTTAAAGGTGCTATTGACATGAATTTCTCACAGGATGTCGGAGACAATCCTTATCCAATCCACATAGGTAAAAAAAAATCAAATCATAGATGTCCATAAATTATGTTTAATAATGAGAAATAACAAAGGGAAAATACTGTATATTGAACACATGAAGAAAGAGAGGTGCAAAAAGCCATGGAAAGTCATAACATCAGCTTAAATCTATTAGCAATTAGAAGGCATACCTGCCACTTACTGAAAAAGAATATCAGCTGGTTTAACTGATTGCCTATAAAAAATATCCCATTATTAGGGAGCCACACAAGAAACCTCTCAAGGTGAGTAAAACTAGAGAGCTGTCTCAAGACCGTCACAAACTTATTGTTGCAAAATATACAGATGGCATTGGTTACAGAATTTCTGAACTGCTGAAGGTTCCAGAGAACACTGTTGGCGCCACAATCCAGTAGTGGAAAGAACATGATTTCACCATAAACTGGCAATAACCAGATGCTCCACACAAGGTTTGAGAGAGAGGAGTGAAACAAATTATCCGACGAGTTGTTGAAGAGTGATATACCACCTGTGAAGAGCTACAGAAACACCTGGAATCAGCGGGTACAATTCTTTAAAAGAAAACAATAAGCTGTGCACTGAACCTCCATGACCTGTATGCACGCTCCTGTAAGGACGCTCACCATGCAAGACTCCATTGCTGAACAAAAATCATGTTCAAGTGCATTTAAAGTTTTCTCAGCAACATTTAGACAAATCTGTGAAATACTGGCAGAATGTAGTCTGGTCGGATGAGACCAAAATTGAACTTTAAAGATGCTTAATACACACCATGTTTGGTGACCTTTAACACCATGCCAATAGTGAGGTTTGTTGGTGAGAACAGGGGCGGACCTACCGTGGTGCAGCTGGTGCAGCTGCACCAGGGCCCCGACAGGCTAGGGGGCCCCCCCTCAAGGCATGGAGAATAAGCCGACATGCTGCCGGCCACGCCTCTTCTAGCTGCCGGCCATGCCCCCTCACAGCAGCTCAGGAGCGAGGACAGAGCCCAAATCACAGTGCAGAGAGTGAGTCATGTGACCTCTCCTGCACTGTGGGGAAGGACCTCACTCAACCAATCCTGGCAATGCGCGCGGGCCTCTGAAATTCTCTCCACATGGCTGATGGCTGTTCAGCATCATCAGCAGCAGCAGCAGATGAGGGGACACAGCTCTGCACAAGGACCCAGGTACAAGGAAAGGGACCAAAGACAGGGCACAGGCTGAGGACAGACCGGGGGGGGGTTTGCTGCGCTGTACACTGCTTTTATGCTTTTACAGGACCTGTGATGATGTCACATTGAGGGGAGGAGTCAGTGGTCACATGATCAGCTCCTCAGTGTATGCAGGACTCTGCTGTGCTGGTTGTCATGGTGATGGATGAGATGAAGTTTATGTCAGGAGGGATTTACAGTGTGGATGTAGCAGAGCCGAGTGTGTATGAGGTGTATGGAGCGGAGTTCTGAGTGTGTACGTGGTGTACGGAGCGGAGCCGAGTGTGTACGGAGCGGAGCCGAGTGTGTACGGAGCGGAGCCGAGTGTGTACGAGGTGTACGGAGCAGAGCCGAGTGTGTACGAGGTGTACGGAGCAGAGCCGTGTGTGTACGAGGTGTACGGAGCAGAGCCGAGTGTGTACGAGGTGTACGGAGCGGAGCCGTGTGTGTACGAGGTGTACGGAGCAGAGCCGAGTGTGTACGAGGTGTATGGAGCAGAGCCGTGTGTGTACGAGGTGTACGGAGCAGAGCCGAGTGTGTACGAGGTGTACGGAGTGGAGCCGAGTGTGTAGGAGGTGTACGGAGCAGAGCCGAGTGTGTACGAGGTGTACGGAGCAGAGCAGAGTGTGTAGGAGGTGTACGGAGCAGAGCCGTGTGTGTACGAGGTGTACGGAGTGGAGCCGAGTGTGTAGGAGTTGTACGGAGCAGAGAAGTGTGTGTACGAGGTGTACGGAGTGGAGCCGAGTGTGTAGGAGGTGTACGGAGCAGAGCCGAGTGTGTAGGAGGTGTACGGAGCAGAGCCGTGTATGTACGAGGTGTACGGAGCAGAACCGAGTGTGTACGAGGTGTACGGAGCGGAGCCGAGTGTGTACGAGGTGTACGGAGCGGAGCCGAGTGTGTACGAGGTGTACGGAGCAGAGCCGAGTGTGTACGAGGTGTACAGAGTGGAGCCGAGTGTGTAGGAGGTGTACGGAGCAGAGCCGTGTGTGTACGAGGTGTACGGAGCAGAGCCGTGTGTGTACGAGGTGTACGGAGCAGAGCCGTGTGTGTACAAGGTGTATGGAGCAGAGCCGTGTGTGTACAAGGTGTATGGAGCGGAGCCGAGTGTGTACGAGGTGTATGGAGCGGAGCCGAGTGTGTACGAGGCGTACGGAGCAGAGCCGAGTGTATGAGGTGTATGGAGCAGAGCCGAGTATGTACAAGGTGTACGGAGCGGAGCCGCATGTGTGCAGAGCCGCGTGAGTATGAGGCAGGGCCACATGTGCGGGACATATGGAGTAAAGCCGCGTGTGTACGGGGTATGTGGGGCGGAGTCACATGTGCATAAGGTGGATGGAGTGGAGCCGCATATGCTGGGGCGTCCTGTAGAGGAGCCGCATGTGTACGGAGCGGAGGCGTGTGCGCAGGGCATGTGGAGCGGAGCCGCGTGTCTACAAGGCATTTGGAGCGGAGCCACGTGCGTACAAGGTGTGTGTGCGCCAGTGGTAGTTCCCCGCGGATGCCGCTCCCGTTCCTATAGTCCCGGCTGCCTCTGCCGGCAGCATTCTTCACTCGAGTCCTGGCTGAGCTGTCTGCTTTTTGCAGCTCAGCATGGTGGGGCACGATGATGTCATCACTGAGTGCCACTGTGCTGATACGTGCAGAGCGGAGCAGCAAGAAGAGAGGTGAGTATTTACTTATTTTTTTTAACCCGTGAATACAGTGATGGGAGACTATGTAATGTGCAATATAACATAGGAGGAGTATGGGGTGCAATATACTATATGGAGGAATATGAGGGCCCATTATACTATATGGAGGACTATGGGACTGCCTTATACCATATGGAGGGCTATGCGGGTGTATTATAATATATGGAGGGTCGTGGAATGCATTATAATATATGGAGGACTATGGATGATGTATTAAAATATATATAGCCAATTATATAATATGGAAGCCATTTTAATATATCTGGAAGGGTCTGTGGGGGCATGATAATATTATGAGGGGTGTGAGGAAGCCTTTATACTTTATGCAGGGCTCTTTGAGGGTTGCGTTGCGTTGTAAATAAATATTACAATCTATATGTTTACATTACTTTGTTGACACTATGAGGGGCGGGGGGGCCCCCAAAAAATTTCTTGCACCGGGGCCCACTACAGTCTGGGTTCGCCCCTGGGTGAGAACATCATGGTTTGGGGCTGTTCAGCCTATGGCACTGGTAAACTTAATATGATTAAAGGAAGGATAAATATACAAATGTACTTGCTTGATAAAAATCTACTGTATTTACCAAGATGATGATGAGACGAGGGTGGAGATTTCAGCAAGACACTGATCCCAGTCACACAGCCAAGGAAACTCTATCGGCTTCAGATAAAGAAATTAAAGCTTCTAGAATGGCCGATCACCGGAGCTGAATCCAACAGAGAATGTATGGAAGGAACCAGAGTTCAGAGGAGCCCAGGGCAGCTTCTATAGTTGAAGAGTATTTGTATGGAAGTATACTTTTTCTATGTATGATCTCTGTACTAAGTATGTACTCATTATTACATTTCTGTTTTTCATTGATTAGTCATGTTAATGAAGAATGCTAAACGTTGCTGTTACATCCATTGAGTTTTTGTACAATTTTTGTCTGAATGAGCAAATAAAGACAAAGCTGCATTTGAAGAAAGAACCCTCTTTTCCTCTTCTTAGGCCCCCTTCACGTTTTTTGCCTGTCTGTTTGGATCCTGGTTTTTGAAGGACCACATGGAAAGGCACAGATTGGAGTAAACTGATGGCCATTATGCTCCCAGATCCTGTTTTTTGAAGGATTCGTTTTGTGCATGGCAATCGGTGCAGCCATAGGACATAATGGTAATGTCAGTTCTAGAGAGAGAGAGAGAGAGAATCCGGCACCATAGACACCGATGTTATGTGCTCTGGACCGCGCTGGATTAGTTTCTGTCCGTTTTTGTCCAGTGCACCTGACCCGCCCTCGGGCCGTAGGGTAACCGGTTCCGGGCATTGTTTCACGGGGGATGTCATGGGGCCTGTCACTTGGTCCCGTGGCCCTGGTGGTCATTGAAAAAGGGGAAAACAGTCAATGAAAATAGTAGAGATAGTGACTCGTGACGCCACCTACAGCTCCGGTAAGATTACCGGTGCTGCGGGACAGACCTCCAGGGTGATGGTAAAACAGCAAGGTAAATTCGCTCCCCGTAGGCGGAGCGGGATCCCCAGGGCAGTAGTGGATGATGGGAGTTGTAGAACAGTCTATGGAGGGAGAAGGATCAGGGGCCGCAATAACACACACACAGGGTTGTTGTTTCGTACCTTAACTGATGTTGCTGTTCAAGGTTAAGTCCAGGGAACAGTCCGGGTGGTCTGGAAGCAGTTCGGGATCTCCACATCCGATGAGTTATGAGGCCTCCCTGTTACGCTGTGTGTGTGCTTTAGTTCTGGGCTGTCTGAAGCTAGGCCCTGACCCTCTCCTGTAGTCCTCACTTGTATTGCAGGCTGTGAGAGTTCTGCTGTGGACACCGCTAGATCCGCTGTGGTCCCTGGCTCTGCTAAGTGGCTGTGCCTCAAGTGGTGCACCAGGAGACTTGAAGCCTCCCTGGTCTCCAGTCTTTACTGCTGGGCTGACTGGACCTGTGCAGTCTCGAACTCCGGTGTCCGGGCTGTCGACATAGCTCTTCTGGGGCGAACCGGCACGGCTCCGTTCCCCCTTGCTAACTTGCCTCACCTCCAACCCTCACTCTTGGGTCCCTCACACTTTCTAGGCTTCCCCACTGGCACAGGCCTAGCGCGGCTCCGTTCACTAGGTGTCTTCCTCAGTACTGCTCCGTACTGAACTGCCTAACTCCACCCCCGGGCCTTAATTTATAGGGGACGTTGCCTGAAGTTGGCAAGTGGAGCCCCCTCTTCAGGTCTGGGGTGGAAGGTGTTGTGTGTAAGTTTACCTGATGTGGAAATCCTTCCCTGCTCCAGGTGTTCCTGTGGCAACCAAACCGTGGAGTGGGGTGCCACACACCCAAATTGGAGCAGTCTCCAATTCTGGGTATGGGAAATAATAGGACACAAATGGATTAAGGACTGAATTCACACAAACAGATTGCCATATAGACCGATCCGGCACCATAGAGATACATGGGAGGCAAAAACGGATAGACCCGGATCCCCAAAAACGTAGTGTGGAGACAGCCTTAATGGTGTACCAGGTTACTTTTACTCTGGTTACTATTTTTATGGTGCACCCACATTGTAACTATTGAGCCAATCTTACTCAATTACTTAATGAAGAAAACAGACTGTCCTTGAAACACATAGCTGTGAGTGATGCAGCTAACGCACAGGAGAGGTTCAATATCTTCACCACTGTTGTGTATGGGGTGCACAAGTATCTGAGGTGAGTGCAATAGCTCTGCTAGTGTCTACCTGTTCCCGCCCTGCATCATTGTCACACACATGAAGCGCTTCTTTTTGCTTTAATTGCAGAGTGCAAGATGAGTATGTGACCCAGTGTAGACATCTCACTGG
The DNA here is from genome assembly GCA_033576535.1 of Allobates femoralis. Taxonomy (NCBI): domain Eukaryota; kingdom Metazoa; phylum Chordata; class Amphibia; order Anura; family Aromobatidae; genus Allobates; species Allobates femoralis. The sequence goes on from JARQOC010000003.1 coordinate 816,032,025, forward strand.
TCTATCACATTGGCAAGTGGAGGCAAGAAAACGTGTGTTGGGAGAACAGGCTGTGTGGAGCACTCATGTCAGACTATTGCGACAGGTGAGTGAATGAGTGTGTGAAAAGCAATGTCCCCGTTTACAGAAGCATTCAAGGCCCGTGCGCTATGAAAGTTCTCACAACGTTGGAAGCCACAATTGTCCAAAATGTCTTGTATGCTGAAATATTAAAAATTTCCCTTCATTGGAACTAAGGGGCAGAGGCCGACCCCAGGAAGTCAGATGGGTAACAGTCTCATTTGTCAAAACCAGACTAATCCATCAGATTCCAGATACAGAAGTATGATCCGTCACTACACAGAACACATCTCCTCCAGAATCCAGTGGTGGCAGCCTTACACCTCTCCATCCAGCACTCAGCATTGTGCTTGGTGATGTACGGTTAAATGCAGTTGCTCGGCATCGTACTTGGTGATGTATGGCTGGAGCTGCGCAGTCATGAAGCTCCTCGGAGGGGGGGGGGGGGTAGGTTGCAATGTTTGTGCTGATGTTACCAGAGGAGGTCTGGACTCAACAGTTACGGAGTCAGCAGAGCTGTGGTGACTTTTCTCCCCTCTGCTCCTCAGCACTCAGCCCTCCGCTCTGTAATGTTATGGGGTCTCCACTTCATACCTGAGTTGCTGTGGTTCCTTCCACTTCTCAATAATATCACTCACAGGTGATGGGGGAAGATTTAGGACTTGGTACACTGGCTGCTCCTATTACAGGACCATGCTGGTGTCAGTGCGCTCTTTAGAAAAATAATGTCTACGCTGACTATTTGTAGGAGTAATATGTTACAGAGAAGTTCCATAATAAAAGAATTCATCAGCATCTATAGTAGTCTATTGAACTTACCGGTGTCTGTGGTGTTAGCGTGTCCATGTATCTGTATCTGTGTCATTGTGGTCTTTTCATTCGTATTTGGCAGAAGAGGAGTAGATCTTATTCCATCTGTAACGATGCTGGGTTTTGCTTTTAAAATACAAAAATCTCTGACTTATGATGGGTCATTGAATAAGGGAAGATTTATATATTTGTATTCTGCACTAAGGAACAATGTAAAATTTACCTTTCATTAATGTTAATGTCACATCTCAATACCATTGTACAGTTACACAAATAGAATAAATCGACATTATAGATGAATATCTTTTTATATTATACTGCCTTCATAATGATCATGAGTTACATAGTAACATAGTATTTAAGGTTGAAGGAAGACTTTACGTCCATCTAGTTCAACCCATAGCCTAACATGTTGATCCAGAGGAAGGCAAAAAAAAACCCATGTGGCAACACTAATCTCCACATTGGGGGAAAAAATTCCTTCCTGACTCCAGATACGTCAATCAGACTAATTCCCTGGATCAACGCCCTATCAAAGAATCTAGTATGTATAACTGGTAATATTATAGTTTTCAAGAAAGGCATCCAGGCTCTTCTTAAATGTTAGTAGTGACTCACTCATTACAACATCATGTGGCAGAGAGTTCCACAGTCTCACTGCTCTTATCTTTGTACATTATACTGCCTTCATAATGATCATGAGTTACAGTCTGTATCATTCTTCAGAGCTGAACTCATTATTCTCCTAGTTGTTTGAAATGTTGTCATCCGACACTCTCCCGCTAGTTAAAAGGTCTGTCCAGTTTAAATGCATAAGATTGCAGACACTATGTGGCTGCAGACTTGTGAATCCGCACATCACATACACTGTGAGGATTCACCGGTGTTAAAGCGGGGAATGGCGGTCATGTGGACACAAGTATGCCATATGTATACTCACGGCCACATTCCGACTAGAAGGGTGCAGCCTCACTCATTGCAAATGTATTGAGAGATTCCACCACCCTTTAGTCGGATTCTAGATGGAAGTGTGGATATCGCTTACTTGAAGCCATGTGACTGCTGTTCCCGGCTCTTAAACCGGTGAATCCTCAAAGTGCACAGTGCATGCGATGTGAGAATTCATACGTCTGCAGTCACATAGACTGGGTTGCTAACCATCTGGAAATTCCAGGACAGTCCATAAAAATAAGGCATTTTTTCACCCTCTTTATAAAAAAAAAATTGAAGGCGTCCATGATTTTTTGAAGCTGAACAAATTTATACAGATTATTTTAAAAGTAATTACAATTTTAAAGTGAAAGCAGCTGATGTTTTCATATCTTACTTATGGGCTGCAGATATGTATCACTTACGATCATAATGATTTATTATTGTTTTCCAATGTGACTGTAAGAAATATTGTCTTTCCGTGATTTTTTGATATGCTGTCCAGGAAAAATAAAAGATCATGTTGGCAACCCTGCAGATAGTGACTGTGGACTTATGGTTTTAGACAATCCCATTAAATTCTTGTGTTTCTGGGTGAGATGGGAATTACAGTTTCCTATATACATCTGGTCACACTTTCTTCTATGCAAATCACTAAAGAACTATCTTTTCAGACACTGATCAAGCAGGAGTCAAATTTCCTCTACTTCTGGGCGGCCCACACTTTACTCTGCAGTGATGTTCTAAAATGTCAATGCAAAGTAAGCAGCTTGTAGGAGATTGTATAGCTGTGGATATGAGGCGACAGCTGTCAGACACAGCCAGACCCCCGGAAAGAAGGTAAGCGTGGTTTATTTATTTTTAGTGTATACAGTTTGAGAAACACTGACTATACTTCCTCCTCTGGCCCACTGATCAAGTGATCACTTGGTGAAAAGATAGAGCAGGAGGTGCTGGCTCCTAGGAAATGCAGTAAGCACTGCTACACAGCCAGGATGCTGAATAGTCCTGTAACTGGGGCTAATATACCAGTCATAGTTGCAGTGGAAATCAGCAATAAAAAAATAATGTATTATTATGTTAAAATTGCTCCCCCAAAGGTCTTTTAAGACCTTGACTAGGGCACACTGTGTGAAATAAATAAAAATAAGCAAAATAAAACTAAAACAAAAAGGAACACTCCCAGTCTTCATCACTGTCTCTACCCTCGGCTCTGTATAAAAAATAAAACTTGTCCAATTTATGAAAATAATTTCTATGGAAAGTGTAACGCAATGTCAATTTTTTTTACCAATCTTTGTGATCATGAAAAAAATAAAAAAGAGAAAAAAACATGATAAATGGACATGTGTTCCCTATTTTTATTTACATTTTCCCTCGATATCAACTCCCTCAAAAAAGAATATAAAAATGACATCAAAATTAAGCCCCATGTGCCACAAAAAAAGGACAAAATGATTTGAATATGCAATTGAACATTCTTTAAGGGTGCTTTCACATTAGCGTTCTGCGGAGGGGAGCCGCAATGTACGCGCAGCACCGCAGGTCCCTATCTTTAGAATGGGAGCGCACGGTGCTGTGCTTGACTGCGTATGACCGTGCGCACCCATTCACTCCCATATGTGATCTGTGCGCAGGCGGATGCCCGCGCACAAATCACCCAGTCTCGTCCTCACAAGAAATGCAACATGTTGCATGTTGCATTTCTTGTGCGGCCGAGACAACTTTGGACATTTCTATCCAAAATTATTCCGTTGTGGCATCTTTTGGATCAATTGTTTGTAGCGTAAGCATGTCATGGATATAAAAGCTATGGGAAAATATTAATAAAACCCCTAAAGTTTTCTGTATCTAATGCATTTCTGGCTTTTTCTCAAACACAGTATAATACTGTATGGGGTTTTCGAGCTGTAGTGAGATTGTCACGTGGTTAATATAACAACAATAAATACATTATCATTATGCATGTTATACCCCCTAATAACTTTAGGTAAGAAATAGCCCCTATAATGCAATTCTTGTCTTACTTTCAGAGGCTACTGTTGTCACTTGTTCTGGATTTTTCGGGGTACTTTGCTCAGGAGAATATGCTGGGTTGTAGCTCCCTGGAGTATGGCTCTCTCCACAAACTGAAGAGTCCAACAACGTTTTCCATTTGCTGAACTTATCCACTCCACTTGACATGAACACCTTTTTGGTCCCTTGTTTGGCAGTCAGGTGTAAGTTATGACCATGGAGTGTAAGGTAACCCCTTGGGTCACACATCCAGGCCTGGTTCCTTCTTCCCTCACAAGGTTCTATCTTTAGGGTGTGAAGGTTGTGGGATTTCATCATTGTTAGGCACTTGTTACTATGAACGTTGATGATGGAGTTGGTGTCTAGGTCCCAGGTCCAGTACTGATGATAAGAGGAAACTTTACACTTGGCCAGTGAGACTCTGCCGGTGTCTTCAGCCGCATGTATACACTTCTCCAGCTGGAAATTTCTGATCATAAAGTTCTGACCTTGGGTGACTGTGGATAAAAAAAATAAAATACTATAAAAACCTTGTGTGTCACACCTTATCCAATAATCATTCATCATGGTGAAAAAAAGTGTTCCTACCCACTTGGGATACTGTAATGCTTAGGCTTTCAGCGTACTTTTACCCAAAATTGGAATGTAGTCTCAGTTTTCAGTACATACAGAATTAATAATGTGTGCCAATACAACCTATTTATGAATTTGTACTGTTTTACAGTTATCATTCCCTAATGATGATCCCCCAAAGCTTTCTTTACTCTCCTTTGTCACTTGATCTGTTGTATAATAGCATGGGACGGTAGTCTCTTACTTCCCGAAATGTTACATGAGGTTGGTGGTCCTGGCTGGGTGTGTGAACTTGTGCTACTGGGTTGATTCGACCTTGCAGATCTCATGATGCCATTGACCTCAGCTGGACAGGACCAGATTGTAGAAGGCTCAATGCATTATACCACTGTCTGTAAGAAAGGTTTCGGGCACTACACTGGGGACGTCTGTCTACGTAGACACGTAGAAGCACCAGACAGGTGCGAAATGGCACTGTAGTCCCGTGCCTCCTGCACCACCCTCCCTCTCTATAGTGCCGACACTAGCTGTCTCTGGAGTTTTGTACTGCATGGTCCATCAATAAAGAAGTCGGACTAACCCAGTGAGTGCCTCCCCATTCCTGTTCTATTTGTCTTGAGTTATACCACTGTTCCAAAATAAATTCTTTACAATTTCTTTGATGCTTCAACCCAGTCTCGGTTCCTTCATCACAACCCAGCTCAGCACAGTTCAGTTAGTGAGACTCCTATTTTCAACCCGCGATTCCGAGTCTTATTCTTTTTAAAGGAAATACTATGCCAATATGGCCAAACCTTAGCTCCTCCACTTCTGATGCTTTGGTCACTCCTGCTCAGGGCACTCTCTTCATCTCATGTTCTCTGTCCCATCCTGGCCCCGTTAGTTCTCTGAGTTATAAACTCAGGACCACACTGCTATGTGTCCTGTCTCAGGACCCGACTCCTCTCAATCTCCCTGTGATCCATTAATTCGCTCTATCTTTGAAATTCGGATCACAGTTTCTTCTACCTAGGTCTCCTCTCACATCAGTGACACCCACATTATGTGGCTCTGATCTCCAGTCAGACCTTAGGTCTGTCATTACTGCATGCTGGGCCCTATCAGCCCTCCTGACGGGAAACCATTACTGTTCCCTTACTTTAGCCCCTCCAACTCTTGGCTAGTCCCAAACATTAAAGGGAACCAATCACCAGGATTTAACCACCTGTAAATAAGTGCAGGAAGTGATTGATGTGTGCAGCATGACATCACTATTTTTTTTTTTATTCCTCCCTCATTGGCTTGGCAGTCTGCTGTAAGCTCATCCCACTCCCCCCTGGATAAGCGGGAGGGGGTTTGGCTTACAGCAGATTTCCAACCCCACAGGGGAGGAATAAAAAAATTTGCAATAGTGATGTAATGCTGCACACATCAATCACTTGCTGCACTGATTTACAGGTGGTTAAATCCTGGTGGTTGATTGCCTTTAACGCTGGCTAAAGGTCAAGCAAAGTATACTCTTTCACAATAATGCATGTCATAGAACACATTAGACATCTTAATTATACTGATGTCTTCAAGGGGAAATAGTATGTCCATATTCTTACCCTGTTTACTCAATGGTTTTATATTTGTTGGTCAAGCATACTTACATGAACCTATTGGCCCTGTCCAATAAAACGTCTGACAGCCAGGGAGTAGCATTGCTCAGCTATCCTTTTCTTTGAAGATTCTTATGATACAAGCTGCTTTTGCACTTATGACCCTGTCTATTCAAATATTCCCGAGACACATGTAACATGGCGTGGGGGTGAACCTTGTGGGCGAGGTCTTCATTTCTTGCACCCAACCCACAACATGAAAGAGGGGGTCCTGGCTGGGTATGTGGACTTGTGTCTACATCATGAGATATGCCTTTGCAGGCCACATGATGCCGATGGCTTTGGCTGGATGAGACCAGATGTTATCTCATTCATTAAGGGAGACCACCATAATTTTTTTGCATAACTACTTGATAGCAACAATATACACAAGATAATGGGCACGTAATTTTGCATACGTTTTTTCACAAATACACAGCATCACTGTACACAGCCTTTTTACTTCTTCAGTCTCACTTGCTCCTGCCTCTAATAACTTCACTTATTTTACCATTACCCAGCTCAGCACCACAGTACAGTCAGTGAAAGTCGTTTTCTCCTCCCGTGGTTTCACATCTTATTCTCTCTCCAAAGGGAATGGTTTACCAATATTGCTGGACTCAGTTTCAAGCTTTCTGGCACTTAGGGAACTCCCGCCCGAAGCACTCACTTTAACTCCCATTCTATTTTGTCTTGGCCCGTTACCACTAAAATTGGTAAACTCTGGACCATTTTGTTAGGCGTCCTCTTCTCGGACCCATCTCCACTTAGTCACATAGTCCTTTGGACCATCCTCTGACCCGTCTCCACCACATAACTCTGTCTCTTGGTTAACTCTCTCTAGGATCATGCTATCTTTTGTCCTCGTCTCTCACTTAAGGGACACCCACGCCATGTGGTCTCGTCAACTAACAGACCTTAGGTCTGTTTACTGACATATATTCAATATAAATTAATAGAATCAATATGGAAAGACTCTTAGCTTTAATTTGAGGGTATTCATTCCCTAATTGGAGTGAGGGTTTTGAAATTACAGCTATTTAATATGTAGCTGCCTCTTTTTCCAGTTATCAAAAGTAATTGGACAATTATCTTAAAAGCTCTGTAATGGGCTGCATGGGCTATCGCCTCGTTAGCCCATCATCAATTAAGCAGTATAAAGGTCTGGAGCTGATTCCAGGTGTGGCATTTGCATTTGGAGCGTTGCTGTGAACCCACAACAAACAGTCACAAGAGCTCTCAATGCAAGAGAAACAGACAATCACTGTGCTGAAAAAGAGGAGAAATCTATCAGAGAAAGCAGAAAGGTTAGGAGTGGCCAAATCAACAGTTTGGTACAAAAAGAGTGCACTGGCGAGCTTGGAAACTCCAAAATGCTTGGACATCCATGGAGGACTACAGTGGTGGATGATTGAAGAGTCCTTTCCCTGGTGAAGAAAAACCCTTCACAACATCCACCCAAGTGAAGAAAACTCTCCAGGAAGAAGGTGTCTCATTATCTAAGTCTGCCATAAAGAGAACAAATAGAGAGGCAGCACCACAAGGAGAAAAACATTAATCAGCCTTAACAATAGAAAGGTCAGATTAGACTTTGCCATAAAAAATCTAAAGAAGCCGCCCAGTTCTGGAAAAGCATTCTGTGGACTGATGAAACTATTTCACATTGCAATTTTGTTAAATCCAATGCTGTCCGATGAAAATCAGACAGCATCGGATGCACTTAATCGGATGCCATCGGTCCGATCTTCTAACGGATCTTGTCGATAGGATCCTATAGAAATCGGACCGATGGCATCCGATTTTGTCCGATTTTCTATTGGATCCGATTTAAACGGCACTCCGCCCACTGAGGGCTGGGGGAGGGCTAGGAGAGGTTTGGGAGCCTGGGATTTGGAGCATGCTCAATACAAATTTTCGGGTCCGATATCGGATCCAATTTTCCATTCGATCCCCATAGACTACCATTTTAGTTTAATCATAACTAATCGGATCCGATTTGATCTGATTTTTCACTCGGAAACCAAAATCGCAGCAGTCTACGATTTTGGCTACTGAAAAAAATCGGACAGAATCGGTCCCCATTGGCGAACATAGGGGGTTAATTCGAACCCGATGCTGTCTGATTTTCATCGGACAGCATCGGATTTAACAAAATCGCAATGTGAAAGCAGCCTAAGATCAACCTTTACTAGCGTGATGGAAGGAAGAATGTCTGTAGAAGGCTTGGAGCGGCTCATGATCCAGAGCACAGCACCTCCTCTGTAACACATGGTGGAGGCGGTGTGATGGCCGGTCATTCATGATTTCCAATGGTCCTGGGGCATCAGTGATTATTGATGATGAGACTGAAGACAAGAAGCAGCCGGATGAATTCGGAAGTGTACAGGGTGAGACTTTCTGCTCAGATTCAACCAAATGCAGAAAAGTTGATTGAACGGCACTTCACAGTACAGATAACAATGACACAAAACATACTGTGAAAGCAAAAAAGTGGAATATTCTGCAATGGCCGAGTGAATACCAGATCTCCACCCCATCGAGCAGTATTTCACATCAAACAGCTGAAGTCAGATGCAGTAAAGGCAACAAAGCATCACAAAGGAGAAAACCCAGCGATGGGTGATGGCCATAACGTCTAGACGTCAGGCAATCATTACCTGCAAAGGACTCTCTACAAAGTATTACCAATGATTTGTCCAATTACTTTCGAGTCCCTAAAATGAGGAGGCATTGAAGAAAAATGACTAAACACTTCACAGGGATACAGGAATGTAGCCTTATTATGTATAGCACTGCCCCTTAGTATATAGTGTACTTCCTTTTTATACAATATATACAGTTCGGTCCACAAATATTTAGACAGTGTCCGAATCTTCGTGTTTTGGGCTCTGCATTTGGTTGAATCAGAGCAGAATGCGTCGCCCTGTACACTTCAGAATACATCTGGCGGCTTCTATCTTCAGTCATATCATCTATAAACACTAATGCCCGACCATCACACGCCTCCGCCATGTGTTACAGAGGAGGTGCTGTGCTCTGGATCAGGAGCCGTTCTAACCCTTCTCCACTTTCTTCTTCCCGTCACTCTAGTAAAGGTTGATCTTAGGTTCATCTGTCCTCTGCTCCTTTTACAGAACTAGGTGGCTTCTTTAGATTTTTTTTGGCAAAGTCTAATCTGGCCTTACTATTTTAAACCCATGGTGGTGACGCTTCTGTATTTGCTCTTATGAAGTCTTCTCTTTATGGTAGACTTAGATACTGAAACACCTTCTTCTCGGAGAGTGTTCTTCACTTGGGAGGTTGCTATGAAGGGTTTTTCTTCACCATGGAAAGGATTCTACTGAATAATAATCCACCATTGTTGTCTTCCATGGATGTCAGTGCTTTATTTGAGGTCCCAAGCTCACCAGTGTGCTCTTTTTGTACCAAGCTGTTGTCTCTCTGATGAATTTCTTTTTCTTTTTTTTTTCAGCCTAATGATGGTGTGTTTCCTTTCCATTGAGAGCTCATGTGACCACATGTTGTGAGTTCAAAGCAACAGCTTCCAAATGCAAATTCCACACCTGGAATCAGCTCCAGACCATGTTTATCTGCTTAACTGATGCTGGATTAATGAGGGAGGAACTCATGCAGTCCACTAAAGAGCTTTTGAGATAATTGTCCAATTACTTTTGGTCCCTTGACAAAGAGGCAGCTACTATTAAACAGCTGTAACTCCTAAATCCTTACTCCAATTAGGAAGTGAATACCCTCAAATTAAAGCTGAGTGTCTGCACCCTAAGCCCATATTGATAACTTTATACTGAATATGTTTAAGTAAACAGCTAAAATACCAAAACATGTTTCACTGCCCAGATAGTTCTGGACCTAACTGTAGTACCATTCTTCATTACATAATTTCCTCTTTTATTATGTGCAACACTGGTTATTTTTACATAGTATTCTTCTATTTATGTACAGTGCCAGAACTCATTATATACGGTAGTGTCCTCTATTATGTTTAGCACCATCCCATTACTAGACACTGTAGTATTATTTTTTTATTATGCATGCTTTTATAGCACCATCATATTCTGTAGCACTTTACAGACATCATCATCACTGTCCCCATCAGGGCTCACAATCTAAATTCTTTATCACTAAGTCTTTAGAGTGTGGGAGGAAACCAGAGAACCTGGAGGAAGCACACGCGAACACAGGGAGAACACACAAACTCCTGGCAGATGTTGTCCTTGTTGGGATTTGAACCCAGGACCCCAGCGCTGTCAGTGCTGTCAGCCAAGTCGACCTGTCAATGGCTTCAGCAGAACAAAGTGAAGGTTCTGGAGTGGCCATCTCAGTCTCCTGACCTCAATATCATTGAGCCACTGACTCACCGCTGCTGGTCTCAGGCGTTGGGCTGCTGTCACGGTTCGGTGCCTGAGGCTGGGAAGGCCCGGTGGTCAAAGGGTTAAAGAATAAAGTTTGTCTCGTGACGCCACCTGTGGGTGTCCGGTGATGGCATCGGAGCTGCTTGGGCCTCCGGGGGATGTGCGGCAGCTAGATGGGATGCTCCCCACAGGATGAGCAGTAGTCCCCGGGGCCAGGAGCTGTTCTGAGTGGAATACGGCAGCTCAGGTAGTTTGATGAATGCATGGGTTAGTAACAGTTCTGAAAGAAAAGGCACTGACACGATGCTCCTCTGTAATGGGTCTTTACTGGAGTTGTACACGGTACACGGTAACACAGTTCTTTAGTTAACGGACCGGGTGGTCCCAGTGATGAACAGCCTCTGTCCAAAGCTCCACATTGTTCCTCTTTTACTAGCTGTCCCTCTTAATTGCCGTTGCTGCCTTGTTGCACCAGGTTCGGATACTGGGGTTTCTCTAGTGGATTGCCTGTTCCATGTTATTCAACCGGCTACAAAGGGTCCTAAACTCTGTGGCGGGTATCCCCCTGGTAAGACTGCAGAAGTGGTGGCTTTAGTGAGGGGCTCCTATAAAGCTCTTCCTTCACTCCGGTTTTGTAGTAAAGCGATGAACGACTGTATACCTCAGGACTGGTGTCCGGTGGGACTGGGCATGGGTGTCTTTGAACCCGGTACTTGGTTGCTTGCCCACTTTCTGGTCTGGGTCACCGCTTGTTGGTGCCCTCCTTGTTGGTTTTCTTTCTTTTCTCAGGGCTGCACGGCACTGTGCAAGCTCCTGCTCTCCTCTTTCCTTCCTAAACACGACTCCCAACTCACACTAACTTGCTTTTCTCTCTTTTCCCACACTCAACATCCTACACTCCTCCCACCAGGACCTGATTGGTCCTCTACCTCTAGATGTTGTATGTGGTGTATGGAGCTTTGGGTGTAACTTATTCATCACTGAGACGGACGATATTGCATCTTCAGTCAGGGATGCAATACCTTCCTGTGACGCACTCGTTACGGGGCGCCACAACCGCTCTGGGGAGAACTCAAGCCCGAAGTTCATGCAAGAAAGTCCAGGAATTTACAGGAACTGGAGGCTTTTCACCAAGAAGAACGGGCAGCTTTACCATCTGAGAAAATAAAGAGCCTCATCCACAACTACCACAAGACTTAAGCTGTCATTGATGTTATTAAGAACTATGGTATGTGAACGTTTGATCAGGGTCATTTGGATGTGTTTGGTTGTCGTTATGATTTAAAAAGAGAAAACACAGTAGTTTGACAATAAATTATTTCACCCAACTACTGACCATGAGAGGAGAAAAGTTTTCATGTTCTCTGAAAAAAGATCAAGAAAGCAAAATATCTGCCGGGATATGTAAACTTTTCAGCACAACTGAAACAAGAGAGGGCACATTGTAATAAAGGATAGTAATGTACATAACGAGAGGAGACTATGTAATGTATAATATTAATATATATACCTACTATGCAGCTTTGCCACCATAAAAGGGGGCCCAAATACATTTCTTGCACAGGGTCCCCAGGCTGTCAGTGTCCCCCCTGGTCCTACTTGTTATATTGCAGTGTCATACATGCTCCACCACTGATTATAGACTGAGATATCTGTGATAACTCTATGTGTCTGCTCTGATATTCCATGTGATACTGGAATGCGCTCACTATTGTCCTCGCTCTTATGGGAATTCTTATTACATCTTAAGTATCCAGAAGTCATTTCTCACTAGCGTGTATTTGTTCAATTATCAGCACGGATTGTGAGCTATGGATATACCGATAAGAAAGGTAAACATTGTCCACTATACATAAATGTTGTTAGGAGCCCTGAGGGACGGCCATTGTCTCGCAGATCACAAGAAAGGAAGAAACAGTAACATTAAGAAGTCAGACAGGAAATACCTGCTCCCGCCAGATACTTACAGCAAAGGGACAATGAAATTATATATTTAGTATGCAAATTCTATCTGGTCTGTTTGTCTGATTTATTCAATACACCAAACTCCATACTTTCCTAGAAGCTTATTGAGTTTAATTGTGCCTTTCTGATAAGGTACACGAATGTCATACTGTACATAAGGGCTTGTACTTAGGATCCCAAGTATGAGTCAAAAGGGTCTCACTTTCTGGTGCACTCAAACACAACCTGGACAACCCTTTCTCCACCAGCATGCTTCACCCCACACACAAAAAAAATAACACCTATACTCACCCCTGGTGCGGGCGCTGTTCTAGTGGTGTTGGGACTGCCAGTCCTGGCAATTCACCCTCACTGGCTTCACTCTCCTCTCCTGACATAACTGACATCTGTAGGGCAGCTAACACTTATTCCAGATGACTGATCTGTCCAAAGGAGGAGAGAGTGAAGCCAGCGCTGATTGGCCGTAAAGATCACATGACATTGCAATGCAAACCCCAGGAGAGTAAAGGTCCCGTTACACACAACGATATCGTGAACGATATCGTTGCAACGTCACCGGTTTGGTGACGTTGCAGCGATGTCGAAACGACATCTTTGTGTGTGACACGTATCAACGATCAACGATAAGTCGTTGATTGTTGATCGTAGATTTATGGCCAAGACCATAAATCTATCAATTATCTCCCGCTGGCTGGCAACCATTGGTGTGTGTGACAGCGGGAGACCAACGATGAACGAGCTCCCAGCGTCGCACAGCAAGCTCTGGGAGCTGGTAACCAGGGTAAACATTGTGTAACTAAGCACCGCGCTCTGCTTAGTTACCCACTGTTTACCATGGTTACCAGCATTCTCGCTGGTCCTGATCGCTGGTGAGTCTGCTTGTGTGACAGCTCACCAGTGATCAGTTCATGATGTGGAAGCGATCCACATCGTTGGTTGTATCGCTGCCACATCATAACGTGTAACTGGCCCTTAATTGTCGACAGTGCTTGAACAGCACCGTGGGTGAGTATAATTGTTGGTCTTTTTTTTAGGGAGAAACAAGGATTGAGAAGGGGTTGTCCGAGAAGTGGACAACCCCATCAATGCCGGGTATCTGAACTGCGTACATTTAAGCTATGTGCACACATACCTATTCTAAACTCCGGAAGATGCTCTGAGTCTTTCAAGTATAAGCCGCTCCAGGACACAGATTTTTGTCATTTGTATCATTTTCTCAGTTGTTTCCTGAACATTTCTTTCTGATAGTTTTACCTGCTGGAGGTTTTTTGGATAGTTTTTGTGACATCTTTTCTACTGTCTTTTTCTCATTATTTTAAATAATGAACATAACACTAACATTTGTTTTTTTAAAAAAGCAAAAATGATGACAAAACTACACAAAAACCGTCTGGGCATGTGTTCAGCTTTGCCATTGACTTGTATTGTAAAGTGCACAGCGTCTTTCCTATAGATAGTGCCTGAAGTATGGATGGGTCACTTCTTTTAACCAATGAACATTTTTAGAAAGAAAAGGTTTAAAGACATTTAGATGCCTGAATATATAGAGAGGAGGTCGTTTTTACTTAGAAATGTAAGTGTTCATTCTTTTGAGCATTTTCTAATAGGTTTTTCGAGCTGTTTCCACATTTGAATCCGCTTGAAAGAGACTTAAAGGGGAACTTCCGGGAGATAAAACATTTTTGTGCAGTCCCTGCATGATGAAACTGAGCTGTACACTGCAATTCTAGGATCTACAGATCACTTATAAATCAATAAAATCATATCTGCTCCTCAGCTTTCACCCCTCCCTTTGGGGACAGAGAATTTCAGTCTGCAGCAGCAGTGACAGGAGGTGTGTCAGGGGTGTGGACCCTGGAACTCCAGGATCATCTTACTTTCCTGCCCCCTCATACTCCTGTATGGGCAGGGGGCGTGGCCTCTGCCTCATGGTCACATTGCGATCCTGTCCAATAAAACTTTCTGTGGATCGTCACTGTCTCCTCAGTCACAGCAAGGCATCCAGACATCTCTGCAGCATCTGTTACACATGGTATAAAACCCAAGGTCCTATTATCAGGGGAACTATGTACTGCCACCATGGGGCCAGCGGCCACACGCCTGCCACGCCTCCTGCCTATACAGAAGTATGTAAGATGAACCTGGATCCCCCAGGGTCCATGCCTCCGACACACTACCCTCTCTCACCAGCAGCGTGAGGCTGAATTTCTCTGTCCCCAAAGGGAGGGGTGAGAGCTGAGGAGCAGGTATGAGTTTATAGATTTATAAGTGATCTATTGATCCTAGAACTGCAGTGTACAGCTCTGCTTCATCATGTAGGAGAGCAGGGACAGTACAAAAATAATGTATCTCCCCGGAGTTCCCTTTTAATGTTCACATGGAGTTCTCTGAGTATTTTTTTGCATTGGATCCTGTTGAAAATTCCTCTCAAATTTGTCTTCCAAAATACTTGGAAATCCTATTTTTTTATATGGAAAATCCACCATGCTGTGCGTATGAAGTGTATTTCAGCTTTTTTTTTATCCTGTAAAGGTTTTGAAGAACTTTTGGTGGAGAAAAAGTGCTAAGTTGTGACTTTGATATAGATCCTAGGAAAACTTTGCAAATTATTTACTGTCCAATAAAAAGGTTGAAAAAAAATGTTTCAGAAATTTTTTTCCTTAAGGTGAACCTATCACTATGTTTTTCAATGATAAACCAAAACTACCACCTTCAGCAGCCCCTAGCTGTCTGACTCCCCCTGTATACACCACCAATACCTTTATAAATGTCCCGCGCTGTATTGATATCTGTCCGGTCTGGTCCGATGGGTGTAATCTCTGCGCCTTCCGTCATTCCTCTCCTCGCTGATTGCCAACCTTTCATCATGATTGAGGTGGCCACATAGCGGGAGGAGGGGGTGGGAATTTCACGCATGCGCATAGACCTTGCTGGTTAACAGCAAACAGGTATATTCAGTTTTTCATTCTGTAGTGATGATGCCATTATCAATACTGAGCCATGACTACATTTTTAGTCCCATTGCTTATAGATAGGAATGTTTGTTTATGCAGTGTGATATTTCACCACTAGATGGCAGAAACATTTTAATACTTGGGCTACCACTTCGCAGGACTAGTTTAGCTCTGGATTATGTTAGTGATCACAGTGTTCTGTATGACGCTAAATGAAGGTCACTAGGAACCTCTTAGGCTTACATAACCTTGTGCCCACACTGCATTTTTGAAGTGTTTTTTTTTACTGCATATTTTGAGAAATCTGCATCAAAAACTGCAGGTACTGTATTTTTTGGACTATAAGATGCACTTTTTTCCCCGAAAGTAGGGGTGCATTTTATAGTCTGGATATACAGTATCTGGCTGTGTCTGGGGGGGAAAATAGAAGTGGTGGAGCAGGTACCGGAGGCTGGAGCAGGGTGCATCTATGGCCAGTGGTGACCACTGTTTAGACTAATGTAATATTCACTGCATCCCCCTTGTCCATCACCACTCACCACTGAAGCTGGCTCTGAGAGATGGATGGGATGATGGGCGGAGATAGCAGTGCATAATACATTAGCTAAAACAGCCGGTGCATACAATCAGCAGCAGCCACAGGCAATCACGTGTGTGGATATTCACTGCTTCCCACGCATCACCATTGGCATTGGAAGCAGTGAATATCCTGATGATAGATGATTATACTCACCTTCCACAGCTCCTCTGCAGCAACATGACATCCTCTTGTCTTGTGCTGGCATCTGGCAGTGTGTTGAGTGGCGCTAGACAGTGATGTCATCACTATGAGCACCACTCACACGATTACCTGCCAGAACAAGAAGACAGGAGGATGTCACGGTGTTGTTGGAAGTAGCGATAGGAGGTGAGAATAGTCATTTATATTTCTTAAGTGTGCGCCAGGATGAGGGGCTATATACTAGGATAGGGGGATTATGTACCAAGATGGGGGCTCTGTACCAAGATGGGGGGCTATGTAACAGGATGGGGGGCTATGTACCAGGATGGGGCGGCTATGTACCAGGATGGGGGGCTATATACCAGGATGGGGCCATATACCAGGATGGGGGATTATATACCATGATGGGGGCTATATACCATAATTGGGGGAGAAATATACCAGGAAGGGGGATCATGTACCAGAATGGGGGATCATGTAGCAGAATGAGGGGGCATATAACAGGATAGAAGGCTATATACCATGATGGGGGATGATATACCAGGATAGGGGATGATATACCAGGATGGAGGGCTATATACCATGATAGGGGATCATATACCAGTTTGGAAGATCATATACCAGGATGGAGGATCATATACCAGGATATGTGGCACATACCAGGATTTAGACTCTGAATGGGGGATATATACTAGGATGGAACATATCAAGTTGGGGCACATATATACCAGGATGCGACACATATACACCAGGATGGGGGATTTATATATACCTCGAAGGGGCCCAGGATGGGGACATTACCCCAATAACAGTGTCATCAGCATGTCCGCCCCATAACAGTGTGTCATCACCACAGTTTTTGCTTAACATTTTTTTCTTCTACTTTCCTCCTCTAAAACCTGGGTACGTCTTGTGATACAGTGAACTAAAAGTTGAAATTGACTGGTGACACCTATGTGAATAGGTACTAGATGGAAAAATACATTATAAATGAAGGTAAACCGTTGCACACTGAACACTGAGAAAAAACATGATCTAGCATAAATGGCTATAAAAGTGAATGGTAAGGCAAAAAAGTAACGCTAATAAAACAATGTGTACGGGAAGAAAGTGTAGTGAAAATTGCTTAAGAATACTGAAAACACTTAAGAAACCTAGGTGATGCATTGGCCAATTCATGAGATTCCGATAACCAACATCAAGATGTTCTCCTATATCGGGTCCCTAACCTTATGCCTCTGCTTGCAATTTAAAACTGCATGTGTGGGTGTGTTTATGCCTATAAGTGCAATTAAGATCTGATTTTGTGTGAAGTGACTTACAGGACCTGGTCATGTGATCCAGCCTGAGAGTCACATGGGAAGGTCCTGTTGGTACCATACCCGCAGGTCATGATGATGCCCAGAAGACATCGCCGGGGCTCATCGTGGGATCGCCGGGGAGTGTAAGAAAGTGTGTGTGTCTGTCTGGGTGACTGTCTGTGTGTCTGTCTGTGTGTGTCCCCTACATGCCCATTCTTGAGGAGACAAAATGCACCAAATATGTATCAAATACACCAGAAACATGTAGCGTTTTTAGGTGCGTATTTTTGCCAGAAGACCCATATATGGTGCAGAAAATTTCAGCACCAAATACGTAGCGTGAGGTCATAGCCTAAAGGCCTTGATGTCATAGCAATTATTTAGTGATGGCTGGGTAATTGTAATAGAGTAATTGCTCTGATCTGCTGTGCAATGTGTAACCCCTGGAAGAAAGCATGTCCGTGCCACTTGTTAGATGGTGTCCCCAGCCATTACTGATGTATGTGGCTATACTTTCACATACCTGCGGCTATGAATGGGACCCGGGCTCCAGTCATAACTGCAACTGAGAAAAAGTCCTCTACTCTTCATTATTGCAAAAATTGTACTGCACAGGTACTAAAGATGCTGCCATATGCAGCACAAACAGGCACTCACCAAAAGACGGACATCACCGCAAATAGAGGAGGATCCTCCAATCACCTTCGAGCGCAGCAGGACTTGAATCTTCTGTTTTCAGTGTCCAACAGTGTCGGGTGAGTGTAATCTGTGTGTGTGGGTCTGTCTGGCTGTCTTGCAGCATCTGTTCCCGGCTCATACACAGCACCATACTGTATATGCAGGTCCACACTATATCTGTTTTACAGTATGTCTGTATATACTGTATGTATATCATAATAATAATAATCTTTTTTATATAGCGCCAACATATTCCGCAGCGCTTCACAATTCAGAAGTTCATATTTAAACAATCATAAGAAACAGTTATCAGAAAATACAATAACTAAAGCAAAATAATGACAGCCCTGCTCGTAAGAGCTTACAATCTACAATGAGGTGGGGTGACACAAAGTACAGGGGCTTATTTACAATGATGGTATAGTCAACTTGAGGAAATGGGGAATAGATAAGAGCAGAAGTGGCCACCAACCATTATTTGTGATGCATTTAAGGCTGGGGGAGCAGATAGGCAATGTCTAAATGACTTTGACTAGGGATCATGATAGGCCGCCCTAAAAAGATGTGTTTTTAGGGATCGCCTGAAACTATGTAAGTTGTGGATACACCAAACTTTTTGGGGTAGAGCATTCCAGAGAATTGGTGCAGCTTGGGAGAAGTCTTGGAGCTGGGAGTGGGAGGTTCGGATTAATGCAGAAGTGAGTCCAAAGTCACTTCCAGAGCGAAGAGAGCGGGTGGGGTGATATACAGAGATAAGGGAGGAGATGTATGGAGGTGCTGCACTGTGAAGAGCTTTGTGGGTGAGAACAAGCAATTTGAATTAGATTTTATATTGTACGGGCAGCCAGTGCAATGACTGGCACAGAGCGGAAACGTCCGACTAACAGTTAGCTAGATAGGGGACCCTGGGTGCTGCATTAAGGATGAACTCAAGAGGGGAGAGACTAGTGCAGGGGAGGCCAATTAATAGAGAATTACAATAGTCAAGGTGAGAATGAATCAGGGCCAGTGAGGGTTTTTGCGGTTTCCAAGGTGAGAAAGGGGCGAATTCTAGAGACGTTCTTCAGGTGCAAGTGGCAAGAGCGGGTGAGAGATTGTACAGTGCTGTGCAAATTAATTGGGACAAAGCAAGTCTTTACATATTTTTCTTGCATTAGTTTTACTATTGCTGGTAAGGGTTTTATCAGTTCTTGGTGTCGTTTTCCTTTTTCTTCCACATTTCCCTTTTCGTTTGGGAGAAAACAATCCAGTTTCATTGTGTGTGCGAATTATTCTTGAAATGGTGGATTTTCCAATACCAACAGTGGAAGCAATTTCTCTTAGTTAGACTTGTATGTTCATTAAGAGTAATAATTCTAGACCTCTTCTGTGGAGTAACATCCATTTTTACAGGCACAAATTACACTGAGAGAAAAAGTACACTAAACCACTCCTGACAGAAACAAGCTCTCAACTGAAGCTGAGGGGGCAGCTAGCTGTCATTTTCTGACTAAAAGCAGTCAAATCACATTTTGTTACTCAAGGTTGTACAATCACACCTGTTCAAAGCAGTTAAAACTGGTTTGAATCACTGACTGGTAACCAACTCACGATTTTACTTAAAAAATGCTTTGTCCCAATTAATTTGCACAGCACTGTATATATGGGGTGAAGGAAAGATCGGGGTCAAACATAACAGACAGCGAGCCTGCTGCCTAGGCATTATCATGGTGCCGCACACTGAGAGAGAGATGTCAGGTTTAGGGAGGTTAGTGGAGGGCGGGAGCAGAAGAAGTTCAGTTTTGGAAAGGTTGAGTTTCAGATAGAGAGCGGACATGATGTTGGAAACTGCGGTTAGACAGTCATTGGTGTTCTTTATTACATCAGGAGTAAGGTCAGGGGATGAAGTGTATAGTTGTGTGTGATCAGCATAAAGATGGTACTGAAAGCCAAATCTGCTGATGGTCTGTGCAATCGGGGCCATGTACAGATAGAAGAGGGCCAAGGACTGAACCCTGAGGGACCCCAATAGTGAGAGGAAGAGGGGGGGAAGTGGAGCCAGCAAATGATACACTGAAAGAGCGGTCAGAAAGATAGGAAGAGAGCCAGGAGAGAGCGGTGTCCTTTATGCCAATTGAGTGCAGTATACAGAGTAGGAGATGGTTGCAGAGAGATCAAGGAGAATAAGCAGAGAGTGGTCACCATTACGTTTTGCTGTCAGAAGGTCATTGGTCACTTTGATGAGGGCAGTTTCTGTAGAATGTTGGGTGCGGAAACCAGACTGTAATGGGTCTAGAAGAGAGTGAGTGGAGAGGTAACGGGTGAGACGGGAGTAGACCAGGTGCTCCAGGAGTTTAGAGATGAAGGGGAGATTGGAGACTGGTCTATATACTATATACTAAATACTGGTATATAGTTTGGATCTGTGTACAGTATAATGCTGTGCATACCATATACAACTCTCAGCCTCTATAAGCAGCCAGCCCAGTAGCAGTCTTTATATTATATATACAGCTCAGCAGCATCCATATTATATATACACCACAGCAGACGCCTCCATATTAGCGATGAGCGAGTGTAATCATTAATATTCGCTACTCGCACGGATAGTACAGTATCCGTGATACTTGTTATTCGGCAAGTAACACAGGTGCTCGTGAATGATCTGACACACATTGTCAACTCCCTTCAGTACACAAAGGGAGTCATCACCCCAGTGAGAGCAAATTGAATGTTAGGGTCTCTGGGGGGCACAGCAAGGTGTTGCATGCAGTAAGAATGCAAAAAGCCCACTGTCCTGCCCTGTCCTGGAAAGACTCGTTTTATAGCTGGATGTGTGTGGGCGGAGCCTATCACTAATTGACTAACATTAAATTCGCTATTTGGACAAATATGCGAGCAATAAAAAGTATTCGTTACGAGTATAGCTAGAGCCCAGCGGCAGCCTCCATATGATATATACAGCCCAGTGACAGCCTCCATATTATATATACAGACCAGCAGAAGCCTCCATATTGTATATATGTGACACACCTGGGTCAAAGTGCCACAGTGTCATCACTGCGCCCGGGTGGTGGTGTCACGAGAGAGCAACAAAAGGGTCTTCTCATCAGGTAACATACACGCAACACTTACACCTCCAGGCCAGAAGGGGGTGACCAAGACTGGGTTCAGGGTGAGCTTCCCTATAAATTCTGGTATGGGGCGGAGCCAGTTAGTTCAGTACCTGAGAGGTCTGTGAAGAGGACCCGGGTGTGAAAGAGCCTTGTTAAGCTCATCCCAAGGTCACTAGCTAAGTTACAGGCCTTAGGTTAGGGTCTGAGGAGAGAAGCAAGAACATATCTGGGAGCCTTAGCAACCGTGTGCTCTCCCCGGAGGAAAGGCGCAAAGAACAGACACCGGAGTCTGAGACTGTGCGGGGTCTCATATCTCGGCAATCAGTACCGGATTGTGGGGATTCCAGATTCCTCTGCCACACCGTACCCACAGACACAGCAACATAGAGAGTTCAGGAGCTGACGCCCGGGAACAGTGTAGAAAAAAAGGACTCGAGTTGCCTGTCATACCGGTACCTCGCAGGAAGAGACAGGGCAGGCAGCTCAGTTTATGCAGCTGCAGGAGCCAATACACTGAGCGTAGTAAGGGAGCAAAAGACCCAACTGGATGGGAAGACCCCAGAGTTGCTCTCAAAGACTCCGTTGACAGCTATTATTCATATCTGCTCTAGTAAAAGGACTGAGAAAACTACAAAACTGTGAGACTGCCTGTTACTTGCGCCCGGTGCCCTTCATCTCATATATTGACTGTATACTCTGCCCCGGGGATTGGCTTTACCCGTGAAGAGACGTTTTATCCCAGCTGCCATCCATCATCCCTGGAGGTTCTGCAGCAGCGGTGGCCATCCCTAGCCACACACCAGGAGTGGTGTCACAAAATCTCCCTTGTATATAGGCCCTTCCCCTTTTCAGCTGAACCCAGGCCACGGGACCGGGTCACAACTCCCGTGACTTCCCCTAGAGACAGCAGCAGCCCAGTCTCGAGTACCCCACGGCCCAGGGGGCACCTCATATACAGACCAGCAGAAACCTCTAGATAACATATACAGCCCAGCAGCAGCCTCTTTATTATATATGCAGCCTTGCAGTAGCCTCCATTTTAAATATATACAGCCCACCAGCAGCCTCTATATTATAAATACAGCTCAAAAGCAGTCTCTATATTATATTTACAGCCCAGTAGCAGTCTCTATGTTATAGATAATGTACGCACAGCCTGCATTTGTATATTATACAGGATATACAAATGCAGCCTCTGTATTATACTGCCCGCATCCTCTATATTATAATCATGAATCATGATATGTGTTAAAGGGGCCCACTGAGACTGTTTTCACAGGGCCCATAAACACTTAGAGCCGGCCTGCTACTCAAGACAAAGAAGACAAAGATTTTGACTACTGTCTGGTATGACAGGGACATATTTGAGATGGACGGCGACAAACTGGAGGTTGCAAAAGACTTCGACTTACTCGGATCAATGATCACTCAGGATGCAGCAATGACACCGGAAATCAATAGAATAGCTATGGGCAACTTAACAATGAAGTCACTGGACAAGGAATATTTCACTGGCAATGAAGACACGGCTTGTACATAGTCTGGTCTTTTCTGTAGTAACATATGGAAGTGAAACATGGCAGATAAAGAAACAAGACAGAAGAAGAGTCAACACCTTTGAAATGTGGAGCTGGAGAAGGATGTTATCAATACCATGGATGGCAAAAGATCAAACATCTACAGTCATATGAAAAAGTTTGGGCACCCCTCTTAATCTTACTCTCTTTTTTTGTTTAAAATTGTTTTTTTGCAACAGCTATTTCAGTGTGATATATGTAATAACTGATGGACACAGTAATATTTCAGGTTTGAAATGAGGTTTATTGTACTAAGCAAAAATGTGAAATATGCATTATTTTAAAATTTGACAGGTGCCAAAGTATGGGCACCCTTCTGATTTTCATGATTTGAATACTCCTAACTACTTTTTACTGACTTACTGAAGCACTAAATTGGTTTGGTAACCTCATTGAGCTTTGTACTTCATAGTCCGGTGTATCCAACCATGAGAAAAGCTATTTCAGGTGTCCACTTGCAAGTTGCTCTCCTAGTTGCATCTTCTCTGAGGAGTGGCATCATGGGCTCCTCAAACACAGCTCTCAAATGATCTGAAAAAAAAGATTGTTCAACATAGTTGTTCAGGGGAAGGATACAAAAAGTTGTCTCAGAGATTTAACCTGTCAGTTTCCACTGTGAGGAACATAGTAAGGAAATGGAAGACCACAGGGACAGTTCTTGTAAAGGTCAGAAGTGGCAGGCCAACAAAAATGTCAGAAAGGCAGAGACGAAGAATGGTGAGAACAGTCAAGAACAATCCACAGACCACCTCCAAAGACCTGCAGCATCATCTTACTGCAGATGGTGTCACTGTGCATCGGTCAACAATACAGCGCACACTGCACAAGGAGAAGCTGTATGGGAGAGTGATGCGAAAGAAGCCGTTTCTTCATGCACGCCACAAACAGAGTCACCTGAGGTATGCAAAAGCACATTTGGACAAGCCAGTGTCATTTTGGAAGAAGGTCCTGTGGACAGATGAAACAAAGATTGAGTTGTTTGGTCATACAACAAGGCGTTATGCATGGCGCCACAAAAACACAGCAATCCAAGAAATACACTTGCTACCCACTGTCAAATTTGGGGGAGGGTCCATCATGCTTTGGGGCTGTGTGGCCAATGACGGCACTGGGAATCTTGTTAAAGTTGAGGGTCGCATGGATTCCACTCAGTATCAGCAGATTCTTGAGAATAATGTTCAAGAATCAGTGTCAAAGTTGAAGTTACGCCGGGGATGGATCTTTCAGCAAGACAATGATCCAAAACACCGCTCCAAATCTACTCAGGCATTCATGCAGAGGAACAATTACAATGTTCTGGAATGGCCATCCCAGTCCCCAGACCTGAATATCATTGAACATCTGTGGGATGTTTTGAAGCGGGCTGTCCATGCTCGGCGACCATCAAACTTAACTGAACTGGAATTGTTTTGTAAAGAGGAATGGTCAAAAATACCTTCATCCAGGATCCAGGAACTCATTAAGAGCTACAGGAAGCCACTAGAGGCTGTTATTTTTGCAAAAGGTAGATCTACTAAATATTAATGTCACTTTTCTGTTGAGGTGCCCAGACTTTGGCACCTGTCAATTTTTGAAATAATGCATATTTCACATTTTCGGTTAGTACAATAAACCTTATTATATCCTGAAATATTGCTGTGTCATCAGTTATTACATATATCACACTGAAATAGCTGTTGCAAAAAAACTATTTTAAACAAAAAAAAGAGTAAGATTAAGAGGGGTGCCCAAACTTTGTCATATGACAGTATTTTGAAAGAAATCAAGCTAGATGTGTCACTTGAAGCAAAGATCACCAAGCTCCGAATTGTCTACTTTGGACACATCATACAAAGAGAGAAACCTAAAAGATCTTGATCTTCCTTTATTCTCTGAATCACTCCTCCCTCTCACCGACATACCCTGCGCTGACGACATTGACATTGCCACCACCCTATACAACACCACCATAACGAATGCTCTCGACCTAGCCGCCCCCCTCACTCTCCATGCTCCACGCATTAACAGGCAACCCTGGCACACCACCCTCACTAAAAACCTGAGACGGGCGTCCAGAGTCGCCGAGAGGAGATGGAAAAAGTCTCACACCCCCGAGCACTTTGCTCTATTCAAGCAATCCATCACTGACTTCAAGACGGCACTCGCTACCGCCAAGCAAGTGTTCTTCTCATCCCTTATAACCTCTCTGTCCCGCAACCCCAAGCAGCTCTTCAAAACTTTCAACTCCTTACTTCGCCCACCTGCTCCTCCCCCTTCTCCCCTCATCTCTGCTGAAGACTTTGCGACCTTCTTCAAGGAGAAGATCGACAAGATCAGAAGCAGCTTCGGTCCACTATCCCCACACCTCCCCTTCCCACCTACACTGCCCTCCTCCTCCATCAGCCACTTCCCCCCCATAACTGAAGACCAACTCTCCTCCCTCCTGTCAAAATCACACCTCACCACCAGCGCCCACGACCCGCTCCCATCCCACCTCATTCCCAACCACACCTCCATTTTCATCCCAGCCCTCACCTACCTCTTTAACCTTTCACTTAGCACTGGTACCTTCCCCTCGGCCTTCAAACACGCCCTAATCACGCCCATCCTAAAAAAAACCTCACTTGACCCTACCTCTGTCTCTAACTATCGCCCCATATCTCTTCTCCCATTCGCCTCTAAGCTACTTGAACAACACGTCCACTCCGAACTGTCCTCTCACCTCTCCTCGTGCTCCCACTTCGACCGCCTACAGTCCGGCTTCCGACCCCTCCATTCCACCGAAACAGCCCTGACCAAAGTCACCAACGACCTACTGACCGCCAAGAACAAACACTACTACTCCATCCTGCTACTCCTTGACCTGTCTGCCGCCTTCGACACGGTTGACCACTCCCTTCTTCTCAGGATCCTGGAATCCCTTGGCATCACCCACCTTGCCCTCTCCTGGATCTCCTCATACCTAGCGGACCGGACCTTCAGCGTCTCCCACTCCCACACCTCCTCCTCACCCTACCCCCTTTCTGTC
This sequence comes from Allobates femoralis, assembly GCA_033576535.1. Classification (NCBI taxonomy): domain Eukaryota; kingdom Metazoa; phylum Chordata; class Amphibia; order Anura; family Aromobatidae; genus Allobates; species Allobates femoralis. The sequence goes on from JARQOC010000003.1 coordinate 816,057,701, forward strand.
GGAGTCCCCCAAGGTTCGGTCCTGGGACCCCTACTTTTCTCCATTTACACTCTCGGCCTAGGGCAACTCATCGAGTCCCATGGCCTCCAGTACCACCTCTACGCCGACGACACCCAAATCTACCTGTCCGGCCCCGACATCACCTCCCTACTCTCGAAAATCCCTCAATGCCTTTCCGCCATCTCATCCTTCTTCTCTGCTCGCTTCCTTAAACTCAACATGGACAAAACTGAATTCATAGTCTTCCCCCCAAGAAATTCCACCCCACCTCCCAACCTATCCATCTGCGTCAACGACTGCCCCCTCTCCCCAGTCCCCCAAGCCAAATGCCTCGGGGTAATCCTTGACTCCTCCCTATCCTTCAAACCCCACATCGAGGCCCTCACCACATCCCTCCGGCTCCAGCTCAAGAACATCTCACGGATCCGCTCCTTCCTCACCCACGACACCGCTAAAACACTCATCCATGCTCTTATCATCTCCCGCCTTGACTACTGCAACCTCCTTCTCAATGGCCTCCCGGCTAACTCCCTCACACCTCTCCAGTCTATCCTCAACTCCGCTGCCCGACTCATCTATATGTCCTCCCGCTACTCCCCTGTCTCCCCCCTCTGCCAAGCCCTTCACTGGCTCCCCGTCTCCAAGAGATCCCAATTCAAAACACTAACCATGGCGTACAAAGCCATACACAACCTGGCTCCACCATACATCTCCGACCTGGTCTCCCGATACCTACCCTCACGCAACCTCCGCTCCTCCCAAGAACTCCTCCTCTGCTCCCCCCTCATCACCTCTTCGCACAACCGAGTCCAGGACTTCTCCCGGGCATCTGCCTTACTCTGGAACTCCCTACCCGAACACGTCAGACACTCTCCTACCCTGAGTAGCTTCAAGTGTCACCTGAAGACTCACTTGTTCCGTCAAGCCTACAACCTGCCATGAGACCCAGGCGAACACCCCATACCTGACATTCCCCCATCCTACTGTATCCTAACCCACCCCTCATAGACTGTGAGCCCTCGTGGACAGGGTCCCTGCCCCTCCTGTACCTGTACGTCCTGATCGCCTAGATTTAGTGTACTTGTTCTTGTCTCCCTCAACCTCATGTAAAGCGCCATGGAACCTAATGGCGCTATATAAATAAATAATAATAATAATAATAATAATAATAAATCACTGGAAAAGGCCATCATGGCAGGTAAAATAGAAGAAACAAGCGGAAGAGGGAGGTCAGCAACTTTGATACTATCAAGAAAACTTGATATTATCAACAAAATGGTGAAGACCATGGTGAGCCTATCTAGGCTATACAAGATTGATCTTCCTATAGAGCATTCATCCATCAATTCACCATGGCTCGATATCTGACGGCCAGGAAATAATAATAACTAATTGACTGTAAATGGCAGCAGTAATAAAACTGATGAATACTAGTTAATGTTTACAGCGGAGCTAGCTATTGTCTGTGAGTTGCTGCAGTAAACCTATGGTGTCACCGCGTGTGTCACACCTTCGGGATTATTTGTACTTAATTATAAAGGATTGGTTACGCGCTAATTATGTTTGATTATGGCCACCAATAAATTACAAAGACAATTCTTGATTAATCCTTGGGATGGGATGTTTATTAAAATTACTACTGTGTAGTTTCTTATCAAAATTGTAAACTGAACTAAAAAAATAAAGATAAAAACATATAAAAACATTTAAAATAAGTTTAAAATAAAATAAATCAGGGATATGGTGATGAGCTATTGTGTAGGATTCTGGATATCCCTTTACTCTTGTGTAGATTCAGTTTTCACCACTTGTCCCTGGCACTGATGTTGGGTTTCTTGCTCAGTTGTTTCTCAAACCCAATTTGTTTCTGGTCTTAGATGAAGTTTTTGTTGTTCATTCGTGGTGGTGCGTATGCTTCTGTGGGCTGGATTTTTTAGCTGCTTCGCATGTCTTTCTTAAGGCATAAGGTAGGGGCTTTTTGACATGTTCTGGGGTTTCAGATGTTGTGGTGTCCCTGCAGTGATTGGTTCATCCACATATGGTGCACTTTGTATTGGTGATCATGGTTCTGTGAATTGTAGTGTAGTTGTACATCAATTATTGTCCTTTTGGTTTTCTGTAGTGGATGATTGGGACGTCCGGCTGCTGTTTTTGGTTTCGCTTTCCTCCCCTATAGTATGTCTCCGGTGGTTGGCAGCGGTATCCACGAACGCTAGCTACGTGTCAGCCAGCGCCCTCTTCTGCTTCACCTGACTTGCTCGTCACTCCCGCGTCAGCGGTCACGTGATCGGGTGGGTGGGGAGAAGCTGTAAACACTTCAGGTTAGCGGGATACGTCACTGAAGGGCTGTCAGTGCTGCTGCTAAAGTCCTACTTCACCTATGCATTTCGGAGGGCACGGCCTCCATCTTCAGGGTAGCTTTCATACAGTTATAGATGAAAGTGTAGGGTAATTGTTCCAGAAAATGAAGTATTTGTCCCAGAAAATTATTGCAATTAAATGTTTTCTTATACACAGTTTTATTTCCTTTGAGTGTATTAGAACAATGCTAAAAAAAAAGGCAAATTGGATGTAGTTTCCCACAAAATTCTAAAAATGGGAGGAACAAAATTGTTAGCACCTTTCCAAAGTTGTGGGTAAACATCTTTGTTTCAAGCATGTGATGCTCATTCACAATCACCTGTGGCAAGCAATATAATCAAGAGGTTTACACCCACTGGCACTGTAGCTAACTGGACATGACAGACATAGAAAAATTGAGGTTGTAACCGAGGATAGTCCGAATGGTAGATAAGAAGCCCCAATAAAGTTCCAAAGAAATTCAAGCTGTCCTGCAGGCTTAGGGGTCATCAGTGTCAGCGCGAACTATCCATCCAAATTGAATGAAATGAAACATTATGGAGAAGACCCAGGAGGACCCCACTGCTGACACAGAGAGACAGAGAAAAGCTAGATTGCAGTTTGCCAAAATGTACGTGAGTAACCAAAATTCTTCTGGGGAAAATGTCTTGTGGACAGAGGAGACCAAGATAGAGCTTATTGGTAAAGCACATCATTCTACTGTTTATCGAGAATGGAATGAGGCTACAAAGAAAAGAACACAGGACCTACAGTCACATATGGTGGAGGTCAGAGAAAAGAATACAGGACCTACAGTCACAAATGGTGAAGGTCAGAGAAAAGAACACAGAACCTACAGTCAGACATGCATCCTAGGTCATGGGTCTTCCAGCAGGAAATTGACCCCAAACAGACTTCACCCCCAGAAATGGATGAAAACAAAGCGCTGGAGAGATCTGAAGTGTCAGCAATGAGTCCGGATCTAAATCCCATTGATCACCTGTGGAGAGATTTTACAATTGCTGTTGGGAGAAGACACCTTAATATGAGAGACCTGGAGCAGATTATAGAGAAGAGGCCAAGACCGCAGGTGAGAAAAAGCTTTGGAGGTTATAGGGAGCGACTGATTGTAGATATTTATTCCTAAGAGCAAAATCAAATATTAAGTTGAGGTGCCACTAATTTTAGGGGTTTTGCATGAAATTATGTCCAATTTGCCTTTTATCTCTGTCTTTTTTTTGTTGTTGTTCCAATAAACACAAAGGAAATAAACGTGTGACAAAACATGGGTGATTTCAATAATTTTCTGGGAGAAAAACTTCATTTTCTGTAATAATTTCAAGGGGGCCAAAACATTCGGCTATGACTGTTTGTCTTGTAATATGTATGGGAAACACAAAGAAAGAAGATAAATAATGAAATCCTGGATTCTCCAGTGAGGAGGCTGCATCTAGAAAAAGTTGTAAATCAAGAAAAGTCAACGTGATTATTTCTGATCTGCTGAGCACAGACTGAGGGGCTTCTATATAGACACTCGGACAAGAGCGAAGAAGACATTTGGATACAGACGGCTCCTTCACATTATTTGTCCCGCAGAATTCCTACTATGATCCCTAATTTATACATACCATGGCCAGAGGACAATTTGGCACAAGAAACTAAGGGGGAAAAGCTTTAGTGTTTTCATATTCATATATTCATTTTGCCGCCTCCTCCTATACAAATCTTATGTGGTTTTATTAGTTGCTGTGTGACTGCTCATATGCGATTAGCATACTTAGGCAAAGTTCAGACAGAGAGTTTGTGCTCCGTTTTTTATTTATCCGCTTTTGGTGCAGTTTCTGCACCAAAAATGGATGCTCCTTTTGCAAAAAAGCATCACAAACCCATCATCCATTTTTGCTGCTTTTTTTGCTCCATTTTCAGGGGCCACAGACAGACACACAGAGACACACACACTTTCTTACCCTCCCTGGCAATCCCACTGTGAGTCCCAGTGATGTCTTCCTCCCGTGCATTGGCAGGTCTTGTCTGTGAGTAGTGTAAGAGTGTGAACTGTAATAGCATCAGGAGAGCATTAGGACCCTGCGGTTTTTGCCTGCCTGAGCTGAGAGCAGGGGTAGCTTGGGAGTCTCTGTGTGCAGAGGAGCAGAAGCAAGGTCAAGGGAAGGCAGATGCTGATGAGACGTGTAAAGTCTGAACTCTGATAAAACTGTGCTCTGCCAGCATTTTTTGGGGGGTTGCTAATCCCTTGTCTGGTGAACCTGTGTCTCTGATTTGGGATCTGAGCATCTGAGAGCTGTGTGACTCTGGAGTTCTGTGAAGTCCATGCTGTGTTAGGCTAGAGACCTTGTGCTGAACAGGCCAGGCGACCAGTAGCTGGAAAGCGACAGGACATATTTCCCGTGAAGCAGGTGGTCTGCTCCCAGGGAACCTGTGAGTGACTACGATGCTGAAGTTGGTTTCTTATTCGTTCAGTTTCTTATTCGGGCTGAAGTTGGTTTCTTATTCAGCAGTTTCTTATTCGGCTATTTTTTATTTTCTGCTTTTTTCAGCTTTTTCAATAAAAATTAACCATTCTAAGTATATAATAATATGCAGTCATGTGCCCTTTTATGAATACAGTTAAAAACAGATAAAAAAAATAGAAGGCTGGCATCAAAATGGGCATCAAAGTGGGCACTGAGGTCTGGTATGGAAAGGGTTAAATGGCTTTGTGCCACTAATCTGACACCTGATTTACATACTTTGTGATGCCACACATCAAGTTCATGTCAATCCAGCCTGGCACAAATTGGTTCTGGGCATCAGAACTGGCATCAAAGTGGGCAGAGAACCAATTTTCACACATGTGAATAAGTAACAGCTATTTTTAAGGGGTTAAATGCCTTTGTGCCACTCATGTAACACCTGATTTACATACCCACTGATGCCCCACATGAAATCCATGTCACTCCAGCCTGGCACAAAAGGGTTCTGGGCATCCAAACTGGCATCAAAGTGGGCAAATCACCCATTTTCACAGATTTGAATAAGTAACAGCTATTTTTAAGGGGTTAAATGCCTTTGTGCCACTCATCTGACACCTGATTTACATACCCACTGATGCCCCACATGAAATCCATGTCACTCCAGCCTGGCACAAAAGGGTTCTGGGCATCAAAACTGGCATCAAAGTGGGCAAATTGACCATTTTCACAGATTTGAATAAGTAACAGCTATTTTTAAGGGGTTAAATGCCTTTGTGCCACTCATCTGACACCTGATTTACATACCCACTGATGCCCCACATGATATCCATGTCAATCCAGCCTGGCACAAAAGGGTTCTGGGTATCAGAACTGGCATCAAAGTGGCAAATTGACCATTTTCACAGATTTGAATAAGTAACAGCTATTTTTAAGGGGTTAAATGCCTTTGTGCCACTCATGTAACACCTGATTTACATACCCACTGATGCCCCACATGAAATCCATGTCAATCCAGCCTGGCACAAAAGGGTTCTGGGTATCAGAACTGGCATCAAAGTGGGCAAATCACCCATTTTCACAGATTTGAATAAGTAACAGCTATTTTTAAGGGGTTAAATGGCTTTGTGCCACTCATCTGACACCTGATTTACATACCCACTGATGCCCCACATGAAATCCATGCCAATCCAGCCTGGCACAAAAGGGTTCTGGGCATCCAAACTGGCATCAAAGTGGGCATATTTCACATTTTCACAGATTTGAATAAGTAACAGCTATTTTTAAGGGGTTAAATGCCTTTGTGCCACTCATCTGACACCTGATTTACATACCCACTGATGCCCCACATGAAATCCATGTCTCTCCAGTCTGGCACAAAAGGGTTCTGGGCATCAAAACTGGCATCAAAGTGGGCAAATTGCCCATTTTCACAGATTTGAATAAGTAACAGCTATTTTTAAGGGGTTAAATGGCTTTGTGCCACTCATCTAACACCTGATTTACATACCTACTGATGCCCCACATGAAATCCATGTCAATCCAGCCTGGCACAAAAGGGTTCTGGGCATCAAAACTGGCATCAAAGTGGGCAAATTGCCATTTTCACAGATTTGAATAAGTAACAGCTATTTTTAAGGGGTTAAATGGCTTTGTGCCACTCATCTAACACCTGATTTACATACCTACTGATGCCCCACATGAAATCCATGTCAATCCAGCCTGGCACAAAAGGGTTCTGGGCATCAAAACTGGCATCAAAGTGGGCAAATTGACCATTTTCACAGATTTGAATAAGTAACAGCAATTTTTAAGGGGTTAAATGCTTTGTGCCACTGATCTAAGACCTGATTTACATACCTACTGATGCCCCACATGAAATCCATGCCAATCCAGCCTGGCACAAAAGGGTTCTGGGCATCAAAACTGGCATCAAAGTGGGCAAATTTCACATTTTCACAGATTTGAATAAGTAACAGCTATTTTTAAGGGGTTAAATGCCTTTGTGCCACTCATCTGACACCTGATTTACATACCCACTGATGCCCCACATGAAATCCATGTCTCTCCAGCCTGGCACAAAAGGGTTCTGGGCATCAAAACTGGCATCAAAGTGGGCAAATTGCCCATTTTCACTGATTTGAATAAGTAACAGCTATTTTTAAGGGGTTAAATGCCTTTGTGCCACTCATCTAACACCTTATTTACATACCCACTGATGCCCCACATGAAATCCATGTCTCTCCAGCCTGGCACAAAAGGGTTCTGGGCATCAGAACTGGCATCAAAGTGGGCAAATCACCAATTTTCACAGATTTGAATAAGTAACAGCTATTTTTAAGGGGTTAAATGCCTTTGTGCCACTGATCTAACACCTGATTTACATACCTACTGATGCCCCACATGAAATCCATGTCTCTCCAGCCTGGCACAAAAGGGTTCTGGGCATCAAAACTGGCATCAAAGTGGACAGAGACACAATTTTCCACAATGTGAATAAGTAACAGCTATTTTTAAGGGGTTAAATGCCTTTGTGCCACTCATCTAACACCTGATTTACATACCCACTGATGCCCCACATGAAATCCATGTCAATCCAGCCTGGCACAAATGGGTTCTGGGCATCAAAACTGGCATCAAAGTGGGTAAATTGCCCATTTTCACAGATTTGAATAAGTAACAGCTATTTTTAAGGGGTTAAATGCCTTTGTGCCACTCATCTGACCCTGATTTACATACCTACTGATGCCCCACATGAAATCCATGCCAATCCAGCCTGGCACAAAAGGTTCTGGGCATCAAACTGGCATCAAAGTGGGCAAATTGCCCATTTTCACAGATTTGAATAAGTAACAGCTATTTTTAAGGGGTTAAATGCCTTTGTGCCACTCATCTAACACCTGGTTTACATACCTACTGATGCCCCACATGAAATCCATGTCTCTCCAGCCTGGCACAAAAGGGTTCTGGGCATCAAAACTGGCATCAAAGTGGCAAATTGCCCATTTTCACAGATTTGAATAAGTAACAGCTATTTTTAAGGGGTTAAATGCCTTTGTGTCACTCATCTAACACCTGATTTACATACCTACTGATGCCCCACATGAAATCCATGTCTCTCCAGCCTGGCACAAAAGGGTTCTGGGCATCAAAACTGGCATCAAAGTGGGCAAATTGCCCATTTTCACAGATTTGAATAAGTAACAGCTATTTTTAAGGGGTTAAATGCCTTTGTGCCACTCATCTGACACCTGATTTTCATACCTACTGATGCCCCACATGAAATCCATGTCAATCCAGCCTGGCACAAAAGGGTTCTGGGCATCAAAACTGGCATCAAAGTGGGCAAATTGACCATTTTCACAGATTTGAATAAGTAACAGCAATTTTTAAGGGGTTAAATGGCTTTGTGCCACTGATCTAAGACCTGATTTACATACCTACTGATGCCCCACATGAAATCCATGCCAATCCAGCCTGGCACAAAAGGGTTCTGGGCATCAAAACTTGCATCAAAGTGGGCAAATTTCACATTTTCACAGATTTGAATAAGTAACAGCTATTTTTAAGGGGTTAAATGCCTTTGTGCCACTCATCTGACACCTGGTTTACATACCTACTGATGCCCCACATGAAATCCATGTGTCTCCAGCCTGGCATCCGATTGCAGGGACCAGTTTGGATCCAATGCTGTCCGATTTATATCGGACAGCTTCGGATTTAAAAAAATCGTAGTGTGAAACCAACCTAAGTATCATCACTGAGGGATTATTTTATTTTTATTATCACCATGTGGGTGTGGGGGGGGGCCGCGGGGAGCAGAGGAGGGGCAGGAGCAGCGGAGGGGTGAAGGAGGAGCGCTTCCATCATGCCCCCCCGTATCCATCCTGCCCCCCCGCCACCATCCTGCCCCGCCGACTACATCCTGCCCCACCACCACCATCCTGATCCCCCCGCCACCATCCTGCCCCACCGGCTCCATCCTGCCCCCCCGCATCTATCTGACTCACCGTAGCCGTGGTGCGCACGTCTCAGGCTGTCGCTGCTCCCTGTCACGGTACCGCACCCAAGGCTGTGTGGGCCCGGTGGTCCACATCAAAAACGTTGGCTGAACAGATAAGGGGTTAAATCTTGTCGTGATGCCACCTGTGAGAATTCCGGTGAGTTCACCGGCGCTGCTTGGGCCTCCGGGGGATGGGATGCAGCAAGATGGGACGCTCCCCACAGGATGAGCGGGAGTCCCCGGAGCCAGGAGCTGCACAAGATGTTGTGAGGCAGCTCAGTTACTCTCTGCATGCGGAGATGAACAGTCTTGGAAAAGGCACGGACACTGATAGTCTGTGCAATGGGTATTTTACTGTATCCAGGAGATGATACATGGCATACAGGTAACGGGTAACGGACTGTGTTGACTTAGCAATGACCAGTGTTTCTCAGAGCTCCGCGGTGTTCCTCCATTCTAAGCTTGTTCTAAGTGAGTTGCCGATGTCGCCTTTGAGTGCCAAGGTTGGGTACAAGGGGTTACTTAAATTTCCCTGCCGGTGTGTACGTTCCGGTGTGAGGGCTAACCTGGGTCCTTTTGTTGGGTACTCCGCTGGCAAGACGGGTCTGTTTGTGGCGGCGGTGGATTACTCCTGTAGAGATGGCCCTCCACTCCTGGTTTGCATAGCAGTGATAAACGACTACCAGCTTCGGAACCAGTGATCCGGTTGTAGATGGGCACGGGTGTATTTTGACCCGTGGAAGCAACGGGGTAATGGCGCCCAACCGGTGGTGGCCTAGGGGCTGCACGTAACTGTGCAGGGCACCCTCTCCTACGTTCCTCCCCGCCACCTCTTCTCCTTCCTCCTTCTCCTACATTCTGCAAACTAACTTCTCCTCTAACACACACTACTCCTACACTCCGCCAACCAGGACCTTATTGGCCATCTATTCTGATGTGCATGTAGGGTATGGAGCTCTGATGTTAACCATGTCATTGCTTAGTCAGAGAAAATTGCAGCTGCAGTCTGGGATGCAATGCACTCCTGTGACGCACTCGTTGCGGGGCGCCACACATCCTGCATCCATGTACCGCCATATACCATAGCGCTGCTATACATGTACTGTAATGTACCGCCATATACCATAGCGCTGCTATGCATGTAATGTAATGCAACGCCATAAACCATAGCGCAGCTATACATGTAATGTAATGTACCACCATATTCTATAGTGCTGCTATACATGTGCTGTAATGTACCACCATATAACATAGCGCTGCTATATCTATTATATAATTGCCGTAGCTGACTTCCGTCAGACCGGCGCTACTTCCTGTGGCTTTGTTCGCGTAGCTCGGAACTTTCTCCAGGACTCTGTCCGTGGCCGCGGCCACGCGACTCGCGAAGCAATGCCCGCAAGGCGGGCATTGCGAGTCGTTGCCCCGCAAACAAAGCCACAGCATGGGGCTGTAGTGTACACCGCTATGGTATACTACAGCCCCATGCCCATACGCCTGTCCGCCCATAAGCTACCGCTCCTGTCGCTACCCCACACCCCCTAACCCCCACCGCCCCTACCCTCTAAGCCCCGCTGCCTCCTAAGCCCCTACCCGCTAAGCCCCGCCACATCCTAAGCCCTAACCCCCGCCGCCCCTAAGCCCCTACCCTCTAAGCCCCGCCGCATCCTAAGCCCCCGCCGATACCCCCTAAGCCCCACCGCCTCCTAACCCCCCGCCGCTGTCGCTACTTCCTAAGGCCCGCCGCATCCTAAGCCCCTAAGCCCCGCCGCCTCCTAAGCTCTCGCCACTGTCGCCCGCCGCTGTCGCTACCCCCTACGGCGCTACACCCTAAGCCCCAACCGTCCCCTAACCCACCGACGCCGTCGATCACTTACATGTCTTCTTCTTCATCTCATCGTCCGTCCACTCCAGGAGTCCTCCGTCCGGCCAGGCGTCCTCTTCGTCCAGTCCCGGGGGTCTTCTCTCTTCTTTCCGCCATCGCCGGCTCCGACGTCCTCTTCACTTCGCATTCCGATAGAATGGACGAAAAATCCTCAATTCTATGTCTATGAGCAGTGAGGTGCTCTTCTGATTGGTCGCTGTGTGCTGACGGCGACCAATCAGAATCGCGCCTCACTTTTTGCGGTAAATTCTAAACTCAAAAATCGCCCATTCTAAGTCTATGGGAAGTGAGGCGCTCTTCTGATTGGTCGCTGTGTGCTGACGGCAACCAATCAGAATACCGCCTCACTTCCCATAGACATACATAGCGGTGTGTCGCCGATTTTATGGCCGGGACCCTGGTTCAACTTTCGGCCAGGGGACTCGGCTCTGATCCGTCGTTCCACGGGGCCGCAAACTCGCAATCAACGCTTCGCAGACATTGCTCGCGCCTTACCAACGACTCGCAATCATTGCGAGTCGTTGCTGATACGCTACCTATCGCCGCGAAGCGCTCATTGCGAGTTTCCGGCCCCGTCGAACTACCGACCAGAGCCGAGTCCCCTGCCCGAAAATAGAACCAGGGGCCCGGCCATAAAATCGCCGACACACCGCTATGTATGTCTATGGGAAGTGAGGCGCTCTTCTGATTGGTCGCTGTGTGCTGACGGCGACCAATCAGAAGAGCGCCTCACTTCCCATAGACATACATTAGCGGTGTCTCGCGAAATATATGGCCGGCCTTCTGGTTCTATTTTCGGCCACGGGGCTCGGCTATTTCCGGTCCGAAAAAAACATTTTCTCTATTTATCTATCTTTATTTTTATCTATTTTCCTATCTATATTCTTATCTATCTATCTTTCTATCTATCTATCTAAGAATATACACAGAAAAATTTCACACTACGATTTTTTTAAATCCGAAGCTGTCCGATATGAATCGGACAGGATTGGATCCAAACTGGTCCCTGCAATCGGATGCCAGGCTGGAGACACATGGATTTCATGTGGGGCATCAGTGGGTATGTAAATCAGGTGTTAGATGAGTGGCACAAAGCCATTTAACCCCTTAAAAATAGCTGTTACTTATTCAAATCTGTGAAAATGGGTGATTTGCCCACTTTGATGCCAGTTTGGATGCCCAGAACCCTTTTGTGCCAGGCTGGATTGACATGGATTTCATGTGGGGCATCAGTGGGTATGTAAATCAGGTGTCAGATGAGTGGCACAAAGCCATTTAAACCCCTTAAAAATAGCTGTTACTTATTCAAATCTGTGAAAATGGGCAATTTACCCACTTTGATGCCAGTTCTGATACCCATAACCCTTTTGTGCCAGGCTGGATTGACATGGATTTCATGTGGGGCATCAGTAGGTATGTAAATCAGGTGTCAGATGAGTGGCACAAAGCCATTTAACCCCTTAAAAATAGCTGTTACTTATTCAAATCTGTGAAAATGGTCAATTTGCCCACTTTGATGCCAGTTTTGATGCCCAGAACCCTTTTGTGCCAGGCTGGAGAGACATGGATTTCATGTGGGGCATCAGTGGGTATGTAAATCAGGTGTCAGATGAGTGGTACAAAGGCATTTAACCCCTTAAAAATAGCTGTTACTTATTCAAATCTGTGAAAATGTGAAATATGCCCACTTTGATGCCAGTTTGGATGCCCAGAACCCTTTTGTGCCAGGCTGGAGAGACATGGATTTCATGTGTGGGCATCAGTAGGTATGTAAATCAAGTGTCAGATGAGTGGCACAAAGCCATTTAACACCCTTAAAAATAGCTGTTACTTATTCAAATCTGTGAAAATGGGTGATTTGCCCACTTTGATGCCAGTTCTGATGCCCAGAACCCTTTTGTGCCAGGCTGGAGAGACATGGATTTCATGTGGGCATCAGTAGGTATGTAAATCAGGTGTCAGATGAGTGGCACAAAGGCATTTAACCCCTTAAAAATAGCTGTTACTTATTCAAATCTGTGAAAATGGGCAATTTGCCCACTTTGATGCCAGTTTTGATGCCCAGAACCCTTTTGTGCCAGGCTGGAGAGACATGGATTTCATGTGGGGCATCAGTGGGTATGTAAATCAGGTGTCAGATGAGTGGCACAAAGCCATTTAACCCCTTAAAAATAGCTGTTACTTATTCAAATCTGTGAAAATGGGCAATTTGCCCACTTTGATGCCAGTTTTGATGCCCAGAACCCATTTGTGCCAAGCTGGATTGAGAGGGATTTCATGTGGGGCATCAGTAGGTATGTAAATCAGGTGTCAGATGAGTGGCACAAAGGCATTTAACCCCTTAAAAATAGCTGTTACTTATTCAAATCTGTGAAAATGTGAAATTTGCCCACTTTGATGCCAGTTTTGATGCCCAGAACCCATTTGTGCCAGGCTGGAGACACATGGATTTCATGTGGGGCATCAGTAGGTATGTAAATCAGGTGTTAGATGAGTGGCACAAAGGCATTTAAACCCCTTAAAAATAGCTGTTACTTATTCAAATCAGTGAAAATGGGCAATTTGCCCACTTTGATGCCAGTTTTGATGCCCAGAACCCTTTTGTGCCAGGCTGGAGAGACATGGATTTCATGTGGGGCATCAGTGGGTATGTAAATCAGGTGTCAGATGAGTGGCACAAAGGCATTTAACCCCTTAAAAATAGCTGTTACTTATTCAAATCTGTGAAAATGTGAAATTTGCCCACTTTGATGCCAGTTTTGATGCCCAGAACCCTTTTGTGCCAGGCTGGATTGGCATGGATTTCATGTGGGGCATCAGTAGGTATGTAAATCAGGTGTCAGATGAGTGGCACAAAGCCATTTAACCCCTTAAAAATAGCTGTTACTTATTCAAATCTGTGAAAATGGGTGATTTGCCCACTTTGATGCCAGTTCTGATACCCAGAACCCTTTTGTGCCAGGCTGGATTGACATGGATTTCATGTGGGGCATCAGTAGGTATGTAAATCAGGTGTCAGATGAGTGGCACAAAGCCATTTAACCCCTTAAAAATAGCTGTTACTTATTCAAATCTGTGAAAATGGGCAATTTGCCCACTTTGATGCCAGTTTTGATGCCCAGAACCCTTTTGTGCCAGGCTGGAGAGACATGGATTTCATGTGGGGCATCAGTGGGTATGTAAATCAGGTGTCAGATGAGTGGTACAAAGGCATTTAAACCCCTTAAAAATAGCTGTTACTTATTCAAATCTGTGAAAATGGGAAATATGCCCACTTTGATGCCAGTTTGGATGCCCAGAACCCTTTTGTGCCAGGCTGGATTGACATGGATTTCATGTGGGGCATCAGTAGGTATGTAAATCAGGTGTCAGATGAGTGGCACAAAGCCATTTAACCCCTTAAAAATAGCTGTTACTTATTCAAATCTGTGAAAATGGGTGATTTGCCCACTTTGATGCCAGTTCTGATACCCAGAACCCTTTTGTGCCAGGCTGGATTGACATGGATTTCATGTGGGGCATCAGTAGGTATGTAAATCAGGTGTCAGATGAGTGGCACAAAGCCATTTAACCCCTTAAAAATAGCTGTTACTTATTCAAATCTGTGAAAATGGGCAATTTGCCCACTTTGATGCCAGTTTTGATGCCCAGAACCCATTTGTGCCAAGCTGGATTGAGAGGGATTTCATGTGGGGCATCAGTAGGTATGTAAATCAGGTGTCAGATGAGTGGCACAAAGGCATTTAACCCCTTAAAAATAGCTGTTACTTATTCAAATCTGTGAAAATGTGAAATTTGCCCACTTTGATGCCAGTTTTGATGCCCAGAACCCATTTGTGCCAGGCTGGAGACACATGGATTTCATGTGGGGCATCAGTAGGTATGTAAATCAGGTGTTAGATGAGTGGCACAAAGGCATTTAACCCCTTAAAAATAGCTGTTACTTATTCAAATCAGTGAAAATGGGCAATTTGCCCACTTTGATGCCAGTTTTGATGCCCAGAACCCTTTTGTGCCAGGCTGGAGAGACATGGATTTCATGTGGGGCATCAGTGGGTATGTAAATCAGGTGTCAGATGAGTGGCACAAAGGCATTTAACCCCTTAAAAAATAGCTGTTACTTATTCAAATCTGTGAAAATGTGAAATTTGCCCACTTTGATGCCAGTTTTGATGCCCAGAACCCTTTTGTGCCAGGCTGGATTGGCATGGATTTCATGTGGGGCATCAGTAGGTATGTAAATCAGGTCTTAGATCAGTGGCACAAAGCCATTTAAACCCCTTAAAAATTGCTGTTACTTATTCAAATCTGTGAAAATGGTCAATTTGCCCACTTTGATGCCAGTTTTGATGCCCAGAACCCTTTTGTGCCAGGCTGGATTGACATGGATTTCATGTGGGGCATCAGTAGGTATGTAAATCAGGTGTTAGATGAGTGGCACAAAGCCATTTAAACCCCTTAAAAATAGCTGTTACTTATTCAAATCTGTGAAAATGGGCAATTTGCCCACTTTGATGCCAGTTTTTATGCCCAGAACCCTTTTGTGCCAGACTGGAGAGACATGGATTTCATGTGGGGCATCAGTGGGTATGTAAATCAGGTGTCAGATGAGTGGCACAAAGGCATTTAACCCCTTAAAAATAGCTGTTACTTATTCAAATCTGTGAAAATGTGAAATATGCCCACTTTGATGCCAGTTTGGATGCCCAGAACCCTTTTGTGCCAGGCTGGATTGGCATGGATTTCATGTGGGGCATCAGTGGGTATGTAAATCAGGTGTCAGATGAGTGGCACAAAGCCATTTAACCCCTTAAAAATAGCTGTTACTTATTCAAATCTGTGAAAATGGTGATTTGCCCACTTTGATGCCAGTTCTGATACCCAGAACCCTTTTGTGCCAGGCTGGATTGACATGGATTTCATGTGGGGCATCAGTAGGTATTAAAATCAGGTGTCAGATGAGTGGCACAAAGGGATTTAACCCCTTAAAAATAGCTGTTACTTATTCAAATCTGTGAAAATGGTCAATTTGCCCACTTTGATGCCAGTTTTGATGCCCAGAACCCTTTTGTGCCAGGCTGGAGTGACATGGATTTCATGTGGGGCATCAGTAGGTATGTAAATCAGCTGTTACATGAGTGGCACAAAGGCATTTAACCCCTTAAAAATAGCTGTTACTTATTCACATGTGTGAAAATTGGTTCTCTGCCCACTTTGATGCCAGTTCTGATGCCCAGAACCAATTTGTGCCAGGCTGGATTGACATGAACTTGATGTGTGGCATCACAAAGTATGTAAATCAGGTGTCAGATTAGTGGCACACAGCCATTTAACCCTTTCCATACCAGACCTCAGTGCCCACTTTGATGCCCATTTTGATGCCAGCCTTCTATTTTTTTTATCTGTTTTTAACTGTATTCATAAAAGGGCACATGACTGCATATTATTATATACTTAGAATGGTTAATTTTTATTGAAAAAGCTGAAAAAAGCAGAAAATAAAAAATAGCCGAATAAGAAACTGCTGAATAAGAAACCAACTTCAGCCCGAATAAGAAACTGAACGAATAAGAAACCAACTTCAGCATCGTTGAGTGACTGCTAGAGGAGAGACGAAATCCTATGCTATCCATGTTAAGGAGATCCTGACAAGCCCTGGTGAAGCGTTCTCCCCAGACCATACCCTGAGGCTACAAAACTGTAAGCCCCCGGCATGTGGGCTCGGCCTCGGCTGACAAAATGTGGATCCTTGTTTTTGGTGCCAAAGATATTCTGGGACTGGCTGCAGCAAAAGTAAATCACAGACCTGTGTGGGGATCCACCAAAGGTTAACAGTACCGTTACGTTAGATACCCAGGTATCCTTAGATTAGGTGTGTTTGTCAAGCCCACTGGGACGAGGGTACTCGGTACTGGACCGTGTCTGCTATTGGGGAAGTCACGGGTGGTCCTGGTCCGGACCGTGTCCCGGGCCCTGGCAAATAAAAGGGTGTATTTACAGGGGAGAATAGTCTATCGTGACGCCACACACTTTATGTGGCCAGTAAGGGGGCCGCCGCTGCTGCAGAACCTCTGGGGATGATGTAGTGGCAGCATAGATGGTATAGTTCCAGTGGGTAGAACTGTATTCCCGGGGTAGTGATGGTATAGTCTATAATGGATGTGGATGGTGGAGACGGGGTGAACGAACTCACACTCACGTTTTGTAGTCAAAGGTGCAATTCTCCTTTTCTCCTGATTTTGCAGCTTCTTCTAATCTGTGTGCAGAGCTGGCAGGCTTGTAGCTCTGCAAGTGGGAGCTCTCTGCTGCTGGATGTAGGGCAAAGGTTGCAATCAATACACAGACTCACAGTTTTGCTGTTTTCCAAAGCTTTACTGCAGATATTCTTGCAAGTTATAGTCCACGGAGTCTGTAATGGGGCTAAGCTCTCTTCCCACCCTGTCCGGGTCATCAGCTTCCTCGTGCTGCGCTGTGTGTGTGTGTCCTGGCTGCTGCGTCTAGCTGAGCTGCTGGGACTTCTCACTCCTTCTCTGTATTCTGCTGGTACCACTTGGCTAGGCAACTTGAGTCCTCTGTGCTGTGCTGACCCCGCCGTGTTGCTTTGCACTGGTACTATGGGCATCTAGAAACCCCACTGTTCCTGGATTCCTGTGCTGTGGGTGCCAGACACAGTGCCGGATCCGGTGTCCGTTCTGTGCGCTCTTCTGGGGCAAGTGAAGGTATTCAGCTCCCAGACGTGTTCCTCAGTCTGTAGTTCTCCTGTTCCTCCAACCCTTGCTGGGCCTGCACTCAGCTAACTCTGCTCTAACTGTGCTCTTTACAGCACTGCACCGTGCTGAACTGAGCTCTCCCTCATAAGCAGGAGTATTTAAGGGAGCAGGTTGTGCTCCCCCTCCTGGCCCAGAGGTGCTAGTGTTTGTCAGTGTGTAGTGGGGAGAGAACCCATGTGGTGTTATTGTGGCACATTAACCCATGAGGTGCCACATATAGGAACGACTGTTATACTTTTATATATTGATATTGTTGGTTTTGATAAGTTTATATTCAGTGTGCCATCTCAGGGGTTCCCATAAGACCTCTTCACCAAGATTTACACCTGTTTATCATATAGTTTATTAAAAACCTTGTTTGACGTAGTGGTTAGGTAAATTCTTTCTGGAACCATAGTGTAATACACATAAACCAGGAACTTTGGGATTGGCACATTGATTTCAGGCTTTGCTGAGTAAGTGTAATTAATAGGGGAATCTGAGACTGTTTTATCCAATACTGAATCTTTATCCAATACTGTACTCCAAACCATATTTCAGTAAAGAAACTGTTGTCTAGTGTCGCCTCCGTCTAAGTTTGTGACTCATTGGATCTCCTTCAGACCTCTGGTAATTACAGTAGTACGGTACTGTAGGACCAGTGGTGCACAGGTTCAAAAGTACCATACTACTCCCAGACATGACCTGCCGGTGCCCGGGATGAAGACCTCATCGGGACTCACTGTGGGATCGCCGGGGAGGGTAAGTAATTGGATGTTAGTGATGCAGAAAGCGCAGCAGAAAAATGGAGCAATAATTGACACTCCTTATTTTCTGGATACGCTTTCTGCATCACTAACGAAGCAGTCAAAAATTTCAGCAAATGGAAAATCACATTCACTTTGCTACAGATGCAGAGACTGTTCCATTATTGGTGCAGTTTAACAAAAAAAAACGCAACATCAAAAACAGATAAAAAACATAGCCTCAAGCCCCCGTCACACATAACGAGATCGTTAGCGAGACCGTTGTACCGTCACAGGTTTTGTGACGAAACAGCGATCTTGCTAACGATCTCGCCAAGTGACACTTAGCAGCGATCAGGCCCCTGCTGTGAGATCGCTGATCGTTACAAAGTGCTCTGGGTCATGTTTAGGTCATTGGTCTCCCGCTGGTCAGCACGCATCGCTGCATGTGACAGCGGGAGCGCAACGATCAGCGATCTCACAGGCTGGTAACCATGGTAAACACTGGGTATCTAGGCAGCACGCGCTGCCTAGATACCCGGTTTATCATGATTACCAGCGCTAAGCAAGGAGGACACTGGTAACTATGGTAAACACCGGGTGTCTAGGCATCGCGGTTCCTGGTCGCTGGGGAGATCTGCCTGTTTGACAGCTCCCCAACGACCAGGTAACGACGCACCAACAACCCCTACAGGATCGTTATCGTTGTTGGGATCGCTGGTGCGTCGTGTGTGACGGGGGCTTTAGACTCTGTTCAGGTGCAGCATTTTTGATGCTTTTTTTTCTGCCCTTTTGGCAATAAAAATGTGACATTGTGTCCTCTGCAGTATTTTTTAGCAGCCGTTGGTGGCTTTTTGGTGTGAAATACATGTGTGATTTTCTACATATTTAACAAAATACTCACTAAAAATGGCGAAAATAAATGCTGCAAAAACACAATAAAACCTTTTTGGTGCATTTATTGCAGCGCTTTAGCACTTTTTCATTGTTCTCTATGGGAAATGCTGAAAGAACAGACCGGTGGCACATTTAAAAAATGCTGTAGTTCTCAATTTCAAGTCAACGAAACAAAACCCAATGTGTGTCACACCGGATCCAAAAAAACGTGGTGTGAAGCCAGCCTAAAACCTCTACATAGTGCTCAGTATTGATAGCACCTTTCATTTATAAAGCTGGTTTCAGACTACCTGTTTTATAAATCTGGGGGAATGCGGATAAACTTGCATTCCCCCGAAATCCCCTGCAATTGAAAAACCTGTTATGGCCACTTTACACATCCCGATATCGGCGTCCAACTCCGATAAAAGGTCACGTGGTTCGGGCGTTCCCGCCGATATCGTTCGTGAGTTGTGTGGTGTAAATGTGCAATTCGATGCAAGAACGATGCCAAAACGATATCAGGGAAGAATTGTGCAGGCTCTCCAACTGCCCGATATTGGATGGACGATCTGGCAGGATCGTGCTGTGTGACAGCCCAACACTGACTTGGAGAGCAACTTCCCCTATTCTCTCCCATGTTAAATGGTCGTTCCTGGGTCGCTCGTACAAGGGGGCGTAGACATTGCAGTTGTGTTGCCTGCCGATATCTCTCTGTGTAACATCTCCTATGCGATCTTGGATTTCTGCCCAAAAAAATGCGCGCTCCCGCGCCGTTGTATTCAACATCGAAACGATGTTGGGACGTGTAAAGTACAGTAAAGCAATGATAGGCTCACTGTGTCCAGATCGATCTTATCTTTATGGGACGTGTAAAGTGGCCATTACAATTAGACGCACCCTCACCGGTATTATCAATGATTCATCTCATGGATCAGTTATAATACCGGTTTGCAAGGGCATAACTACAATAGATGCAGGTTTGCAATCGCACCTGTGCCCTGGAGCCTAGGGGCCCTAAATGTCCCTTTGACCTATGGAAAAAGACTATTGCTATTAAAGATTTGCAATAACTGGTGACCCCATTGGAGCTTTTGCATTGGGGCCCATGAGCTTCAAGTTATACCACTCCCAGTGCCTGTGCATACCGTTGCATCAGGTTGTATACCTTTTTTAGCTCGATTTGGTGGAAAATGACATACCCCCTAGTGGGCGTGTCATTTTAAACTGGATCCTGGGAATGCTCAGTCAAAAAACCTGGATCCCGCATCCAGATCTAGTGGGATCCGGATTCTGCCGGATCCGTGTTTCATAGAGCCCCAGTATAATTTTTCCGACATTGCCATGAATCCGGGTGTTCACAGTTTTGAAACAGAGACCAAAATCACTACATACTGTGATTTTGGTCCTAGTGAAAAAAATGTGGACACCCTGATCACGGGGAACCGTAAAGAACTGAAAGCACCTGCAAGTTCCTGCAGCCCTATTGAAAGTCAATGGAGCCGAAAATGTATGTGGGTGCATCCAGTTTTAGCTGGATTCACACTGATGCCAAAAACCCATAATGTGAAACCAGCCTAAGCTGCCAATGCCTTAGGCACTAATACGACCTTGTTCCTTCAAGGCCACTTCACACACACAGATATCTGAGTCCAATATCTGAACAGATCTCTGGTTGCAGTGAAATCATGTATACATTGCTCCATTTTGTGGCTGTGTACAACATGGAGCAATGTATCCATGATTTCACTGCAACCAGAGATCTGTTCAGATATTGGACTCAGATATCTGTGTGTGTAAAGTGGCCTTATGAGATGAAGGAATGTGCATTGATAACCAGCTGGATGGTCCCTTTCCACTTTAGAAACTCCGAATTATGTGAGGATATTATTTGCTGTAGATGGTGAGAAAGTCTTTGCAATATTTATTTGAGTAACATTTTTCTGAAATTCTTCTTCAACTTTTAGTTGCAGATGTTCACATATTGGTGAGGTTATTTCTCATGTGTCCCACTGAAAACACTTTATTTTTGCCATTGAAATTCTTTTTATCTTCAAAATGTAATAATATTGTTAAAGAGACTCTGTCAGGTCATTTTCAGTATGATACTAATATTACCCTTGAATAGTGCCTGGGCAGACTTTTTAAAAACATGTAAAATCATTATTGTACTGTTTGTAGTTTCTTTGCTATAAGCATTTTCAGACCCTGCAGAGAGCTGAAACATTAGTCCTCTCCATTATATTCACAGCCAAGGAGTCCGGCTGCTGCATAAGTGTTATTTAAATATCCACATTTATCCAAGCTGGTGTTCTGTCCCTCCTCTCTGTGCTGGGAGGGGGGAGGTGTTTTGTCCTGCACTGTGTGCTGTCTGTAAGAGATTTCTATTACATGAAGGTTGGTTTTCCTGCATACATGTAATGTGTGTATCTGCTGAGCAAATGTTTTTATAATCACATACAAAATATCTCAGACTGCACACACTACACACAGACCTATACACACAATGACATGAAGAGCACAGAGCTTCAGCTAAGCACACACCTCCTCCCCCCTCTTTTCTCCTCTGTCTGCAGACTCTGCTCTGCAGTATAACAGATCAGAGGAGGACAGTGTAATGATGTATAAATATTCATTCCTTGGGGAGTGGGCAGCAGAGAGCTCACTGTGATTGACAGATAGAATTAATCTTTTATTTTGAAGTTTACAGAGGATAGGAGGGAAGGATAAATAATAGAAATACATGAATAGAAAGAGTTTAGAGAAAGGAATCAGAAAATTATAGTTACAAATGGATTTTTGAGCTAACAGATTCCCTTTAATATTAACCCCTTACTAACATGTAATGTTCTGGCAGATAATGGACGTGTTATTCAGCCATCATTTGCCACTAACATATGCAGATCACTGCCTGTTGCTGTTAACCTGTTAAATGCTGCTGTCAACCTTTGACAGTGGTATTTAAAGCATGTGACCCGAGGGGAACACAACTGACCATAGGCTTCCCCTCCAATGAGCTTTCTTGACAGGCAAGGGGTTTGCTGAAGACCCCTGATCCTGTCATGATGATGGTTGTCCTGTGAAAGCCCACACATGGCTGGTGGTTATATAACATCGATATTTTTGCTATATACAGCTATAATAAGGTAAAGTAAATGCTTCCTTTCATCTGTTTATGACTCACCGCGGCCGGCTGACTCCGGTTGATACAGGCGATTCTTCTCCTTCCTTGTCACGGGTGGACCGCGCCTGCCGGTAGTGGGGCCCGGTGTAGTGCAGATCAAAATTAAGGACGTCTTACGGGAACAGATTAAAAGGGGTTTAATTTGTTTTCTTCGTGACGCCACCTATGAGTAGATTCGGTAAGGGCTACCGACGCTGCGGAACCTCCCGGGGTGATGGACAGCAGCAAGATGTTACGCTCCCCACAGGCTGAGCGGTGATCCCCGGGGGCTGGAGCTGCTCAAGATGTTGTGCGGCAGCTGCGGTTACCTTTAGTTAATGACGGACAGTTCATAAGGAGACACGGACACAGATAGTCTCTGCAACGGTTCTTTACTGTCACCAGCAGGCAGTACATGGCTTACAGTGGTTGAGTAGAAGACCGGGTGGACTTAGCAGTGATAGTGCTCCTCAGAGATCCGCAGTGTACCTCCTTTCTACCTCCTTAGCTTCTCTTGCCAGCGTCGCCCAGGAATACCAGGTCGGGTACGGGGAGGCTGCTTCAATGCCCTATCCATGATGTACGTTCTGGATTCTTTGGGGAGCCTTGGGTCCCTCAGTGGGTACACCGCTGGTTAGACGACTGGAAACTGGCTGGTGGTGGGGTGCTCCTATAAAGCTGCTCCTCCACGGGGCTGGTTCGCGTGGCAGAGGTGAACTGCTGCCAGCTTCGGTACCAGTGAACCGGCTGTGAGTTGTGGGCACGGGAGTCTTTTGGGAACCCGTGTAGAAATGCCCATTCCCGGTGGTTAAGGCCTCAGGTGCTGACACCCGACCGGTGACGGCCCAGGGGCCCGCACGGAGTGCGGAGCCCCCGCTCCTCTCCAAGTTCTGTGTTCTAGGTTCTGCTCTAGATTCCAGACTCTGTTCAAACTCTGTTCAAACTGTCTAGATTATTGTGTGTTCTCTTCACTACCCTAACACTCCACCCACCAGGACCTAGGATTGGTCCCCTGTTCTAGGTGTTGTATGTTGGGTTGGATCTCAGAGTTAACTATTGCACTGCTTTGTCAAGAGAATATTGCGGCTGCAATACTCCCTTGTGACGCACTCGTTGCGGGGCGCCACACTCCCCCTTGGTTAAATCAGCTTGTCCCCAAGCGTCAAACTACTCACATTACAGAGGTTTTTGCATTTTTATACACATATATGACACACTTTTATTAAAATAGAAAAACAGGTAAAGGTATGCTTTGGTGATATAAGCAAAGAAACAGGTAATCACTTTGTGCGGACCCGGCGGGCGGTCGGCTGTACTTTAACTAGAGTCCAGGCTGTAGCCGCGAGATCACACAGTCAGTGATTAACGGGAACAGAGTCATTGATGAAGTTCAAGTTTTAAAGTCACTGGCTCTGAGAACGATGGCGCACCCGGATAGCAAACCACCCATCTGCACAAGCATAGCGCTCGTAGGTGATTATATCGCCCCGGTATAGGTCGCGATCGGGATGTCCTCTTGGCAAGTTTGACTCAACGTCCCGGCGCCCCACAAACACCTCCTCATTCAAACCCACCTCCCAAGCGAACCCCCACCCGGTATTTAAATTAAAGGTGGAAATTCTACCTTCACGGCGGAGTTCATCAGGCAGCGGCGGCTGGCGGCGAGCCTCGGCACGGGCCTGCATGTTGGCGCGTTCTCGGGCTTGCCACTCCTCTCGTCGTCTCTGGCGTACATCTCCGTCGTTACGGCTCGGGGTGTAAAGATGAGTAACGGAGCTGGTGGTTTGGCGGGAAGCTTGAACTTGGCGGGCTGTCTGTATCGGAACCCGGTGGAACGGCACAGGGGAAGGTGTCGGCGTTGCACCCGACCAGTGTACCCGAGCTGTGTGCCCGGAAGGAAGTTCCTTGTTGTCTCCCCAAGCGAACCCGGTGTCGAAATCCTCAGCGGTGCTGTGGGTCTCGTCGTCATCCTCTCCGACCTCTTCCTCGATGACCACATCAGGCTGCTCGATGATGAGAGATATTGAAGCTTGTTCCGTTGTACAACAGGGCGGTGGTGCTGCGGATCCTTCCGTAGGGACGTCCTGCAGGGTTTCCAGGCTGCCTGCCTCTTCATCTGTTTCCGCAGGTAAAGGTGTTTCAATCCCGGTTACCAGGTAGGCCTCAGCAATGGCAAGGGAAGCCTCCGGTACGGGGATAAAACAGGCGACTGTCTCTGTAGTGGTGAAACATGTCGCGGGTTCCTCAGTGGGAACCTGGTAGAGATCTAATTCTTCAATGGAGCGTGTTATGAGCTCCGGCTCGAGAACGGAATCGGTTGCGATGTTGGTCGCTGGAACGGGTCGAGTTGCGGCCTCCACCGGAATGACACAGTCTATTGGCTCAGGTGACGGAGCAGGACAGGTGGTAGGCGAGGGTGAGGCGGTCGAGAAGCTGGTGACGTCGTCTGGGCTTGGAGAAGCTGTACCCGGTCGGCTCTGCTGCATCGCATGGTGTAGTCGTCTGCCTAGGGTCGCGCTCCAGCTACGGATCGTCCATTCCACAGTCTCTAGTAACCGCACCCGGAGGTCTTGTAGAGCCTCTAGCCAGAAGTCGGGACTGCCGTCTATGGTAAGGGCAGGATCCGGACCCGGTTGGCTGATGGCTGCTCTGGCCTCCGCCTCGACCTCCCGCATCAGGTCTTGGAGTCTCATGCTGGCCATTCTTCCTTGGAGGGAAACCACACCCGATCAACCGGTAAGACGTTCTGGTTGAGCTGGTCAAGAATTCCGTCTGTGTGTCTATGTATGACACTCCCATCTCCTCTGGGCTTTTGTAGTCCAATCGTGGGAAAAGTCTTTGGGGTCCGCCCCCATGGTTGATTCGAGCAATCAGGGCGGACAAAGAGTTTGGCGCCTTTTGTCTTTAGCCCTCCCACGATGAGGGGGGGGTTGACTCACTCCTGGGCTTCACGTGGCGGCTTCTTGTGGCGGGAACGCCATCTTGGGCGCCATCTTGACCCAATGGTGTAAAGGCGGGAAAGTTCTTTTAGGGACGAACAAAGTCCAATTGTAGACAATAAAGTCCAGTTTAAGCACAATATACCCGTTGGGTAACGGGCCTGCTCGTATCCTGTTCGTGACGCCATTTTCTGACTCACCGCGGCCGGCTGACTCCGGTTGATACAGGCGATTCTTCTCCTTCCTTGTCACGGGTGGACCGCGCCTGCCGGTAGTGGGGCCCGGTGTAGTGCAGATCAAAATTAAGGACGTCTTACGGGAACAGATTAAAAGGGGTTTAATTTGTTTTCTTCGTGACGCCACCTATGAGTAGATTCGGTAAGGGCTACCGACGCTGCGGAACCTCCCGGGGTGATGGACAGCAGCAAGATGTTACGCTCCCCACAGGCTGAGCGGTGATCCCCGGGGGCTGGAGCTGCTCAAGATGTTGTGCGGCAGCTGCGGTTACCTTTAGTTAATGACGGACAGTTCATAAGGAGACACGGACACAGATAGTCTCTGCAACGGTTCTTTACTGTCACCAGCAGGCAGTACATGGCTTACAGTGGTTGAGTAGAAGACCGGGTGGACTTAGCAGTGATAGTGCTCCTCAGAGATCCGCAGTGTACCTCCTTTCTACCTCCTTAGCTTCTCTTGCCAGCGTCGCCCAGGAATACCAGGTCGGGTACGGGGAGGCTGCTTCAATGCCCTATCCATGATGTACGTTCTGGATTCTTTGGGGAGCCTTGGGTCCCTCAGTGGGTACACCGCTGGTTAGACGACTGGAAACTGGCTGGTGGTGGGGTGCTCCTATAAAGCTGCTCCTCCACGGGGCTGGTTCGCGTGGCAGAGGTGAACTGCTGCCAGCTTCGGTACCAGTGAACCGGCTGTGAGTTGTGGGCACGGGAGTCTTTTGGGAACCCGTGTAGAAATGCCCATTCCCGGTGGTTAAGGCCTCAGGTGCTGACACCCGACCGGTGACGGCCCAGGGGCCCGCACGGAGTGCGGAGCCCCCGCTCCTCTCCAAGTTCTGTGTTCTAGGTTCTGCTCTAGATTCCAGACTCTGTTCAAACTCTGTTCAAACTGTCTAGATTATTGTGTGTTCTCTTCACTACCCTAACACTCCACCCACCAGGACCTAGGATTGGTCCCCTGTTCTAGGTGTTGTATGTTGGGTTGGATCTCAGAGTTAACTATTGCACTGCTTTGTCAAGAGAATATTGCGGCTGCAATACTCCCTTGTGACGCACTCGTTGCGGGGCGCCACATTTATCTAATCCAATTTTCACCAATAGTTCATACCTGACCATCAGTTGTCATTCCCTTATAGGGATATCTAAGATTGATAAAACTTTACTGCATTCTTTCAAAAACAGCGCCACCTCTGTCTACAGGTTGCATTTGGTATTACAGCATAGGCCCATTCACTTAGATGGAGTTGAGCTGCAGTATCACACAAAACCTGTAGACAGGGGTGGCGCTGTGTTTGAAAGAAATCAGATACTTTTATAGAATTGTGGAAACTCTGGTAACTGAGTTTATTCCATCAATGCTAGCTATTAATGACATTCATGATTTTAAAAAGATTCTCCCCATGACCTGACTGCAAATGTTCATACACAACTTAAAAACAACAACAAAAACACTAAAGATGCCTAAGTTACGTGTTCATTCTTTAGGCAGGTACGTAAAATAATGCTGCCAAAACAGTGCGTGGGTCGTAAGAGTTTGATCATATAAACAAATAGATAATAATAATGCTGGACGGAGCTGCAGATCCTCTCCTCAGCTGAAATAAACAAAATTCTTAAGAAAACCAACAGTAGGTAACGTCAGGGAACAATTTTGGCGTTCATATTAAATATTTTCAGTATTTTCTTACTTCTTTTAACTAATTCAGGGTTCAGAAATTCTGCAGGAGTGTACACTACATGCACGTTTGATGCATTTCCACTGCAAAAAGGCACCAAAGACACACATGTATTTTTTACCTGCATTTTTTATGTATCCAATTAAGGCCCCTTTCACATCAGCGTTTTTGTCTGGATCTGGCCGATCCAGACAAAAAAACGCATGTGCCGCCTAGTGGCCGCACTTGCGATACACTTGCGTCAAGCCCCATTCATTGTCTATGGGGCTTGCAGCAAGTGCGGCAAGTGCTGTTTTGCCATGATTCGGCACTTATGGCAGGTGCAGTCGCGCAAAATAACCGTAGCTGACTGTGTTTTTTTTCGTGGCCACAACTGCCGCAAGTGTCGGATCGCGGCAATGCTGCACTTTCCGCTAGCCCCATAGACAATGAATGGGGCTTGACACAAGGGCGCCCCAAGTGCGGCCACTAGGCGGCACATGCGGCAGATGCGTTTTTTTGTCCATGTATTTTTGCAGATGAATATGTACATCCACCCATGCACATGTCCGTAGTGCATATTTTTGTGGCTCGCCAGCGGTGCAGCAATGCCGTATTCACATTCACAATAGATATAATCTGTTCATAGATTTGGACCAAAATTGTCAATAAAACAGTGCAGAGAGGTTCATCCATCGCCTTTTCAGTACCCAGTGGCAGGTGTGAATTTCCAACTTTTTGACGTCATTTTTGTGCCTCTTCTTATTAATAGCCCCTCAGGACAACATGACTATATCATATTGTGCACCTGCTTTGATGTCATGACATCGCACAACATATAGATCAGAAGAAACACCCAGGATAACGGCAGGTAAGAAGCTTGTGGTTCTCTTTTGCCATGGAGTACAGATTTGGCTGCTGGACCAGAGTCCTACAAATTATTATTATTAAACAGATTAAATAGTCAAGCACAATAATTTAGATTGATAATAACAAAACATTATTGATAACAATAATTAATAATAAAAAAGAACAATAATAATCTAATAGTATGACATCATGCAACAACAAGACCACAGAAAAAACAGTATAACAAATATGAAGTAATACTCTACAATAATAGGTAATAATAAAAACCGAGTGCTAGTAAAAAATTGTGTCACTAACAGGGTACTTAGTTAATACGTTTTTTGCAAAAATGTACGAAGCCACTCTACCGACGTCAAGGTGACCTATATCAGAACGGTCCCTACCTAATTTTAAACCTGATCCTATCTAAAAATACCTCATGGATACAGGATGAAGACGGGCCAGAGACCAATATGGACAGAGTGCAGCAGACAGCACCTTATGTGCCTGGCTCAGAATGGAAGGGTGGGGCACTCCCTATTTTTGCATAGCAAGAGACTAAATGAAAACTTACAACTGAGCCAAAGCACAAAATGAACAGGCCTGTAGGACCGTGTTCACACCACCGAATAACTAGACCACAGAAAAAACAGTAGAAATACTCTGCTATAATATAAATACATAATTGCCAGTTGGGTGCTTTACACGATTCCCATAAGGCACAGCGGCAATGTCACTCGCATAGGCGCTGTTCGTGGCTGCAGGCCACAAACTGCGCCTCAGCAAGTGACATACATATCACTGCTATTTTGCCTTGAGATCTGTGGCGCTCGCCCTCGGCTGATCTCCTGGTGGAATAGATATGAGTGGCGGGCCGCCGGGAGATCAGCGGCCTTCAATGCTAATCTCCCAGCAGTACCAGCCACTCATCACCCACCGCTGGGAGGTCAGCGGCACCCGCCGCTGATCTCCCGGCAGAATAGTGGTGAGTGGCGTGCTGACGGGAGATCAACGACCATCGCCGATGATTTCCATGAGGTGCACCCGCTCATCTCCCGCCGCCGGGAGGTCAGCGGCACCACTGGCCACCAATACCGCGCTGCTCAGCTGATTGGACGCATGCTGGGTAGCGCGCGACCAATCAGCTGAGTAGCGCGATATTGGTGGGAGATTTAAAGCTGGCCGCTAATAATACTCAGCTGATTGGTCACGCGTCGGGCAGTGCGCGAACAATCAGCTGAGCAGCGCGGTATTGGAGGGAGTTTAAAGACCGCTCAGCTGAGCAGTCTTTAAATCTCCTGCCAATACTGCGCTGCTCGTTGCGCAACCAATCAGCTGAGTAGTATTTGCGGGAGATTTAAAGCTGCCCGCCGCTCATCTCCTGCCGCTGGGAGGCCAGCGGCGCCCGCCTCTGATCTCCCAGTGGAATAGCAGTGAGCGGCGCGCTGATCCCTCCCTCCACCGCTGATCTACCAGGGCGGGAGATGAGTGACAGCCAGCTTTAAATCTCCTGCCAATACTGCTCAGCTGATTGGTCGCGCACCGGGCAGCACGTGACCAATCAGCTGAGCAGCACATTATTGGCGGGAGATTTAAATACTGCTCAGCTGCTAGCGGTATTGGCGCCATATTTAAATACCGCTAGCAGCTGATGTGATTGGTTAGTATTGTATGATGGCTCATTGGTGAGCACTGTATGGTGGCTCAGTGGCTAGCAATGTATGGTGGCTCAGTGGTTAGTACTGCATGATGGCTCAGTGGTTAGCACTGTATATGGTGGCTCAGTCGTGAGCACTGTATGGTGGCTCAGTGGCAAACACTGTATGGTGGCTCAGTGGTTAGCACTGTACAATGGCTCAGTGGTCAGCACTGTATGGTGGCTCAGTGGTTAGTACTGCATGATGACTCAGTGGTTAGCACTGTATATGGTGGCTCAGTCGTGAGCACTGTATGGTGGCTCAGTGGCAAACACTGTATGGTGGCTCAGTGGTTAGCACTGTACAATGGCTCAGTGGTCAGCACTGTATGGTGGCTCAGTGGTCTGCACTCTACAGTATCTCAGTGATTAGTACTGTATAGTGGCTTAGTGGTTAGCACTGTATATGGTGGCTCAGTGGTTAGCAATGTACGGCGGCTCCTTGGTTAGCACTGTATGGTGGCTCCGTGATTAGCACTGTACGGTGGCTCAGTGGTTAGAACTGCACAGTGGCTCAGTGTTTAGCACTGTGCAGTGGCTCATTGGTTAGCACTGTGCAGTGGCTCAGTGGTTAGCACTATATGGTGGCTCAGTGGTTAGCACTGTATACAGTGGCTTAGTGGTGAGCACTGTATGGTGGCTCAGTGGTTAGCACTGTGTGATGACTCGGTGGTGAGCACTGTATGGAGGTACAGTGGTTAGCACTGTACGGTGACTCAATGGTGAGCACTGTATGGTGGCTCAAGTGGTGAGCACTGTATGGTGGCTCAGTGGTGAGAATTGTATGGTAGCTCAGTGATGGGAGGCAGGGAAACGGGAGGCAGAAGGCACAGAGGAGGCAGGGGCACAGGGGAGGCAGAGGCACAGGGGGAGGCAGAGTCATGGAGAGACAGTGCACACAGGGAGAGACAGCGCACACAGGGGCTGAGAGCACACAGAGCGGAGAGAAAGGCACAAGTAAGAGACAGCGCACAGGATGAGAGACAGCACACAGAGGAGAGAGCGCACAAGGGTACACAGGCACAGAGACTGCCCTCCTGATGCAATAACATCTGGCCTATTTCTAGTAGGTAATAATAAAAAGCGAGTGCTAGTAAAAAACAATGTCAATAACAGGGTACTTAGTTAATACGTTTTTCTGAACATAAGGTGCTGTCTGCTGCACTGTGTCCATATTGGACTCTGGCCCATCTTCACATCCTGTATCCATGAGGTATGTTTACATACAGTAGATCAGGTTTTAAATAAGTTAGATAGGGACCGTTCTGATATAGGTCACCTTGACGTCGGTAAACGTCTTTGTACATTTTTTTGCAAAAAACCTATTAACTAAGTACCCTGTTTTTGACACTGTTTATCACTAGCATTCACTTTTTATTATTACCTATTATAGCAGAGTATTCCTACACGTTTGTTATACTGTTTTTTCTGTAGTCTAGTTATTCGGTGGTGTGAACACGGTCCTACAGACCTGTTCACTTTGTGCTTTGGCTCAGCTATAAGTTATCATACAACAGAATATCAATCATATATTTGTATGTAATATAATTTATCAAAAATCATAACAATGCAATTGAATATTAATAGGAAGATAATCATTTATTATATTATTATTATTATTATTATACAACACTTACACACAGCAAATAAGATCACTATGCTGGATTTTGTATTACATCATTAGTCGGACACTTTCCAAGCATCTAGGATTTATTATTATTATTAGCATTTTGTATAATTTTTGGAAAATAATACTTCTTACCCTGCGGGATGATGCAGAGAGTCGCCAGCAGCCACGGACTGAGAATCGCCATTATCTCCTGTATTAACAGACTAAACTCTTATCTCTAGACTTGAGATCTGTAGGATGTGAAATTCTCGGGGCTGCAGAGTCCGAGATTCTCAGTATCAGGGTGGAGCACCCATTCCTGTAAGGGAAGGAGCTGCACAATGATGGGAAATCAGGCCACCGTGTATGGAAAGAAAAACTTTAAAAGAGTTTTCTTTTGTCAGATGGCAGCAGCCGGCGGTTGAGGGGAGAATGTTAATCAGGAAGAGTGGACTCAGTATCCATTCTCCCCTCCCATCCAGACCCGAGTCATCTGTCAGACCACACTTAGTATTATCAGAGTGATGCCTGCCTGACAAGGGCGTCCACTTTATGACTCTGGTATATCGATTATACAAGAACTGTCAGATCAATCGTCTCTGTGAGAAATGTGGATGTTCCATGCTCTTCACTTTATTACATATGAATGAAGAATATCCAGTGTCTTTTACTGCTTTTTCGTGCTTTATTCACATCACAGTAAAAACATCACATACCCCGTAGGATTATACACGTTTCGGGGTGCTCCCCTTAGTTGTTTGCTAACGACTAAGTGGAGCACCCCGAAATGCGCATAGCATAACCCTATGGGGTATGTGATATTTTTACCATGATGTGGATAAACCACGAAAAAGCAATAAAAGACACCAAATTTTCTTCATTCATTTCTACTGCGGGTAGTTGCCATACCATCATCCGGTGCTTGGAATCCTGGAGTGATTGCAGGTGGAGCTCGTTTTCTTTCCCGTTCCCCTACAAAGGTTACTTTATTACATATACCAGTGTTCACATACTATAATATTAATATTATTATTATCATTTCTTTATTACTATATTTTATTCTGATGCAATTCTGGCCACGTGTACAAAGACAAACAAGGTAATTCAAAGCAATTAATGGGAAAGAAAATCAGTCAAAATTTCTTATGTGCAGATTTATTAAGATGTTTTCTAACAAAGATGTCCACTAGTGATGGAGCAACCGGTCAGGGTCTATAGTGTTCAGGACTGGGGTCGGACTGCTAAAGCAAGCAAATAGTTAGTAAACGTAATATACTTACCGCTTACGCGTTCTCCCTTCCAGCTGTCCCACGGCGCTGCGTCACTTCCGGGCTGTCTGGGGGAGTCTGTTCATTTATGCCCCTTGCTCTGTCCCCCCTCCCTATTATAATCCTCATGCTGCTCTGACCCGTTTGATTTACAAGCCCGGTGATCCCGTTTTTAGTGCAGTGCTTTTATTTTCCTCCTTTTTTCACTTTTTCACAGCTGTCAGTATTAATACCTGGTAATGGTCCTTGAGCCTTGGGATGTATGGTGAATGCAACAGAAGATCAACCCATTGGCTACCTACACAAGTGGATCGGAATTGCCTTCTGTTATGTTGTTTTATATTCATATGGACAATATTACTGTTTAACACACCCATGAATTATATTTGGGCTGTGGACCCATTGAACTATGTATGGATATTATTGTATACTGTCCAATTGTGCTGTATGTTTACATATGATTAATTAGAGGAGGCCTCCTGGGGCACCTTATTCTTACACTATGTGTCTATATGTGTTCTCTATAGATGTAGCGGTTCTCCCTCACCATTGCCCTCTAGCAAAATGGCGCTGTGGTCCTATGCACGTGTTCAGTTGAAAGACGTTGACTGCGCATGCACGCAAGGTGTGATGCGCAGCTTCCGGTTTTGAGTGACATCACCGAAAGTACGCTTCCGAACCAGAGGCCACGCTAATGCTGGCAGCATGGATGTGGTAGTCCGCCTCCTGCACAGATGTTATCAACTGGCACCACTTTTATGGTACTCAGCCATGGTATTTTAGGCCGTGGGTTTGCACTTCTTCTTCACAGCCTTCTGAAGAAGGTTCAGAAACATGTGTCGGGGCCTGGCCCCAGACATGTTCTGTACACTCCAAGCCCTGGTATTCTCATGGGTGAGTGATGTAACCCGCATGATCTTGCTGCACTTTATGGTTTAAGAAGGCTGCTTTTTATACTTATGATATGTCTACACCTTGTATGCATTGTTTACAAGCAATTGCCTGATTGTCCAGTATATCGTTTATGATGTTGTTGGTTTGCACTGTACTTAGTTTACCTATGATAGCCAGGGGCTGGCTGCGGTGCAGTTCTGTCTGTCCCTCACAGCACCAAAATGTGTCTGGTCTGTAACTCTTTATTACTTCTTCTGGTCTCATGCACTGTTCATCTGGTGTTAAATAAAACATTTAAGCACTTGCATTACTAGTTGAATATCTTTACTTTGACTAGTACATTAAGTATGCGTTGGCTCCCTTTCTATTGTTTTCAAATATGGTCCTGGGCCGCATCTTATGCATGAATCATGTCCATGGTGACCCCTTGGAACCCTTGTATTCCAAAGATATGAACAGTCTATAATTTTAAGGGTCAGTTAATTTTAACAGGGAGAGATAAAATATCAAAAATAAAACCCAGAAAATCACATTGTCTAAATATAAATGTATTTGCATTTTGCAGAGGGAAATAAGTATTTGATCCCCTACCAGCCATTAGGAGTTCTGGCTCCTACAGAGCAGTTAGATGCCCCTAATCAACTCGTTACCTGCATTAAAGACAGCTGTCTTACATTGTCACCTGTATAAAAGACTCCTGTCCACACTCAATTAATCCTAGACCTGCACAAGGCTGGAATGGGCTACAAAACCATAAGTAAGACGCTGGGTGAGAAGGAGACAACGGCTGGTGCAATAGTAAGAAAATGGAAGAAATACAAAATGAGTGTCAATCAACATCGATCTGGGGCTCCATGTAAATTCTCACCTCATGTGGTATCCAGGCTCATGAGGAAGGTAAGAGATCAGCCTAAAACTACACGGATGAACTTGTTAATGATCTCAAGGCAGCTGGGACCACTGTCACCAAGAAAACCATTGGTAACACATTACACCATAATGGATTAAAATCCTGCAGTGTCTGCAAAGTCCCACTGCTCAAGAAGGCACATGGGCCGCACGTCTGACGTTTGCCAATGAACACCTTGGTGATTCTGAGAGTGATTAGGAGAAGGTGCTGAGGTCAGATGAGACACAACTTCAGCTTGTTGGCATGAAATCAACTCACCGTGTTTGGAGTAAGAGAAATGCTGCCTATGACCCAAAGAACACCATCCGCACAGTCAAGCATGGTGGTGGAAATATTATGTTTTGAGGGCACAGGACTACTTTACTGCATCAATGGGACAATGCATGGAGCCATGTGCTGTAAAATCCTGAGTGACAAACGCCTTCCCTCTGCCAGGACATTAAAAATGGGTCGTGGCTGGGTTTTCCAGCACGACAATGACTCAAAACATACAGTTAAGGCAACAAAGGAGTGGCTCAAAAAGAAGCACATTAGGGTCATGGAGTGGCCTTGTAAGACCTGTTAACAGTCCTTTAACCTTGTATATACCGTGTTTCCCCGAAAGTAAGACAGGGTCTTACATTCTTTTTGTGGCCAAAAGTGGCCCCCTGTCTTACTTTCGGGGGGGGGGGCTTACATTGGAGGCCCCACCATCCATCCATCCATCCACACACTGCAGCCATCCATCCACACATTCCCAGACATACAGACAGACACATGCATACACATATATACACATATATACACACCATACACACCACACACACCACACACACATATAGCACCGCTTCTTACCGGGTCCGGTGTGGGGTCCCCGATGGTCCTGTGCCGTCCTCTGTGCTCCGGTCCGGTCCCCGAGATGATCCGCTGCCGTCCGCCGTGTTCCGGTGGCGGTCCTAGGCTCCATGGTCCCTGCTCTTCCGGAGTTCAGGCCTAGCTCCGCCCAGGTCATAGTGTGGGCCAATCAGCATAGCGGCGCTCAAGCAAGCGTCATCGGGCGCTTGCCTCTGACGTCAGCGCCGCTATGCTGATTGGCCCACACTATGACCTGGGCGGAGCTAGGCCTGAACTCCGGAAGAGCAGGGACCATGGAGCCTAGGACCAGCACCGGAACACGGCGGACGGCAGCGGATCATCTCGGGGACCGGAACGGAGCACAGAGGACGGCACAGGACCATCGGGGACCCCACACCGGACCCGGTAAGAAGCGGTGCTATGTGTGTGTGTGGTGTGTGTGGTGTGTATGGTGTGTATATATGTGTATATATGTGTCTGTACGTGTGTATGCATGTATGTAAACCCCCCCACCGTGTTTCCCCGATAGTAAGACCCCCCCTCCCCCCTACCCTGCCTTACATTCGGGGGGGGTCTTACATTAGCAGACCCCCCGTCCCCACCCACCCTGTCTTACTTTCGGGGGGGTCTTACTATCGGGGAAACACGGTAAATGTTTTGTGGACTCTTCCTTGTGTTATACTGCCACCTGCTGCCAAAAAGAAAGGATAGCAGAGATAAAAAAAACCCTGCTGCTGAGAGTGACATGGAACAGTTCAGGAGATGAATGGGTGGGGTCTCCAGAAGGAGAAGAGAGACAACTTCCACGTGTGTTGCAGAGAGAGACACAGACCTTAATGGTGGGTTTACACACACCAATCATTGTATCCAATATCTGAACAGATCTCTGGTTGCAGTGAAATCATGGACACATAGTTCCATTTTGTGGCTGTGTACAACATGGAGCAATCTGTCCATGATTTCACTGCAACCAGAGATTGGTTCAGATATTGGATACAATGATTGGTGTGTGTAAACCCACCATAAGAGACTGGATGTGGAGTGAGGAGCCAGCACGAGCAAGGCATAGATCCAGGACAAAGACTCAACTCGAGAGGCGCCTGTCAGCGAATTACGGGCCCCAACGGCAATGAGGTACCTCGCAGTAAAACTTGCAGTAAAACTCGCAGTAAAGTGTGCACACTGTTTTAGTTAGGGACAGATAGGAAAAGACTCTGCAGTTCGATATACAAGTAATAGAAAGAAAACAAACACTCTGCATCTCGCTCGATAAAGACTTTGCATTTCTTTATTTAAAGACATTCAGAGACCTTGCATTCTCGGCAAACTAGTCACAGTGGTTATATATATTGTATTTACTTTTGCATACCTTCCCGCTCCTTCCCCTTCTTTCCCGCACTTTTCCCCCAGTTGTATTAAAAGTGCATTTGTTTAACACTCTGTGTTCCGTGCAGTCCTTGCATATCCCGTCACCTGTGGGCTATTACACTTGGCGTAGTCGGCAGGATATGCAGGCTGGTACTGAACAATGGAAGGACAGAGGGATGTTGTTGATGGAAATGTTCCAATACAACCTGATGGGGGAATACCAGCAAGGCAACTGTCCCTGGGTGCTATGCTGACCCATATACCAAAATTTACTGGCAACAATGTACCTCTCCATGACTGGGCACAGAGAGTGAGGGACATGTTGAAAGTAGCAGGAGTAACTGCAGAAAACCAAGGGGAGATACTGTTGATTGCCCTTGAGGGCCATGCTCAAGAGACTGTTTTATTGCACCCTGAGAGTGAAAGAAAGATGTTAGAACAGGTGGTGAAGATTCTGGAGAGGGTGTATGGCGGGAAGCCAGAAGCAGGTGATTTGCAGGCACAATTGTTCTACCGGCTGCAGGGTGAAGAAGAAGGCTTGCCACAGTATGCAAATGCCCTCCAGAGAATAATGAGACAAATGCTTACAGCAGAGCAAGAGCTAGCACAAACCCCTGGTTACGCAGACCGTACCCTGCGAGATCAATTCCTCAGAGGAACCCCAAGATTAGAAGTGCTCTCCGTGAACGGCTCAGGGTGGAAAAAAAATTAACTTTTCAAGAGACTGTTACCGCTCTACAAGAGTTGCTGAAGAGTATGCAAGCCCCGGTGTCAGAAGTACGAACGTCAGCACCGCGGCCAGGTACCCGCATGTATACCTATCGAGAAGAGAGGGGACAGATCGAGCAGAGACGATCCAGACCCGCTGGAGACTACCAATGCTGGAACTGTGGAAATCGGGACCATATATCACGGCACTGCCCGGAGAGGAGGATGTCTCAAGAAAGACTGCCGTTAAACTAGTACCTCCCTTCATGGTCGGGCACATGGGGGGGGGGACCAACTGAGCTTAGAGAAAACAACTGCCCTGAAGATATAGCAGCCAGCACGCCAACGATCACAGCCGAATTTGAAGGGGAAGCAGTAAGATGCCTGATGGATACTGGATCTCAAGTGACCACCATGCCAGAACAGTTCTTCTATCAACACTTTGGACAAACTGTATCCATTGATAAAAGGACACATATCAGACTGAAGGCTGTGAATAATCTTCCCATTCCGGTTGTAGTGGTCGTGTGGATGAACATACGTGCCTGTGGTCAGAACTTAGGCCAAAAAGCGATCGTGTTAACGGAGGGCCGGTATGACAGAGAAGTGCCGGCTATCGTGGGCATGAACATCCTGAAGGAACTAGACCAGTTGCTCTTCAACAAGGAAGGCTGTGATTACTGGAAAATGACTGCTGCTAACGGGCCCACTCAAAAGGTCTTCCAACACCTTATCCGTGCCAGGGGGCTGTGGAGGAATGGTGGGAGCCGCTACCCAGTGGGGAGGGTTCGAGTCCCAAGACAGACAACAATTACTCTACCTCACCTTGCCAGTCGTGGCCCATCGAATGCTCGAGGGGATGGAGGTTTTGGTGGAACCTTACCGTGGTGAAGAGAACGGAGACGAACTGTTGGTGGCTCGCACTTTAGCAACAGTAAGAAATGGAAGAGTCCCTTTCCATTGTGTGAACACCGGTGAACAGGCCTACACCTTGACCTTGGGAGTTGTTCTGGCCCATGTCTACCTGGCGCCTGAAGAGGTGGCGAACGCAGAATTGATTGAATTGAAGCCCATGGCAGGGGAGACCTGGACTTTGGCTGTTTCTATAGAGAGAGAAGAGAAGCCAACTGATCAGTGGAACAGTCAAGTTATCCTAGGACAAATGGAAGTGGACCTGACCCCCTTCGCTTCAGAGCAAGCCCAGGCCATAGAAGACTTCATCTGGGAGAATCAAGCCACGTTCTCCTGTCACGCAGAAGACTTCGGCTGTACTGACAAGATTCAGCATGAAATACCCACAGGAGATGCACCACCGATCAGAGAAAGGTACAGACAAATACCCCCAACATATTACCAAGAGGTGAAAGAGCTCTTGGCACAGATGCTGAAGAGCGGGGTGATAAGAGAGAGTCAGAGTCCATGGGCTGCCCCAATCGTGCTGGTCAAGAAAAAGGATGGGTCTACTCGCTTCTGTGTTGACTACTGCAAGCTTAATGGATGCACTGTTCGTGATTCCTATCCCCTGCCCCAGATAGAGGAGTCCCTGTCTGCGCTAGGAAAGGCACGCTACTTCTCCTCCCTTGATCTAGCAAGCAGATATTGGCAGGTCCTTGTGGCAGAGAAAGACAAGGCCAAGACCTCATTCATTGTGCCCATGGGACTCTTCGAGTTCAATCGCATGCCGTTTGGGCTAAATAATGCCCCGGGAACTTTTCAGCGCCTCATGGAGAGTTACCTTGGAAACATGAACTTCGAAGCCATGTTGATTTATCTGGATGACATCGTAGTGTACTCTGCAACCTTCGAAAAACATCTCGAACAACTGGGTCAAGTATTTCAATGGTTACGGGACCATGGGCTTAAACTGAAACCAAAAAAATGCCGGATCTTTCAAAAAGAGATTGAATATCTCAGGCACAAGGTGACGGAGGCCGGCGTGCAGCCGTCCGATGGGAAAATGAGAGCAGTTCAACAATGGCCCACACCCAGCACAGTGAGAGAAGTTCGAGATTTCCTGGGACTGACCGGATACTACCGTCGCTTTATCAAGGATTTCGCGAAGGAGGCAGAACCTTTGCATGAATTGCTCCAAGGAACTGCGAAAGGACCAAACGCACAGAAAATTTGCTGGGGACCAAGACAAGCAGAAGCCTTACACCGACTGAAAGAGGCCTTGGTCAGCGCCCCTGTGCTTGCCTATGCAGACTACAACCTCCCTTTCGGTTGTATACAGACGCGAGCCTCTACGGTCTGGGTGCAGTACTGGCCCAGGTACAGGACAGTATTGAACGGATGATTGCATATGGAAGTCGGACGTTGCGAGAAGCTGAACGCAACCCAGAGAATTACAGTTCTTTTCATCTGGAGTTGCTGGCACTAGTATGGGCAATAACCGAAAGGTTCTCTGAATATCTCACGGGAGCTCAGATTGAAGTCTATACAGATAATAATCCACTGGCTCACATCTCCAATGCCAAACTGGGGGCAATGGAACAGAAGTGGTTGGCACGACTCTCCAGATATAATTATCATGTGCAGTACCGTTCCAAGCACGAAAATCAGAATGCGGATGCCCTCTCTCGTGTTACCACAGAAGCCCCAGTGGGGGAAAGAGATGAGCAGTTAGAGGAAGTTCCAGACTTCAGTAAATTCACCGCCCAAGTGGTGGAGGCTTGTATACTGGAGATTACGTCGGGCACAACATCGCGCCTGCTTAGCCAAACCAGAGAGGAATGGGTGAAGATCCAGTCATCTGATCCAGAACTGCTTCAAGTGAAAGAGTGGGTGATCCGGCAGCGTAAGCCTAGGAAGGAAATACGGGCCATGGTGTCACACGCGGCCCTACAGATTCTCAGCCAGTGGGACAAGCTATCGGTGCAAGAAGGGATGCTGTATCGGAAGGTGCACCTAGCTAGGGAGCTGGAAGTACGGTGGCAAGTGGTGTTACCCCAGAAGATGGCAGTACCATTGGCCCGAGAAGCGCACGAGAGAGGAGCCCATTTTGGGCCAGACAAGACTTACCAGTGGTTGCAAAGGATAGTGTACTGTCCTCAGATGCTTCGGGCAGTGGACAAGGCCTGTAAACTGTGTCGTTCCTGCGAGTTAAATAAAGCTTTCCCACAGCGAGCACCAGTACAGACCATTGTCATCAAAGATAGATTACCTGAAGATTGGCCACTCCCACCGGGGCTATCAGTTCTGCTTTGTGATGACAGACCACTTTTTCAAAATTTGCGGTGGTGACGCCCACCAGAGATCAGATGGCTGAATCGGCTGCTCGAGCCATCAGTGATGACTTTATCCGGGTATACGGCTGCCCTAAAAGGATACACTCTGATCAAGGGGCCTGCTTTCAGGACAGTGTGATGAGAGAGCTGCAAAGGATCTACGGGATGCAAAAGTCAAGAACCACGCCTTATCATCCACAGGGCAACGGAGCCTGCGAGAGGTTTAACCCGACCCTCCTACAAATGCTACGCACATTGGAAGATGATCGTAAGAGTCACTGGCCCAGTTATCTCGCAGAACTCGTACGGGCATACAATAACCGTGTCCACTCCACCACTGGGTACGCCCCATACGTGCTATTGTTCGGAAGAGCTGGAAGAGGCATTGAAGAACTAAACCTGGCTCCACCCGAGATCAGTGAAAGTCAGAGCGTAGGTTCTTGGGTTGACTGTCACCGTCGACGGCTGGAGACTATCCATCGAATTGTCACCAAGCGGTTGCAAGAAAAGATATACCCCCAGCAGGAACCTGTACACGAGGCCCCGTTCTTACCAGGAGACAGAGTGCTAGTTGCAGAGAAACACCCGAGACACAAGTTGAGTGAGCGCTGGAAACCAGAGCCGTACATTGTGACCAGAAGAGTCTCTCCCCACGGGCCAGTGTACCAAGTGAGAAGCGAGCGGGGAGGCGGCACCCTCACTCTGCATCGTAACATGCTGAGGCCCTGCTATTCAGAAGACAGGACCGGACAAAGCGACTCGGGGACTGTGCCCGTGCCCGTTCCTGTTACTCTCGAGGAGGGCTCTGATGATGAAGAATGGTGGCGGGCCCCGTCCAACCCAACAGACTGGGGAAGGTCAAACCCCCCATCTGTTCAAGATGCAGGTGCCACCCCTGCAGAGCATGAGCCACCAATCTCCAAAGATGATGACGAGGATATTGTACTCCCTGCTACTGCACCAGCGTCTGGTGAATTATCCGTAGCTCCACGTAGGACTGAATGGGATAATGCTGGTATTCCCCCTGATCGGTACTTGGCAGATGAATTTGTGTATTCTGTCACTGGAGTCGATTGTAAGACATTGGCTCCCAGGCAGCAGGTTGTAAAGCACGGCAGAGGTTGCCATCGTGTGTTCCTGTGCAGAGGGCCCCAGGAGAGTATCGGCCGGGATGGCCGATGTTAAAGAGGGGGGGACATGTAAGACCTGTTAACATTTATATATATGGTTAAAGGACTGTTTTGTGGACTCTTCCTTGTGTTATACTGCCACCTGCTGCCAAAAACAAAGGATAGCAGAGATAAAACCCCCTGCTGCTGAGAGTGACATGGAACAGTCCAGAAGATGGATGGGTGGAGTCTCCAGAAGGAGAAGAGAGACAACTTCCACGTGTGTTGCTGAGAGAGACAGACCTAAAGAGACTGGATGTGGAGTGAGGAGCCAGACTGCACGAGCAAGGCACAGATCCGAGACAAGGACTGCACTCGACAGGCTCCTGCCAGCGAATTACGGGCCCCAACGGCAACGAGGTAACCTCGCAGTAAAACTTGCAGTAACATTTTCAGTAAAGTGTGCACACTGTTTTAGTTAGGGACAGATAGGAAAAGACTCTGCAGTTCGATATACAAGTTATAGAAAGAAAACAAACACTGTGCGTCTCACTCGATAAAGACTTTGCATTTCTTTATTTAAAGACATTCAGAGACCTTGCATTCTCGGCAAACTAGTCACAGTGGTATGTATATATTGTATTTACTTTTGCATACCTTCCCGCTCCTTTCCCTTCTTTCCCGCACTTTTCCCTCAGTTGTATTAAAAGTGCATTTG
Organism: Allobates femoralis; assembly: GCA_033576535.1. Lineage (NCBI taxonomy): Eukaryota > Metazoa > Chordata > Amphibia > Anura > Aromobatidae > Allobates > Allobates femoralis. The sequence continues at coordinate 816,099,945 of JARQOC010000003.1, forward strand.
TTTAACACTCTGTGTTCTGTGCAGTCCTTGCGTATCCCGTCACCTGTGGGCTATTACACTGTTATGACCAAAAATTTGGAGACTGATCCAAATTTTAATTTCACAAAGTTACTGCTTCGGTGTTCCTATGGTTACTACTGGTTCAGATGTTTCTATGGTTGTTGAGGTACAAATATTTTAACTTTTTTACATTGTTAAAAGTTACTAGAGCTCACAGACAGTGGGTTTTACGGCAGCTGTCAACCAGGTACCTTTAAGAGAGCCAGTAAAGTTCCTGGAGCTCCGAGCTGTTGCTACACCTGGAGGCTGTGAACTCTGGTAAGATTTCACAGCATCAAGATGTCTCAGCAGCTGGGAACTCCAGGAACCTTACAGGCTCCCTTAAAGGAGTGTTTAAGGGAGACTTTAAGGTTACTGGAAATCTCAGCTGCTGGGACATCTGGAGGCTGTGAAATCTTACCAGAGTTAACAGCCTCCAGGTGTACCGACAGATGGAAATTCCAGTAACCTTGAAGGCTTCCTTAAATTTAACGAGTTGACAACTGCCTCAATACCTGGTGGCTGTGAACTCTGGGAACTTAAAGCTTGGAAAATGTGAGGCCTGGAAACTTTAAAGGAGAGCTTTAAGGGAGCATTCAAGGTTCCTGAAGTTCACAGTGCTGGGACATCTGGAACGTGTGAACCTTTATCAGTTCGGCACTGAGCTCACCTGAGGTAACAGCTGGCTGCTGACACAGAACGTAACATGAGAACCACCAGAATGACCTCAGGTGAACCCAGTGCTGGACTGTCAGAGTGCGTTGCTGCCATGACATGCAATCAGACAGTCCAGAACTGAGTTCACCTAAGGTCACAGCTGGCCTCTCACACTGAGAGTACAGTGAGAACTGCCAGAAGTGACCTCAAGTGGACTCAGTGCCATACAGTCAAAGTGTGCCACCGCCGTGATATGCAGTCAGACAGTCTGACATTGAGTTCACCTGAGGTCATATGTAGTAGGTCCCACTCTGCTCTCAGTGTGTCCCGGAGGCCGCTTACAGTGGTCACATGTTCTTATATCACCATTCACAGTGTCCTCCATATGTAGTAGAGCCAGGATCGTCGTGGGTCATTGTGTGGATTACGTTAGACCTGTGGATATGTTTTGGGGGTTAAAAAATTGGTGAATGAAGGTAATTTAAAAAAAAATTAAATAAAGGATTTTTGTGTGTTTGCGTTTTTTTTTTTCTATCTTACTCACAGGTTTGGTAATGGCAGGGGTTGTCTCATAGACACCTCTCCATTACCAATCCAAGGCTTGATGGCAGCTGTGATTTTTGACAAATCACAGCTGACATCAACCCCATATATTACCACAATTGCCACTGCACCAGGGCAATCAGGATAAGCCAGGTAAAATCCCACAACTAATGGGTGCGCCAATTGTGGGGCAGCTGCTGGATGCTATTTTTAGACTGGGGAGGGCCCAATAATCATGGACCTTTTCCGCCTGAGAATTCCAATCCCCAGCTGTCTGCTTTATCTGTGATGGTTACCAAAAATGGTGGGGACCCCACATTGTTTTTTTTATTTATTTAAATATATTTTTATTTAAAAAGATATAGTGTGGGTTAGCCTCTATTTCTGATATACAGCCAAGATAAAGCGCACAGCTGGGGGCTGCATTTCCCAGCTGTTTACTTTACTTGTTCTGATTATCACAAATAGGCGGGGGACCGCATATTACAGTGGAGCAATACTCTGTCAACATTGTTCAAAAAAGTGATCTGTGTGTTGAGCCCCGTCACGCATAGCGAGATCGCTAGCGAGATGGCTGTTGCCTCACAAGTTTTGTGACGTAGCAGCGACCTCTCCAGCGATCTCGCTATGTTTGACTCGTAGCAGCGACCGAGCCCCCGCGGTGAGATCGCCGAATGTGTGGAAATGGCCTGGACCATTCTTTGATCATCGGGCTCCCGCTGGCCAGCATGCATCGGTGTGTTTGACGCCTTAACAACGTCCTCGTTGGCGACTCAACTCAGCCACGTAGGTCTGAGTCGTCAGACTAGCTGCTGTGTGACAGGGTCCCAACGACCGCCGAGGTCGTTATACAGGTCGCCGTATCGTTGCTGCATCGTGGAGTAGATCTGACTGTTTAACATCTCACTAGCGACCACATAGCGACGTTCCAGCGATCCTTACCAGGTCGTATCGCTGTCGGGATTGCTGGAACGTCACCAAGTGTGACGAGACCCTTAGAGATGCATACGGGCATCTTCTACATGCTGTTCCTATTCAATTTCAGCACTTTTAAATCCATTTCAGCATTTTACAGTTCCCGGCCAGAACTCCTTGGAGGATCCACCAGAAAATTTTTCGAGTTTATCATTATACTTGCACTACACGGATAATAGAAAATATTCACTACGAATAATCCAAACCCAAATATTTTAGTTTTCGTCTATCACTAGAATTTTATTAACATTATTTTGATTTAAAAAAATGTAAACCCCATCCCACCACATCAAGGTGACCCATATCGGGATGGCCCTACGATCTAATATTTAAAACCTTACCATAGGTCTAGCGACATTAATGTGAATAAGGATTAAGCGATACTGAGGCCCAACATGGACACCGAGCAATGGGAAGATATATAGTATAAACATAATGTCAAGATCAAAGACATTGGGGTCACACCCATGTTTGCATTACTGCAAAAAAGAGCTAATTTTTCTTTTTCTTTTTTTTCCTAATTCTCTTTGTGTTTGTTTGGTTTTTTTGCAACCAAAGAAAACAAGGGTGTGGTCTCCCTTTCTTTGATCTGGACATTACATTTATATAGCTTCCCATTGCTGGTTGCTGGATGTCCATGTTGCACCAGGTCTTGCTCAGTTCTTGCTCACATTTACATCACTAGACATTTGATAGGTTTTTAGATCCTAGAATCCTCCCCATATGGGTCACCTTGATGTGGTGGGATGGGTTTTACTTTTATTTTTAAATACAAATAATACTAACTAAGTACACTATTTAATTTACATGCACTATTACTAATTATTTAATTATATTAGGATATTTGTTCAATTTTTCCTTGTGTCTTGTGTACAGCATCAGGCTAAACTATGTGCAGAATTATTAGGCAGGTTATATTTTAGATGATTATTTTTATTATTGATCAACAACTATGTTCTCAATCAACCCAAAACACTCATAAATATCAAAGCTTAATATTGTTGGAAGTTGGAGTGTTTTTTTTTTTAGATTTTGCTATCTTAGAAGGATATCTGTTTGTGCAGGTAACTATTACTGTACAGAATTATTAGACAACTTAATAAAAACCAAATATATTCCCATCTCACTTGTTTATTTTTCACCAGATAAGGTAATATAACTGCACAAAATTTAGAAAAAAACATTTCTGACATGCAAAAACAAAACCCCCAAAAAATGAGTGACCGATATAGCCACCTTTCTTTATGATTACACTCAGCAGCCTCCATCTATAGATTCTGTCAGTTGCTTGATCTGTTTATGATCAACATTGTGTGCAGCAGCCACCACAGCCTCCCAGACACTATTCCCAGAGGTGTACTGTTTTCCCTCCCTGTAGATCTCACATTTTAGGAGGGACCACAGGTTCTCTATGGGGTTCAGATCAGGTGAACAAGGGGGCCATGTCATTATTTTTTCTTCTTTTAGACCTTTACTGGCCAGCCTCACTGTGGAGTAGTTGGATGCATGTGATGGAGCATTGTCCTGCATGAAAATCATGTTTTTCTTGAACGATACCTACTTCTTCCTGTACCACTGCTTGAAGAAGTTCTCTTCCAGAAACTGGCAGTAGGTCCGGGAGTTTAGCTTCACTCCATCCTCAACCCGAAAAGGTCCCACAAGTTCATCTTTGATGATACCAGCCCATACCAGTACCCCACCTCCACCTTGCTGGCGTCTGAGTCGGAGTGGAGCTCTCTGCCCTTTACTGATCCACCCTCTGGCCCATCCATCAGGCCCATCAAGAGTCACTCTCATTTCATCAGTCCATAAAACCTTTGAAAAATCAGTCTTAAGATATTTCTTGGCCTAGTCTTGACATTTTATCTTATGTTTCTTGATCAAAGGTGGTTGTTTTTCAGCCTTCCTTACCATGGCCTTGTCCCAGAGTATGGCACACCTTGTGCTTTTTGATACTCCAGTAACGTTGCAGCTCTGGTGGCAAATGGCATCTTGGCAGAGGTGAGAGGAACTGTCAGCGCTGGAGAGAGGTGAGTATGAAAATCTTTATTTTGACACTTTTAGCTTTTGTCTGTGGTCCGTGCACATGGATGTTACAGTGCGAGCATCTGTGTGCAGAACGTTTTGGAGCAAAAGTGGTCCATGCTTTCGCAAAAAAACGGACGTCACCATGTGGAGCACACGGACACGCACCTGCTCCACACGGTGACACGGTCTGTGCTGAAAAACGGAAGTGTGAAGAGGACCATATTGGATCATATGTCCACATATGTCCATGCCTCCGGCATGTGTTGGCACGAACCGCATACATGCCGGAGGCTGGATATGTGAAACAGGCCTTACTTTGCTGCATTTTTTCCACACCTACCTAAAGCTTTTGCTCAGTATTCAGTATTGCATATATATACTAGTGCATCTCAATGAATTAGAATATCATCAAAAATTAATATCATATTGCCATGTTTCAGGGCATTTCTGGGAGTTTTGACACACGTTGACTAATAAATCAATATTATCTTCACCCTTTGTCTTGTGGAATATGGCAGCGTGGTTGTTAACTCTTCATCCTCCCTACTTTAATTTTCTGAGTTAATGAATTTTGGGTTTTCATTGGCTGTAAGCCATAAATCATCAACATTAACAGAAATAAACACTCGAAATAGATCCCTCTGTGTGTGATGACTCTATATGATATATGTGTTTCACTTTATGTATTGAATTACTGAAATATATCAACTTTTTGATGATATTCTAATGCATTGAGATGCACTACTATATATATATATTTATAGCTATACATTATGTAATATTTACTGGCAGGAGCACAGAGCTTCAGGAATCTGCTCCCACTGCGATTATTTAATTTTTGGTTCTTGAAAACAATAGTTCATTATTATTGTCTGACAATTTGAGAACGTTCCAGACAGGAAACTTCATGATTCATTCAGGAAGATTTAAAAATAAAGCAAAAGTAACATTTTACATAAATGTTTTTTTTTTATAAATCTGTGCCAAAATTCGGCATCTGGTGTTGCAATTGAAAACATTGCTGCAAAAAGAGTCTTATATAGTGATGAGCGAGTAGTGAAATATTCCTACTCGTATCGAGTACTTTTTAATACTCACATATTTGTCCAAATAGCGAGTTTAATGTTAGTCAATTAGTGATAGGCTCCGCCCACATACACCTGGCCATAAAACGAGTATTTTCAGGACAAGGCGGGAGGGTGGGCTTTTTTGCGTTTCTAATGCAGAAAACACCTTTCTGTGTCCCCCAGAGACCCTAATATTCAATCTGCTGTCACTGAGGGGGCCAGCTCACTTTGTGCTGTCAATATGTATCAGATCGATAACGATCGTCACATCACTCACGAGCACCATTGATCCTCGCCGAGTAATGAGTATCGCGAATACCGTACTATCCATGTGAGTAACGAATAGTAACAATTACACTCGATCAACCCTAGTTACAGTGGTGTAACTAAAGTCTGATGGGCCCCGATGTAAAATTTAGATCTGCCCCCCCCCGCACACACATTGGTCAGATGTGTGGGCCCGTGTAATGTTCTAAATCCTACAAAGACTCGCAAATTGATCCCTCTCCCCCTTTTTTATGTATTAGTGTCCCTCATCCTGCTATATATGGTCTCCATCCTGGTATATATGGCCCTCCTCCTGGAATGTGACCTTTATCCTGGTATATATGGCCCTCATTCTGCTATATATGGTCCTCCTCCTGGAACTCCTGGAATATGGCCCTTCACGTTATATATATATCCCCCATCCTGGTATATATGGCCCTCCTCCTGGAATGTGACCTTTATCCTGGTATATATTTCCCTCATTCTGCTATATATGGTCCTCCTCCTGGAACTGCTGGAATATGGCCCTTCACGTTATATATATATCCCCCATCCTGGTATATATGGTCTTCCTCCTCCCACCACCATAGTCCTCCAATTATTATAATGCATCCCATAGTCCCCCATTTATAAGGAAATCCCCATAGTCTTCCAATTATTATAATGCACCCCCATTATCCTCCATATAGTATAATGCAGCCTCATGGCCCTCCATATAGTATAATGCAGCCTCATGGCCCTCCATATAGTATAATGCAGCTTCATGGCCCTCCATGTAGTATAATGCAGCCTCATGTCCCTCCATATAGTATAATGCAGTCTTATAACTCTCCATACAGTGCAGACTCATATAGTGTGCAGCCTCATATCTCTCCATATAGTGCAGCCTCATGTAGTGCAGTTTCATATTTATCCATATAGTGCAGCCTTATGTAGTGCAGACTCATATTTCTCCATATAGTGCAGCCTCATATAGTGCAGCCTCCTAACTCTCCATACAGTACAATGCACCCTCTTCCCTCCCAATCTCCCCCAATCCGTATACTCAGTGATTAAAAAAAAAAATAATAATCCGTACTTACCTCTCCCGGTGCCCCTGCTCCTCCGGTCTCATTGCAAAAACGTAACACTCAGGAGGAGGTGGTGCCGGTGTGTGTTCCCTTGCGGAAAGCATATAGCTAGGAAGTGCCACCTACTCCTAGTGTGGAGGAGGCAGCACCAGCCTGGTAAATGCATTCCACACTAGAACGCAGATGGGAAGCCTGGCGGCTGGTAAGAGGAAGCAAGGTGGAGACAGCAGCAGTAGGAAGTAGCAGCCTCCCCCATCCCCCCCGACACACGAGTCCTTAAGCGTCATGTGCTGCCATGCAATAACATGGATGAGCGTCCTCGGGGATGCATGTCCATGTGAAGCGGGAGCTGGGATCGGTGGGTGCTGGGGGTGGCGGGCAGCATGTGCCCCTGTTCGTGCAGGCCCCATCGCAGTCGCGAGCTCTCTGACCACAATTGTTACACCCCTGCCTTGTCATATATATTCTTATGCAAAGGGGGCAGAATTATAGTAGTTATTTTATTGTCTATAGGGGCTGTATTATAGTAGTTATAGTCTAGTACATAGGAGCAGTATTATAGTAGTTATATTTTTGTACATAGGGGTAGTATTATAGCAGTTATGTCCTTGTAAATAGGAGCAGTATTACAGTAGTTATATTCCTGTAAATACAGGCAGTATTATAGTAGTTATATTCCTGTAAATACAGGCAGTATTATAGTAGTTATATTCTTGTACATAAGATGCAGTATTATAGTTGTGATATTCTTGTATATAGGGGGCAGTATTATAGTAGTTACGGTATATTCTTGTATATAGAGAGCAGTATTATAGTAGTTATATTCTTGTATATAGGAGCAGTATTATAGTAGTTATATTCTTGTACATAGGGGGCAGTATTATAGTAGTTATATTTTTGTACATAGGAGCAGTATTATAGTAGATATAGTCTTGTATATAGAGAGCAGTATTATAGTAGTTATAGTCTTGCATATAGGGGCAGTATTATAGTAGTTATATTCTTGTACATAGGAGCAGTATTATAGTAGTTATATTCTTGTACATAGGAGCAGTATTATAGTAGTTATATTCTTGTACATAGGAGCAGTATTATAGTAGTTATATTCTGTACATAGGGGCAGTATTATAGTAGCTATATTCTTGTACATAGGGGCAGTATTATAGTTGTGATATTCTTGTACATAGGGGCAGTATTATAGTAGTTATAGTCTTGTACATAGGGGCAGTATTATAGTAGTTATATTCTTGTAAATAGAGGCAGTATTATAGTAGCTATATTCTTGTATATAGGAGCAATATTATAGTAATTATATTCTTGTACATAGGGCAGTATTATAATTGTTATATTTTTGTAGATAGGGGCAGTATTATAGTAGTTATATTCCTGTACATAGGGGCAGTATTATAGTAAATAAAAAAGCCAAGAAGCCAGCGCTGCCTGTGGTTAGCACGCAATACAAAAAGTGCATATGCACATATTGATTTCTAACTGTACTTTAAACTGAGACATTTAGCAAACAATTGATCAATTCTTTGAGCTACCCTGCCACGTCACGGTATTCTCAGATGGGGCAGTCCTACTCTACATTTTTTATATATGCTGTGCCATTACGGCCTCCAGAATACATTATAAGTAGAACCATGTTAAATGCACACGTACCTGAAGCATTTCTGAACTACTCTCACGGCGCCAGAAAGGCAGCGCAGATAAAGTCAGACCAGGTCTGGACATGACATCTAGACATTATCAGATCTGACCCTCACACTGCCAGGCCAGCAACTATGGATGAGGGTAGAACAGGCCCAAATGTGGCACCCTGGTTGGGGCACCACAGAAACTCTTAGAACACGGATGGAAAGTACACAGCAAGCAGACCCCACTACAACACCTTTCACCCCAGTCCTGTAGGGGGAGCTCCACTGGCTGCCTTAAGCTAGTTCTCCCTATAAATACGGGTCCTGAAGGGAGAAACTGCGGAGTGTGCAGTCACTCGAGAACTGTAAACAGCTAGGAGAGCTGACCTGGTAATGGTGCCACGTTAGGCCCATACCAGCACACCCGGAAAGTGGTAGACCCTCGCAACAGGGGTCATTGGAACAGGAGATAAATACTGAAGAGGGGTAGAGTAGTCACGTTGACTCACCCTAACAAGGCCGGTCACTGGGTCCGAGCTGCAGTAGCCATAGCGCAGGCTGTAGAGAAACCAGCACCACAACAAGGGAGTTTAGCTCCCTGGACACCTGAAGCACCGCCAGATGAGAGCCCGGAGTCGAGAATTTGACAGCATTCTTTTATAGTGCCCTCAGTGCAGTAAACTCAGGTGTAACCTGCCAAACTAAGAGGTGCAACTCCGGTTTGGTTGGATTTCACATCCACTGGACCCATTAGAAGATACATACACCAGGAAGCTGTGGAACATCCAGAAGTGTCTACTTCATCCCCCGGTCGAGTGTACCTGTCAACACCAGTAAAAGGTACCGAAAAGACTTTATGTGTCCGTACATTCTTTCCAGATTAATACTAAACTAGCTGAGCTGCCGTATTCCATTCAGTGCAGCTCCTGGCCCCGGGGACTACTGCTCATCCTGGGGGGAGCATTCCAACTAGCTGTCGCACATCCCCCGGAGGCCCAAGCAGCGCCGGTACCATCACCGGACACCCACAAGTGGTGTCACGAGATAAGTAAGACTTTATTCCATATTTCCCTAACCCGTCCATTTGACCACAGGGCCCCACAGTCTCAGGCACGGAACCGTGACAGTGAAGCAGCGCCTGAGATCTGACAACTCGGCAACGGTGAGTCACAAACACATGTGCAACAATTAAGCAGAGCCTATGGGCAAGGTGTGACCGCTGTACGTGTGTACAGCGGCCTAGATCAATCACAATAAAGACAGATAGAATGGCATGCATAACTAAGTGCGTAGGGCAAAAAGTGATGGTCAACCATAAACCAGTAACAAATAAAAAAGCCAAGAAGCCAGCGCTGCCTGTGGTTAGCACGCAGTACAAAAAGTACATATGCACATATTAATTTCTGACTGTACTTTAAACTGAGACATTTGGAAAACAATTGATCAATTCTTTAAGCTACCCCTCCACGTCACAGCAATCTCAGATGGGGCAGTCCTACTCTATATTTTTAATATATACTGTGCCATTACGGCCTCCTGAAAGCATTAAAGTAGAACTATATTAAATGCACACGTACCTGAAGCATTTCTGAACTACTCCCACGTCGCCATTTGTTATTGGCTTGTGGTTGACCACCACTTTTTGCCATGCATGCTTCATTATGCATGCTATTCTATCTGTCTTTATTGTGATTGATCTAGGCCGCTGTACACACATACAGCGGCCACACTCTGCCCATAGGCTCCGCTTGATTGTTGCACATGTGTTTGGGCCTGTTCTACCCTCATCCATGGTTGCTGGTCTGGCAGTGAGGGGGTCAGATCTGATAATGTCCGGATATCATGTCCGGACCTGGTCTGCCTTTATCTGTGCTACCCTTTTCTGGCGTTGTGGGAGTAGTTCAGAAATGCTTCAGGCACCTGTAAATTAATATGTTTCTGCTTTTAATGCATTCAGGAGGCCGTAATGGCACAGCGTATATCTGCCCTATCTGAGAATGCCGTGATGTGGTGGGGTAGCTCAAATAATTGTTAAATTGTTTGCTAAATGTGTCAGTTTAAAGTACAGTTAGAAATTAATATGTGCGTATGCACTTTTTGTATTGCGTGCTAACCACAGGCAGCGCTGGCTTCTTGGCTTTTTTATTCAGTATTATAGTAGTTATATTCTTGTACATGGGCAGTGTGGGAGCACTCAGCTGCATGCTGAGTGTGCCTGATGTGCCTCTCGTTCACAGGGCTGACTGTTCCTAATGGGACCCTGACTGTCAGGGCTGCCTGTCCCTGATGGCCAGTGGGCCCCCCCAGCTGTTCAGGACTCCGGCACTTGCCTGGGTATGCTAGCTTCTGACGCCGGCCCTGATTATAGTAGTCATATTCTTGTACATAGAGGCAGTATTATAGTAGTTATATTCTTGTACATAGGAGGAGTATTATAGTAGTTATATTCTTGTACATGGGGGCAGTATTATTATAGTAGTTATATTCTTGTACATAGGAGCAGTATTATAGTAGTTATATTCTTGTACATAGAGGCAGTATTGTAGTAGTTATATTCTTGTACATAGGGGCAGTATTATAGTAGTTATATTCTTGTACATAGGGGGCAGTATTATAGTAGTTATTTCTTGTACATAGGGGCAGCATTATAGTAGTTATATTCTTGTATATAGGAGCAGTATTATAGTCATTATATTCTTGTATATAGAGAGCAGTATTATAGTAGTTCTATTCTTGTACAAAGGAGCAGTGTTATAGTAGTTATATTTTTGTACATGGGGGCAGTATTATAGTAGTTATATTCTTGTACATAGGAGCAGTATTATAGTAGTTATATTCTTGTACATAGGGGCAGTATTATAGTAGTTATATTCTTGTACATAGGGGGCAGTATTATAGTAGTTATATTCTTGTACATAGGGGGCAGTATTATAGTAGTTATATTCTTGTACATAGGGGCAGCATTATAGTAGTTATATTCTTGTACATAGGGGCAGTATTATAGTAGTTATATTCTTGTACATAGGAGCAGTATTATAGTAGTTATATTCATGTAGATACGGCAGTATTATAGTACGGTAGTTATATTCTTGTACATGGGGCAGTGTGGGAGCACTCAGCTGCATGCTGAGCGTGCCTAATGTGCCTCTCGTTCACACGGCTGACTGTTCCTAATGGGCCCCTGGCTGTCAGGGCTGCCTGTCCCTGATGGCCAGTGGGCCCCCCCCCCAGCTGTTCAGGGCTCCGGCACTTGCCTGGGTATGCCAGCTTCTGACGCCGGCCCTGATTATAGTAGTTATATTCTTGTACATAGAGGCAGTATTATAGTAGTTATATTCTTGTACATAGGAGGAGTATTATAGTAGTTATATTCTTGTACATAGGAGCAGTATTATAGTAGTTATATTCTTTTACATAGAAGCAGTATTATAGTAGTTATATTCTTGTAGATAGGAGCAGTATTATAGTAGTTATATTCTTGTACTTGGGGGCAGTATTGTAGTAGTTATATTCTTGTACATAGGAGCAGTATTATAGTAGTTATATTCTTGTACATAGGGGGCAGTATTATAGTAGTTATATTCTTGTACACAGGGGCAGTATTATAGTCATTATATTCTTGTATATAGAGAGCAGTATTATAGTAGTTCTATTCTTGTACAAAGGAGCAGTATTATAGTAGTTATATTCTTGTACATAGGAGCAGTATTACAGTAGTTATATTCTTGTATATAGGGGCAGTATTATAGCAGTTATATTCTTGTACATAGGAGCAGTATTATAGTAGTTATATTCTTGTACATAGGGGCAGTATTATAGTAGTTATATTCTTGTACATAGGAGCAGTATTATAGTAGTTATATTCTTGTATATAGGGGGCAGTATTATAGTAGTTATATTCTTGTATATAGGGGCAGTATTATAGTAGTTATATTCTTGTACATAGGGGGCAGTATTATAGTAGTTATATTCTTGTACATAGGAGCAGTATTATAGTAGTTATATTCCTGTACATAGGGGCAGTATTATAGTAGTTATATTTTTGTACATAGGGGCAGTATTATAGTAGTTATATTCTTGTATATAGGAGCAGTATTATATTAGTTATATTCCTGTACATAGGGGCAGTATTATAGTAGTTATATTCTTGTACATAGGGGCAGTATTATAGTAGTTATATTCTTGTACATAGGAGCAGTATTATAGTAGTTATATTCTTGTACATAGGAGCAGTATTATAGTAGTTATATTCTTGTATATAGGGGCAGTATTATAGTAGTTATATTCTTGTATATAGGGGCAGTATTATAGCAGTTATATTCTTGTACATAGGAGGCAGTATTATAGTAGTTATATTCTTGTACATAGGAGCAGTATTATAGTAGTTATATTCTTGTATATAGGAGCAGTATTATAGTAGTTATATTCTTGTACATAGGAGCAGTATTATAGTAGTTACATTCTTGTACATAGGAGCAGTATTATAGTAGTTATATTCCTGTACATAGGGGGCAGTATTATAGTAGTTATATTCTTGTACATAGGAGCAGTATTATAGTAGTTATATTCTTGTACATAGGGGGCAGTATTATAGTAGTTATATTCTTGTAGATAGGAGCAGTATTATAGTAGTTATATTCCTGTACATAGGGGGCAGTATTATAGTAGTTATATTCTTGTACATAGGAGCAGTATTATAGTAGTTATATTCTTGTAGATAGGAGCAGTATTATAGTAGTTATAGTAGTGTGTGTCCAAAATTGATTTGGAAAAAAAAGTTAGAGAAATCAATTATTTGTATGCTCCTATTTAATGAAAAATTACAATCTGATGATCAGTCAGGTTGCACTGGGGTGCGGGTACACAGCAGTCGATAGGGGCTGTGCTAATCATTGTCAGTAGTCTCATTAAGACTCCACCTCTATGTACTCTGTATCGGTATATGGGAGCTCTGCCAATGTTTATAAGAAGATGTTGTGGTTTGTGTGAATGGTGATGTAGTCTTGGTGATGACTGATGCTTGATCTTATAATGGAGTGATCTCTAAAACGTTTCAAATATAAAAACTTAAATACAGGAGTCTTATCTGATATAAAAAGTATCAAATTCTTTTGTGATGTTAGTGAAAATCAGTATTTCATAGTTCTGAATTCAATTTTGTTATAGTCTCCTATGGAAGGGAAAAAACATATGGAACTATCAGAAAACTCTAACATTGTATATTGTACACCTGGTCACAGCTATAGAAATTTGCTATATCATCGAACACCATCAACGTGGTACAATACTCCAGGTCTTTTATTTGACAGGTTATAGCTTATTTAGATGCCATTCTAGTTGTCTGTTCCCTGTAGGATTTTTCAGCAGATGCAATCTATTGTATAAAACTCTTCACATTTCTGATATAAGACAGTTGGACATGTCCTACTTCTGACCTGTAGTGTGGACACATCTTAAGGCTGGCTTCACACCATGGTTTTGTGGATTTGGGGCTGTCCGGTGTGAACTGGACAGCCCCGGATCCGATTTCGGCCCCATAGTATTCCTATGGGGCCGGAGGGCGGCTATTTGCCATCCGGTTTCCATCTGTCCGGGAGGATCTGGGAGAAATCAGATTTTTTTCCCGGGCACAAAATCGCAGCTAATAGACACAAAACGGTGAGGTGAAGCTAGCCTTATGGCCACTTTACACGTCCCGATATCGGCGTCCAACTCCGACCAAATGTCACGTGGTTCGTGCGTTGGCCCCGATATCGTTCGTGCATTGTATGGTGTAAATGTCCAATACGATGCACGAACGATGCCAAAACGATATTGGGGATCGAATGAGCGTGCTCTCCAACGTCCCGATATTGGTTTGAGGTTGTAGCCGGATCGGGCTGGGTAAAAGCCCAACTACGATGTGCAGTACAACGTCCCCTATTCTCTCCCATGTTAAATGGTCGTTCCTGGGTCGGCCGTACAAGGGGGGCGTAGACATCGTAGTGGAGTTGCCTGCCGATATCACGCTGTGTAAATCTCCGATGCGATCTTTGAAATCTGTGCAGAAAAAGCGCGCTCCCGCGGCGTCGGATCCAATATCGGACCAATGTTGGGACGTGTAAAGTGGCCATTAGTTTCAACTTGTAACTGGCTCGTTAGAAGGTGGACAGCCACTAAATCCATTGTTTGTTTTTTCTACTTCTGCAAATTCATTCTCTTGAATGGGTGAGGCTGGCTTGACACCACGGTTTTGGTCTATCAGGTTCTGTCCGGTGTTTTGCAGGAAACACCAGACAGAACCTGACAGCCCCGGATAGAACAGAACCGGAGGGCAAATATGCCCTCTGAACCTGTTTGCAGCCATTATGATTAGAGTGGCTGCTGCCGCTGTCTATCTGCGGTTTTGAAATGAGCTCTCCAGCTGCTGACGTTAAGCAGCGCTTGCCGCTAAACTTCAGCAGCCGGCGTACGGGAGCCGGACCGATTTTATGTTGGATCCAGCGCGATCCGGCGCCATAGACTGCCATGTTAGGGGGCGCCGGATCGTGCCGGATGCGGGAGGAATCAGGAGAATCCGATTTGTGCAGATTTTTGCCGCGAATAGAAAATCGTAGCAAGCTACGATTTTGTGTCCGGGAGAAAAACCCGCATTCTCCCGGATTCTCCCGGGCAGATGGGAACTGGATGGCAAATAGCTGCCATCCGGCCCCATAGAAACACTATGGGGCAAAGGTCTGATCTAGTGCTGTCCGGTTTACACCAGACAGCCCTGGATCAGCAAAATCGCGGTGTGAAGCCACCCTTAGAAAACTCCTTCCGCTTTATTTTTTTTCTGAATGTAAGAAACAAATAACATGATAAGTGAAGTAAGACAGAGACATAGACCGTAAATAAAGTCCATATCTTCACACAGAGATAAACAATAATATGGCCCGAATTCATCAAAGTGATTTTGCTGGAATTTTGGCGTAAGACACTGTGAGATGTCAAGTTGTGCAAAACTTTTGAGTCTTTTGAGGTTTTTATCAGGGCTGTGGAGTCAGTAAGTCAAACATCCATCTCTTCAATTTCCCTGACTCCGACTCCGAGTCCACAACCAGGGCTGTGAGGTCAATAAGGTAAACATCCAACTCCGACTCTTCGATTTCACCAAATCCAACTCCACCCAAAATGGACACCGACTCTACGACTCCGACTCCAAAACCATGACTGTGAAGTAAGTAGCCAAACATCCGACTCCTCAATTTCCCTGAATCTGACTCAGCTCCTCCAAAATTGACCAACCTGTGAAGTCAGTAAGCCAAACATCCAACTGCTCAATCTCCCCGAATCCAACTCTGACTTTACCAAAATGGACACCGACCCAAACTCAACAGCACTGGATTTTACAACAGTCCTGGCCAACTCCCCCCAACCTTCAGAAAAGTGTATAGAGCAGTGGAGGGACAGAGTGCATTCAACTAATTCATGATAATTTACTGTACGAAATGGGTCCTTGACTGGAATAAGGAGGCGTCATACGATAGTTGAAGGATGCTCCAAAGTCAAAGGTGCACACCTTTTGGAGCATTTTACTACAGCGCACAGTTCATCAAGACTCAACCTGGACCCCCACATGTGAATAAGACAAATTATTACTATTTTTTCAGAATCACCTGATCTATCAAGATATAAAATCAATTAATGAGAGCCGTAAACCGCGTAACGGAAAAAGGATATAAAATCAATTAATGAGAGCCGTAAACCGCGTAACGGAAACAAGGTCCAAACGCCAAAATTAAATTTTTTTGGTCGCTGCAACATTGTTATAAAATGCAATAACGGGCGATCAAAACAGCAAATCCACCCAAAAATGATATCATTAGAAACGTGAGCTCAAGATGAAAAAATAAGTCATCACACAGCCCCAGTAAAGGTATACATGTTTGGTATCTACGAACTCGTACCGACCTGAGGCATCACACCGTCATGTCGGTTTTACCTTATAGTGAATATGGCAACTAAAAAAAAACAAAAACGTTTAATTGCACTTTTTTTGCAATTTCACTGCACTTGGATTTTGTTTCCATTTCCCTGTACACTATATGGTAAAATAAATGATCCAATCTGAAAGTACAACTCATCCCGCAAAAAACAAGCCATCAAATATCTATATTGAGGGAGAAATAAAAAATGTATGGCTCTTAGAAACAGGGGAGCAAAAAACCAAGAATCCATGACATAAGTCATGTTGATGTTGCTGTGTGTTATGCAGGGAGTGTAACAATCGTGGTCACAGAAGTCTTCACCGTGTCCAGACTCGGGGCCCACTGACTCCAGCACCCACTTCAGCTAGATGTGCACCCAAGGATGTAATCCAGCTGAAAAGCATGGTGACAAAAAGACCCGTAGGGTTCCTGCACCACCGGCCAAACAGCAGCTGGAAGCCGATGTTGGATGAGCCACATCAGGGGGCGACACATGATAATGACGTCACCTGCCCTGGCGAGTACTCCGAGGTCAGCTGCCGGGCCGGCGCTGGCTACAGAGGACACTGGGAGATGTGGGTGCGGAAGGAAGATGAGTTGAAGGTTATTGTTTTTCCTTATGCGTTTGGAACAGAACCGGGACACATATACTAGGATCATGTAAACCAGGATATAGATCATATATCCAAAGAATGGGCCATGTAAATGAGGATGGCCATCATATATACAAGGATGGGACCACGTAAACCAGGATGAGGATCATATGGACCCTATATACCAGAAATGGGACCATACATACTAGTATGGGGACATATATAACAGGATGGGGACATATATAGCAGGATGAGCCTATATGTATATGAGGATGGGGACTTATATAGCGGAATGGACCCATATATACCAGGATGGGGAAATATATAGCAGGATGGGGCCACATAAACCAGGATGGGCCCTTATATACCAGGATTAGGACATATGTACTAGGATTAGGACCATATATAACAGGATAGGGAACATATATACCTGGATGGGGGACCTATATACCAGAATGAGGGCATATATACCATGATGGGGGACTTACAATACCAGGATGGGGGACATATATACCAGGATGGGGACATACATACCAGGATGGGGGACAGATATATCAGGATGGGGGACATACATACCAGAATGGGGGACATATATAACAGGATGGGGGACATATACACCAGGATGGGGAACATGAATATATATTGTTTGGGAAAGGGAGGCAATTCTAAGTCTTTATAAGATTTAGAATGCTACAAGTGCCCATACATCTAACCAATGTGCGTGGTGGGGGGCAGATCCAAATTTTGGGCACTGTGGCCCATCTCCACTAGTTTTCTGTTTTGGGCACTTTTGCGGCCTCTTTCAGGCGAATTTTGAGTGTAATCTACTGGAAAAAGATGCGGTGGTCACAAAGTGTCAGCCCACTGGGTTCACAGTGATTCTATCTTCAGTGCTCCCTGCTCCTCCTCATCACCGGCGTCCTCTCTCCTCCTCCCTGTTACTATTTTCTAACCATCCCTGACAACACACAATACACAATACACAGCGACAGACCGACAGTAACACAAACACCGGGGAGCAGATCCCCAGAGAGGACCCGGGGCAGCATGGCGGCCACATACCCCCCAAAAATCAGCCCAATGCTGATGACACCTGACCCCCATTATATCCCAGGGTAAGTCCAGATCAGAACACGTCCTCTTTGTCCTCTTATCCAAATAGATATAATTTCTGCCTGATGGAAACATTATTGCTGAATTCCAGGCTGATACATTTCACCTGCACTAAAACATAGTAACAAACCCGCTGCAGGGAGAGATCTGTGCTGGTGTTTGTAGATGATTCTATGGTAACAAACCCTCAGCTGGGAGAAGTATTGGTTCTGTACAATTTGTATCTATAAAAGAGCAAGAAGAAATGGTGACATTGGAACTAAAAGGACACGAAAAAGTTACAGAACATTTCCTGCTAATCCGGGAGACGTCTGCTAATCCGGGAGACGTTTGCTAATCCGGAAGACGTCTGCTAATCCGGGAGACGTTTATCTTGTCTGCTATTTATGGCATAATAATAATGTTATAATAATCTTTATTTATATAGCACCAACGTATTCTGCAGCGCTTTACAACTAAGCTGGACATATACATATCAACATAGAAATTATATTGTTCTCTACGATTTGCTGCAGTGTATCTAAGTCTTAGCTTTACATCGTATCTAAGCCAACATTGTGCCACAAAAGTATTTTTATAGTTTTACTTTATCGTGATACCTGGATATTGTAAGAATGGATTAAAATGTACCTGATCCTTTGGGATAATCTGGGAGGAGGGTATCTCAATGTATCTGACCCGTTTTAATCCTTGGGGTGGAGGGGTGGAGAGTGATTCACAATGTATCTGACAATATTGGATACTTGAAGTGTTTCACAATGTATCTGATCCTTTTAGATACTCAGGGTAAAGTGTATCACAATATATCTGATTCTTTAGGATACTCAGTCAGGAGAGAGTGTATTGTATCTGAACCCTTGAGATACTCAGAAGTTAGTGTATCAGAATGTATATGATCCTTTTAGATACTCAGGGTAGAGTGTATCACAATGTATCTGACCCTTTTGGATACTCAGAAGTGAGTGTATCAAAGTGTATCGCAATGTATCTGATTCTTTAGGATACTCAGGTGAGAGTGTGTCACAATATATCTGACCCTTTGGATACTCAGAGTGTGTATCTGACCTTTGAGATACTCAGGGTAGAGTGTATCACAATGTATCTGACCCTTTTGGATACTCAGGGTAGAGTGTATCACAATGTATCTGACCCTTTTGGATGCTCAGGGTAGAGTGTATCACAATGTATCTGACCCTTTTGGATGCTCAGGGTAGAGTGTATGACAATGTATCTGACCCTTTTGGATGCTCAGGGTAGAGTGTATCACAATGTATCTGACCCTTTTGGATACTCAGGGTAGAGTGTATCACAATGTATCTGACCCTTTTGGATGCTCAGGGTAGAGTGTATCACAATGTATCTGACCCTTTTGAATGCTCAGGGTAGAGTGTATCACAATGTATCTGACCCTTTTGGATGCTCAGGGTAGAGTGTATCACAATGTATCTGATCCTTTCCAATACTCAGGATCCTCTATTCCAAGGTATTTTAACTTCTCATAACCTTGAGTTATTAATCTACAATGTTAATCTATTTAGATTTCTTCTTTTGTGATACTCAAGGACACTGTGGTGTATCTAAACTCATGTGATACCAGCCATGTTCTGCTCACTTACCCCACCCATCCTTTACTAAAGCAAATCCTGGAGTGTGAGTATTGTCCATATGAAGTTGATCACATTGATCTTAGGACAGAGCTTCATATATTGGTGGACAGTCTATTGGCACCACCAATGGTTTACTAGTAATGATCAACACTTAAAGGAGAAACCCTGAAACCTGTAGATCCAGCACCTAGGTCTAGATCTGGGCCCCTCCTACCCAGAAATATGAGCACCCTATGATGTTCCAAACAATCAGCAGTAATGGAGGTGACACAACTGGTCCAGACCGTCTTACCTGAGAAGCAATGGCAGACAGTGCTGCCAAGGAATTATTCACTAGGGGCCATTACGATTTCTAGAGTTTCCGTTTAAAAATTAATCTTTAAAAATTGTCTGCAACATGCGGGTTTATAAATGTGCTACCATGTACAGACATGAACTCCTGGCGGTGCTGTACCTGCCAAAGAGGTAGATACTCCATGGGTGCCATAGTGGACTGGTTTTTTAACTTTTTCTCCTGCCTGTTGTGACACTTTTAATAAGCTACCTTCAGACACCACTAGGGGGAGCTCACTGCATACAGACTTATGCAATCACCACTAGAGAGAACTCACTGCATACAGGTTTATACAGCCACCACTAGGGGGAGCTCACTGCATACAGACTTATGCAATCACCACTAGAGAGAACTCACTGCATACAGATTTATACAGCCACCACTAGGGGGAGCTCACTGCATACAGACTTACGCAATCACCACTAGAGGGAACTCACTGCATACAGATTTATACAGTCACCATTAGGAGGAGCATGCTGCATACAAAATTATACAGCCACCACTAGGGGGAGCTCACTGCATACAGATTTATGCAATCACCATTAGGGGGAGCTCACTGCATACAGATTTATACAGCCACTACTAGGGAAGCTCACTGCATACAGATTTATACAGCCACCACTAGGGGAGAGCTCATTGCATAAATTCATATGTAAAGAACTCCCTCTAGTGGTCACAGCAGGGGCATCAAATTTTATAATTTATTAAGTAAAAAATAAAAAAAATCCCCTATATAAAAATGAAATGATTCAGCACAGAGCTGTGAAAGCAAAAATAGAATAATGGATTTATACGCTACTAAAGACATTTAATGGAGATCTGATTGGGTTTTAGGGCCACTTCTGACTTTTGTAATTGGGATAATGCCAGTTAAACAAGTGTATCTAAGCCTACTATGCCTCTGCTGAGTTCTTGTGTCTAAGCCAGATATGATACACTTTCACAGTCAGCCAGCTCCACATGATACAATAATTGTTCTTTTTCTGCCGCGGTCACCGATGTCAGATAATGATATTGTGTCGCACACGGTAATTGATCTCCTGGTTACAGTATCAGCACTGGATACACTGACGGCTGTCATCATTGTGTGAGCCGCAGTCTCCGGTCCGTCCCTGTGTGTACACATCTCCATGGTGGCAGTAGGGCTTAGATACCACAAGGCCCATGACACCGGTGACAACACACGAGCACCATTAACCCCTAGTGGCCTAAGTAACGTAATTCTTTCACTATATGTGAAACTATGCAATTAACCCTTTTATTCCAGGTTAATGCACTCTGGCTGCTGCGCAACAGAACCGAAAATCAATTGTCCAAAAATAGCAGAAATATTTAATTGATATGCATTACAAAAAAAATACATTGGGGTATATTTTTTTAACCAAATATTCAGAATTATTATGCAGCTACCGTATATACTCGGCTTACACGCGAGTCATACGGCAAGTAACACAGGCCGCCTGCCCGACACCCCCATCAGTATACAGGCGCCCCCCCCATCAGTATCCAGGGCCCCCCCTTGCTGCCACAAACCTGTAAAGTAAGATCATTATACTTATCCCTGTGGCTGTCCCCGCCGCTGCAATCGCGCTCCTCCGGGTCTTCATGCCTCTTCCGGCTTCTTCCGACTTCCTCCTCCAGTGTATAGAGTAGATATGACAGGCTCAAACCCCAATTTAGGTGCTCTGGGGAAAAAAACAAAGCTAAAGTATAGGAGTATCCCCGGCACACTAATATCATGAAAATTAGAGTCTTTGCAACGACAGTCTTTTTTGTTGTGATTTTATTTTTGTGAACAAGGTGGTGTTACAATCCAACGTTTCAGCTCTACATCTCGAGCTTTCATCAGGGATATGACTTGGTCCTTGGTTTCGGGGTGTATGTATAGGTGGTATAGGTTTACTTATGTGGTCCAGCTAGGATGAGGTCATCCCTGTCAAGGGTAGTCCTGCTGGTCCGGACTCAATTGAAGTCACAGACGTCACAGGAGAGAATGAGGGGTTATTGTATTAGCACAGGTGGAGTACCTTAGGCTAGAAGGATAAATGAGAAGGAGACCTCAGGTGTGTATCACTGGAGCGGTACCTATAGTGACCATTCCTCTACACCTGACCAGACTTAGGGTACCTTTACACGCCGCTGCTGGATGGTGGCAACAACCGGGTACTGCACGAGCACGCACAAACGGTTGCCAACGGTAAACGCACCACCTTTACACGCCGCAACAAGGTGCGCTAAGGTAGGTTACATCTATCTCTGGATACACCGCCGGGTGTCTCAAGTTACCTTCTGCAGAGCACCTTACCTCATTTACACACCGCTACAACAAGCTAATATGGGCGGACCTGGTGCAGCAGGGACAACACATAGGCGTGCCACAATTGTGGATTACGAGACGTCCGTAAGCTGATAGGACAAAGCAAGAACATCATGATTGGGCAGGCAGCGCAGGAGGCTGATTAATACATGACGCTCGAGCAATTGTGTAGTGTGACTGGTCAGCTCCTTAAATATGCCGCCCTATGCAGCGACTACCAATCGTAATGCAGGAGCTTCCTCCAATGATCGCTGAAGGGGGTGGTTTCCCGGAGGCTGTGTCACGCCCCAGGTACATATCAGGTACATAGCATGGTGTAGTGACAACCCTTCTGTCCCTTCTTTACACGCCGATACAGGTAGCTACAATCGCCTGGGTAGCCACCTGTTTCAGGGCAGTGCTCGGAAACAGGTGCCGCTACTGCCGGGTGGCTACAACTGTCTTCACACGCCGCTACCACGGGTTGAATTGGCGGTGCAAGATACATTTCTCTCATGTACCCGGTTGTTGCCACCATCCAGTAGCGGTGTGTAAAGGTACCCTTAGGACACAAGGACGGGAGTCACGTGCTGACTCTATACATCGTGGTCACTATAGGTATACACGAGTATATACGGTAAATGAAAAGCATACATTTACCCTCTAAAATTGTATATTTTCATCTGCTACAGTGGGAATAATAGCCAAACTAAAGGTACAAAAATGCATTTCTTACATTCTTATAGGTAACCTGTCACCCCAAAACCCCAGGGACTATTAAACTAAAAGAGCCACCTTCAGCAGAAAGACTTTTATAAATTTCCCACCATGTGTGCAAATATTTCTATTACAGTTGTGGCTAAAAGTATTGACACCCCTGCAATTCTGTCAGATAATACTCAGTTTCTTCCTGAAAATGATTGCAATCACAAATTCTTTGGTATTATTATCTCCATTTAATTTGTCTTCAATGAAAAAACACAAAAAGAATTGTCCTAAAGCCAAATTGGATCTAATTCCACACCAAACATAAAAAAGGGGGTGGACAAAAGTATTGGAACTGTTAGAAAAATCATGTGATGCTTCTCTAATTTGTGTAATTAACAGCACCTGTAACTTACCTGTGGCACCTAACAGGTGTTAGCAATAACTAAATCACACTTGCAGCCAGTTGACATGGATTAAAGTTGACTCAACCTCTGTCCTGTGTCCTTGTGTGTACCACATTGAGCATGGAGAAAATAAAGAAGACCAAAGAACTGTCTGAGGACTTGAGAAACCAAATTGTGAGGAAGCATGAGCAATCTCAAGGCTACAAGGCCATCTCCAAAGACCTGAATGTTCCTATGTCTACCGTGCACAGTGTCATCAAGAAGTTTAAAGCCCATGGCACTGTGGCTAACCTCCCTAGATGTGGATGGAAAAGAAAAATAGACAAGAGATTTCAACACAAGATTGTGCGGATGGTGGATAAAGAACCTCGACTAACATCCAAACAAGTTCAAACTGCCCTGCAGTCCGAGGGTACAACAGTGTCAACCCGTACTATCTGTCGGCGTCTGAATGAAAAGGGACTATATGGTAGGAGACCCAGGAAGACCCCACTTCTTACCCCGAGACATAAAAAAGCCAGGCTGGAGTTTGCCAAAACTTACCTGAGAAAGCCTAAAACGTTTTGGAAGAATGTTCTCTGGTCAGATGAGACAAAAGTAGAGCTTTTTGGGTAAAGGCATCAACATAGAGTTTACAGGAGAAAAAAAGAGGCATTCAAAGAAAAGAACACGGTCCCTACAGTCAAACATGGCGGAGGTTCCCTGATGTTTTGGGGTTGCTTTGCTGCCTCTGGCACTGGACTGCTTGACCGTGTGCATGGCATTATGAAGTCTGAAGACTACCAACAAATTTTGCAGCATAAAGTAGGGCCCAGTGTGAGAAAGCTGGGTCTCCCTCAGAGGTCATGGGTCTTCCAGCAGGACAATGACCCAAAACACACTTCAAAAAGCACTAGAAAATGTTTTGAGAGAAAGCACTGGAGACTTCTAAGGTGGCCAGCAATGAGTCCAGACCTGAATCCCATAGAACCCCTGTGGAAAGATCTAAAAATGGCAGTTTGGAGAAGGCACCCTTCAAATAACAGGGACCTGGAGCAGTTTGCCAAAGAAGAATGGTCTAAAATTCCAGCAGTGCATGTAAGAAACTCATTGATGGTTACCGGAAGCGGTTGATCGCAGTTATTTTGGCTAAAGGTTGTGCAACCATGTATTAGGCTGAGGGTGCCAATACTTTTGTCTGGTCCATTTTTGGAGTTTTGTGTGAAATGATCAATGTTTTGCTTTTTGCTTCATTCTCTTTTGTGTTTTTTCATTGAAGACAAATTAAATGAAGATAATAATACCAAAGAATTTGTGATTGCAATCATTTTCAGGAAGAAACTGAGTATTATCTCACAGAATTGCAGGGGTGTCAATACTTTTGGCCACAACTGTAGGTCCGGGAGGTACTCTCTCTCCCCAGGGCCTAAATGCCTGCCTGCTGTCTATCATCCTCCTCTGGCCTCTGAGCCTCCTCTCTTCCTCCGCACGTCATTGGTGCCTGCGCACATCACTCAGTACTCGGGCATGAGACGCGAGAACTTAGATCACATGATCTCCTCAGATCCCGCCTTGCAGTGTGTTATGATGTATTCACACTGTGGGGCTGGGAACCTTTTCCTCCCCTTTGAAGCATCTGTCCAGATATTCCTTGGCCCAGTTTTATTTTTCCCATGCTGTATCTTGGTCAGTCAGTTTCAGCCTCCTCATCTTGGACATGTCTCTGAGCACCTTACACCTTCTCCTTCTGGTTCCTCGTGGGAGGTCACAGTTCTGGAATACGATGGCACTGGAGGATAATGGCTTCCTGGTCGCTTCACGTTTGAATGTTCTCAAATCTTTAGCAGTTCTTGTGCATCTTTTTTTTCCAACACATGTTTTGTGACCCTGTTGACTATTTGCAACTAAACGTTTGTTGGTTCTGTGATCTGAGGTGATATCTGAGCAGTTTCAGGAGTTCTGCATCCCTCTGTAAGATCTGTAAAGTATTTCACTTGTCAGAGTCAGGTAAATCTTGTTTTTGGCTCAGTTTTCCTGAAGAAAACAAGGTGCCTAATGATGTTGGAGTCACTGTGCACTTGTATTACATCAGATTTACCTGTCCCACAATTAGATAAAGAGAAACAGATCAAAAATATTAGTCTTTGTAATTTTTTTATTGATAAAAATGATCTAATATCACATATCTGCTAGAGGGAAAAGTATGTGGACCGATAGGTTAAGCAGATCATTGGAAGGTGAAATTAGTGTTCGGTGATTTCAATCAATGGGATGACAATCAGGAGTGAGTGGGCGACCTGTTTATTTAAAGAACATGGAGCTTTCAAAGTCTGATCTTCATAACATGTTCGTGGCAGTGTGTCATGGCATAGATCGAGTTCTGAGAACCTCCCAAAAAGAGTTGTTGAGGCTCATTAGGCTAGAAAAGTTTACAAAACCATCAATAGAGTTTGTACTCCACCAATCCACAGTCAGACCGACCACAGTGTACAAATAGGGAAAATTCAAGATCTCAATTCAGCTAATGTGAGGTCTTTAGTTGTTTAGAGGTGTCCTTGGGTTCCTTCGTGACCTTACAGACTATTATCAGTGGTTGACCAACAAGGATAAATCCAAGAGAAGGCGGATAGTAGTCTGTAAGTTCACAAAGGAACCCAAGGACACCTCTAAACAACTAAAGACATCTCACATTAGCTGAAGTTAATTTTTCTCCACTATCAGGAGGATACTGAAAAGCAGTGGTGAGCATGGCAAGATTGTAAGGAGAAAGCCACTGCTCTCCAAAAGGAACATTGCTGTTCATCTGAGGTTTCCTAAAGATCCTCTGGACAGGCCAAAAGGCTGTTAGGGTACCGTTACACAGCGCGATGTCACCAGCGATGTCGTTGCAACGCCACGGGATTAGCGACGTTGAAACGACATCGCTAGTGTGTCGCTGCGTGTAACTTGACAATTCAACCGCAATATATCACTGGTTTGCGGTTGCCAGGTTTCAGGTCATGTCCTGAAACCTGGCGATGTCGCTCAGGCGATTTGCCTGTTTCATCCCGTGTGACATCGCAATAGCGATTTCCAAGGCGATTTCACATATTCTCGAGATTGACAGGCATCGCTCGCTGAGTTGTCATGCGATGTTGGACGCGCAGGTTCCTTGGTGGTTGAACAGGATATCGCAGCGTCTGAAATCTCAGCAGCGATCCTGAAAAACCCTCAAAAAACGTGCACGCGCTCGCTACATCGCCAGAGACATCGCAGCAACATTGCCGCGTGTATCAGTATCCTTAGAGCAATGTTTTGTGGATGAATGAAGACCAAAATAGATATAAAAGGGCTTGATTTTTTGTGGTAGAATTATAGTTTTTATCATTTTAGGATCCATATGACTTTTTGATCTCTTTATTCCCTTTATACTTTTATTTTTGGGAGCTGAAGTGACCATAAAACAATGATTCTGCCATTGTGATTTTTCTTCCAGTTTTGAATATATGGGATAAATATAAACTTTTATTAGCTTGGACAGTTACACATGCATGGAGACCAAATAGGTTTTGCTCAGTGTCCTATAGTTAGAGAGGCCTTCCGTAGCCTCGTCCCACCTTGCAACATTTGCTGTAATCATGTTGTAGGGGATGGAGATGTTGATTGGTATTAGAAGGAAAACCTTCCCCTTTATTACAACTTCTAAGGCCGGCTTCACACCACGGTTTTCTGTGTTCAGGTCCAGTCCGGCTTGAACCAGACTGAACCTGATCCGGTTTTGCCACCATGTGTCTCTATGGTGCCGGATTGGTCCTATTTTGCCATCTGGTTTTGTGTTTTTTCTCCCTGATCCAATTTTGTCCACTTTTGCACCGGAGACAAAAACGTAATCAGCATCATTTTTTGTGTCCGCTGCAAAAAAACATACAAAATCGGATTCTCCCGGATCTGGGGCGATCCGGTGCCCATAACATGGGAGTGTATGGGCGCTGGATCGCCCCGGATCCGGGGAAAAATCGGATCGTTTCACGGATGCCATGTACTGAACAGCGCATGCTCTGCAATGCTGCCGCCCTCATTCAGCACCATTGACAACAGCATTTCAAAGCCTGCGCTGAACATTCAGCACCATGGACAGCAACACAGCACACGCTGGCTGAAATTTTAGCACCACGGACAGCAGCAGGAACGAACAGAAACGAATCCTGCAAAAACCAGGACCGGAGGGCATATTTGCCCACAGTTTCGGGTAATCCTGTGCTGTCAGGTTCTGTCCGGTGTGTTCTGCAAACACCGGACAGAACCTGACAGCTGAAAACCGTGGTGTGAAGCCGGCCTTAAATGTTGCTGTCATGATTTACATCCGCATCTAAGAGGTTAGATTGCTGGCTCCATATATCTCACCCATGAGGTATGGAGCAGGCTCATCTCCTGGGCCTGCATTATCTATAC
Source organism: Allobates femoralis (assembly GCA_033576535.1). Classification (NCBI taxonomy): domain Eukaryota; kingdom Metazoa; phylum Chordata; class Amphibia; order Anura; family Aromobatidae; genus Allobates; species Allobates femoralis. The sequence goes on from JARQOC010000003.1 coordinate 816,127,642, forward strand.
AGTGTGTTCATGTACAGCAGATGTGTTAAGATGATGCCTGGGCAGAGTGAGGGCCTGGCACTGAGGTCCCTGGCCAGAGAAGGTAAATAAGATGAAAAGATAAATCATATCCCAGTCTGTAATGTAATGTTTCCCTATGTGTCTATTATAGGTATGGTGGCTTCTGTCCCCAGTACAAATATAACCTGGGTAAAACCTATGGGAAACTGACTGGCCAACTGTTGACCAGTCCTGACGTCCGCCATTCAGGGCAGCTGGTGCTCCAGTCCTGTCCATTCCCTCCTCCTCGTAATGATAGAAGCCTGGACTTGTCAAAGAGACGGAAACCACGTCTAGGAGACCAGAAGCTCGCCTGGAGCATGATCCCAGGCTACACCGGTAATGTGGCCCCCAGGGGCCAAAATGATTCACCTTTTTATAGTTTTGTGTTTATGAACTCATTCATGTCCTTAATAACACTTACATTCCTAGGGCCACCATCAGACACGCCTGTGTAATATTTTATGCTAGCCTTGTAACAGGACTGTCCATAGAGACCTGATATAGTGTAAGGACTGTAAAGAGAGAACGGGTTAGAAAGATCATTCTCGTAAAGAGAACAACACTGCCCAAATAATACTGCAATCAGTGTCCAAATCCTACTGCTCTCATGTCCACCCAAATAGGTTATATCCACACTAGCGATGCTGGGGTCTATATCACACTGGTGTTGTCTACCTTTAGTGGAAATATCCATATATAATACCCATATTTAGCAGAATGAAACAAATATTTCCTCTCCCCAATTTTTCTTTACCTTCTCAGGCTTTATACCCAGATCTCAGAAATTCTTTGCCAAAACGTATGCTGAGACCACTCGAGATGCCCTGGTTGACTTTCACAAGGACCAAGACCAACAACAGAGCCACCTCAAGGAGCAGATCCTGGTGAGCAAACTTCAGAGCGGTCAGCAAGCGCCCAAGACGGAGCATGAGAAGCAGGTGAGATGTGACCATATCTACTCTCCAGCTTATTTATGGAATATCTAAAAGGAGGGCTGCACAACTTTCAGCCATGGAATATGGGTCATGATGTCATTCAGTGTGAACCCTGACCATCAGGGCATGGACAGCTTTGTGGTGGTTCACCAGCAGACTCAGAGAGAAGAGGGCCCCTGTCCAAGAATAATATATGGGCCCTTTTGCAGTCCAATAACTCATCATAACGCATAATTCCACCTTTGGAGATGGAAAGGGGTTACCCTACCTCTTGGGCCCGTCAAAGGTTGCATCAATCATATGTCTGCCCCTGTAGTGTTACACGAACAATCTGCTGTCAATAACCTGAGCCAGTAGATGGCAGCTTTGTTCTTTTTTCCTTATACCGATCCCAGTACAGAACTCTGCCGGCTACCGATTGTTCACATGAATCTTCCATATCTGTGATGACAGAAGGTGAGGGAACTCGCATGGCAGCTCAAAAGACTATTAAGGGGGTTGCCCGGACTTTTTATCAAATCTAAAGGTATATGTAGGCTGCAAAATGCTGACAATTGTAATTTACACCCTATCAGTGTAATGACCCGGTCCAGACTGTGTCTGTCCCTTTAAGTACCCTTGGACCATCAGTAGCCCTGTGCACTGCAGCTCACTCCCTAGCTATCCCTTACTGTTATTAGTGAGTTTTAGATTAATTGAAATCATATCTCATATATTATTTAAATATGTTTCATTTGTTCTATTAAATGCACTTTTCATTTGTTGTGTTCCAGCACCATCTGCTGGTGAAATGTATAGTTTATAGCACTTTATATTGTACGAATATGACATGCAAATTAAGTGTTGTCCCATTGGCCAGTGATCCTCTCACAAGGCTTAATGGGTGGAGCTACGTCAGTCTTTAGTCTAGACAGACAAAAGCTGGAAATTCCCATGTCTAGTACAAGATGCCAGACAAAGCAGAGCTCATGTGAGGGCTCCCCTCATCACTTCTAAGGCCCTAGGCCTGCAAGTTCATCCTTTCCTTCACCTTGAGATTTCCAGCCAAGCTCAATGCTTTGGCTCTGTCTCTGTTTTCTACCACTAAGATGACTAAAGACTTTTAACCCTGATTCCTTGCTGTCCAGATTTACCTGTGCTTCTTCAGTAGTAGGGCGTACTAAATGAACAGAGGAACCCGCTGCCCACGTGTTGAGAAATTTGAGGGTCTCCTGTCTCACTCAGAATTGTCCGTTATTTGCTTCATATATTTTTGCACGTGCTGTGACCAGCTGTAAAACTACCACAGGATTCCAGGTCTGTTAATCCTCTTGCTATATATTTCGACTCTTCTGCTTAAAGAGAACCTGTCACCCCCTTTGGCCATTTTAAACTGTGCCCACCAGCTTACTCATAATGTAAATGGGGTTCTAGTAACCCCTCTATGTGCCCAGAATGGCCTCTCATACCTGAAACATGAACTTATATTGTGTTCAGCGCTGGCCTCCTATTGAGACCAGGAGGCTGCTATTTAGTCCTAATGGATGTTGTCCTCGCCACCCCTCCGGGCAGCAAAACCCGCCTTACACTTTTTAAATCTCCCGCCCCTCCTCTGGCTGGTGTTTGAGTGACAGCCGCTATCGCACCTGTGCAGTGGAGCATGTGTCCGTGGTGCATTGAACAGTGCCGATGTCTCGCAAGACTTCACAACTCTCGCGAGATGTCTGCACTGACAGCCACACCTGCGCCTGCACAGTGGAGCGGGTGTCGATGCATAGTGCCGAAGTCTTGTGAGATTTGCGAAGTCTCGCAAGACATCGGCACTGTTCAAGGGAGCGCAGACACCCGCTCCACTGCGCAGGCTAGAGTGCGGCTGTCAATCAAGCGCCGGCCAGAGGAGGGGCGGGAAATTTAAAGTGCAGGGTGGGTTTTGCAGCCCAGAGGGGAAGCAAGAACATCATCCATCAGGATTAAATAGCAACCTCCTGGTCTCAATAGGAGGCCAGCTCTAGATACAATATAAGTTCATATCTTAGGTATGAGGGGTCAGTCTGGGCACATAGAGGAGTTACTAGAACCCCATTTACATTATGAGTGAGCTAGTGTGCACAGTTTAAAATGCCCAAAGGGGGTGACAGGTTCCCTTTAAAGACACAAAGGACTTTGAACTTTATTATAACTATCTACAAATACTACCTTCAAATTATACAGGTTCTTAAAGCTCCAGAACCTCAATTACATGTCAGAATTTAACTCTGAATTGTATTTGCCGTGGCCTACCCACATGAACTGTGAAGTATTTCCTCCATGTTATATTTTCCCGTTCCTGCGAAAGTAAACGCAACTGTTATCTCCAAAACCTGAGTCTGTGGTCATTCTCGCGGACACTGCATGGGGCTTAGATAACAAGGAACAAAAAGCTCCCCTCCCATTACAAGGGCTTTTCATCAGCATTTTGCATTGTTACCTAGATATCAGCATTCTGAGTGTGAGGGAGCAGCTTAGCCCCCGACTAGAGGAGTGTTTATTTTGGAGCCTGGGTGTAAAGTCAAAGCTGGTCATTTACACACAGCCTGCTGCAGTGCCCAGCCGGCCCTCCCCAGTTCCCAATATGATCACCAACCCCCATTTACCTATATAAGCTCTGATTGAACTACATTGCAATAAGTGGTCATCTCCTCTGCAACACTGTGCCGAATCCTCACCTCTGTGAAGGAGATGACTGCTCTGTGCTGTGTTGGGTGTGCATGCTCAACTCGTTCCCCTGTGCCCACGCTGTCACTGATGCAATCCTCACAGCCACCCTGTGAAGGAAAATGAACTACACTGTGCAGTGCTGCGATTCAAAGTCGGGGCGGCTGTGAGGATTGCATCAGAGACAGCGCAGGCACAGGGAGGTAGGTGAGCGCGCACACCGCTGCACAGCACAGAGCGGTCATTGACCGCTCTGTGCAATGCAGTTCTATTAGAGTTTACAAAAGTGAATGGGGGTGGGTTGTCATATTGGTGACAGGGGAGGGCTTGTTGGAGTCTGGGTGTAAACGACTGGCTGTGATGTTTGCACCCAGGCTCCAAAACAAGCACACCTCTAGACAGGGATGAGCTGCCCCTTCACATGCAGAATGCTGATATGAAGGCAACCATGCAAAATGTTGACAGGTGTGCATTACAAACTGTCAGCATTTTGCAGCCTAGATATACAAATATAAAAATAAAACCTACAATTTTGGACCTCAAGGGTCCAAGGAGTGGACAATCAAATATGAATACCTACAAGCAGGGGCATGAATACCTCCTATACAATAATAAGAAGTAGAAAGCCTCTGAGCCAATCCAAATGCTATAAAGTTTTTATTAAATAGAAGTATGAGAAAAATATTTATTTACAAACATTCATATTTGGTGATAGAAAAAACAAAAGGCAAGAAAACCCCATTAAAAACAGATCTGATCACCATGCAAGAAGGGGGCACTCAAAGTACTGACTCACCAGCAGCAAACCATTGGGTGACCAAAATGAAGCGCTGACAAACTAAATGAGTATCAAAACCAACAAAGTGGTATACAGTAGTACTACAAGGACCAGACAATCACAGAGATCTATTGCAAAGTGTAATTTACACTAGAACCCTCAAATAAGGGGACCACAAGCAAAATTGGGGTCAAAGTTACATTATTGGTTTAGTCAGTTACCTTGAGACATAGTGAACCAGTAGATCAAGCGCCCCCCGCCTCAACACGTGTTTCTCCCGTCCAGGCTTCGTCAAGATGTTTGCACCCAGGCTCCAAAACAAGCAACACCTCTAGACAGGGATGAGCTGCCCCTTCACATGCAGAATGCTGATATGAAGGCAACCATGTAAAATGTTGACAGGTGTGCATTACAAACTGTCAGCATTTTGCAGCCTAGATATACAAATAGTTTGTATAAAAAGCCCAGATAACCCCTTTAAAGGAATATTTCAATACTTTTATACTGATGACCTTCCCTTCAGTCTTCAGTTTCAGATCAGTGGGGTCTGCTAACCAAAGCCAACACCGATTAGCTGTTATTAACCCTTGAGGAGGCCAAATGTATGGAGCGCAACAGCAAAGTTCTGAACACATGTTACAATGACTAAGGGTACACAAAGAACTAGGGCACCTGATCTGCCCCTCAAACTAGGGAACCCTGAACTATTAAAGGCCTGAGTCTCCTTTCCTAGTCCTGCTCCTGCCCAACCCTGATCTGATTCCCACTCCTCCTGCCCCTGGAGCAGGGGAGTAATGAAACCCACAGATCAGGGGCGTAACTAAAACTGGCAGGGCCCCATAGCAAACTTTTGAACGGGTCCCCCTCCAAGACACGCCCCCAATGACACGTCCCCTTCAAGACACACCCCCTTACCGAATCGGTGTTAACAGTCTGACGCCACCCAGTTTACCGTATATATACTCGTGTATAAGCCAACCCGTGTATAAGCCGACTCCCCTACTTTTGCCCCCAAAACCTGGGAAAACCTATTGACTCGTGTATAAGCCGAGGGTGGAGCCCAGCACAGGTATACAGACCCCAGCAGTGTGGTATACAGGCCCCCCCAGTGGTATACAGGCCTCCCCAGTGGTAGTATACAGCATCCTCCCCAGTGGTAGTATACAGCAGCCTCCCCAGTGGTATATACAGGCCCCAGCAGTATATACAGCAGCCCCAGTGGTATACAGCAGCCTCCCCAGTGGTATATACAGCAGCCCCAGTGGTATACAGCAGCCTCCCCAGTGGTATATACAGGCCCCAGCAGTATATACAGCAGTCCCAGTGGTATACAGCAGCCTCCCCAGTGGTATATACAGCAGCCCCAGTGGTATACAGCAGCCTCCCCAGTGATATATACAGCAGCCTCCCCAGTGGTAGTATACAGCAGCCTCCCCAGTGGTATATAACAGGCCCCAGCAGTATATACAGCAGCCCCAGTGGTATACAGCAGCCTCCCCAGTGGTATATACAGCAGCCTCCCCAGTGGTAGTATACAGCAGCCTCCCCAGTGGTATATACAGGCCCCAGCAGTATATACAGCAGCCCCAGTGGTATACAGCAGCCTCCCCAGTGGTATATACAGCAGTCTCCCCAGTGGTAGTATACAGCAGCCTCCCCAGTGGTATATACAGGCCCCAGCAGTATATACAGCAGCCCCAGTGGTATACAGCAGCCCCCCCAGTGGTATATACAGGCCCCAGCAGTATTACAGCAGCCTCCCCAGTGGTATATACAGGCCCCAGCAGTATATACAGCAGCCCCAGTGGCAGTGGCGTAACAAGTGTCCCTCGAGCCCCGATGCAAGAATCACTTAGGGGCCCCCTTGGTGAGAAGCGGGGTGAAGGGGATGCTGGTGGTGCCGGCCGGGTGGGAAGCGGGGGGGGGGGTGATGCTAGTGGTGCCGGCCGGGTGAGAAGCGCGGGAAGCGCACAATTACCTGCTCTGCCTCTCCCAGCTTTTGGTGGGGCGGGCACTGCTGCGTGGCTGCAGGAAGTGATCACTGCAGCTCCTCTTCTGGCTCCTCTTCCGGCGCTATCACGGTCGCGGCGGGCGGCTGGGGGCACAGTCAGCAGGGCCCCCCCGGGAAGCTTGGGGCCCGCCAACCGCGGTAGTTACTCCACTGTATCGCAGCTGACCGGATAGCAGCGTAGCGGCGCTGGGTCCGGGCCCCCCACAAGCGCCGGGCCCCAAAGCGACCGCTACATCTGCTATGCCGGTAGTTACGCCCCTGCCACAGATAGAGCCAGACAAGGGGAAACCAAAACTCAGTCATAAAGCAATACACAAAGATAAAGACAAAAAGAGCAGCAGGAGGGGAAATAAGAGTAGGAAGGAAGCTACAGAACAACAGGGGAGAACTATAACAACCACACCAGATATATAACAGAACTTCCTCCAGAAAGTCTGAGACACCACACCTCACAGGCCAGCATAGGATAAACTATAGCTGGCTTGGTTGGAAAGATTCCACCTGCATAAATAGGAGGGGAGTCGCTGTGATAGACCTCTCCCCCACATGTGATAACAGGAGCAAGCAGACCAGTGGAGATTAACTCTTGCTAGCCTGCCTATGAATCAGCACACAGCCAGTCAACGCCTGCCTGTGTTTATTCCAGACACCAGAGAAATCATCAGGCAGAGCATCAGAATCTGCAATAAGAACAGAGCCAAATGCCACCATGACAGTCGGCAAGGTTTGTGCAAGACTCCATGTGACAACACAGTGTAGTGGCAGCACCAACTGACAGAGTGGCAAATCTTTTATCTCAAATCCAAAATGGAGTGCCAGGTCAGATCCCAGACCGCTGATCCATTCTTACTCTCTAGGGCTGCCAGAAAAAAAACAGAGCGCTACTGTCATGATCTCCACATTGCCTGTGTTTGTTCTAGCTTTGTGGAGTATTCTGCCACCGATATATGTGGGTGAGATGTGTCTGAGGGATGTGATCACGATCTCTATATAAACAATGGCGGATAGCGTTACTCACTAATCGGTGCTCCTAGGCCTTATCAGCTATGTGGATGTCCGGAAGGATGATGCAGTGATAAGTCAACAGTCTTTATTTACAATACCTTGAAGAGATGAGATGCCAGGGAAGATGAGGGGATGAAGATGAGGTAGGAGTTAGCACTGTAGATTAGAGCTGTTATAGACGCACCAGATTACAGGTAACAAGAGAATCCTTTCTCCAGTCCTGAAGCATGAGGTTCTGAAAAATGGCAATGAAAGACAAAGCAGGAAGAGAAGGATCCAGATAGGAGGAGTTATAGACAGAAAAGAATTATGGGAAAGTACAATAACATGACAGTGTAATGCAACAATGACCAGTAGATGGTAGCAAAGGATAGCAGATGCAATAGATGATACAATTAATGCATAACATTACAAATGTCCATGTATGACTGAAAGTCAATAGATAAACGGGTGCAGCACATGGAGACTATCAACCCGGGTTGGTTCTGTGCCTGAATCACCTGAATTCAGCTCAATTAATTAGGCCTCTATTTAATCCAGTTTGCAGCTATGCTCAGTGTTAATTGTACACTTGCTTCTGGCTGTGTAGGACTTGATCTACTTGTGCTCTGAAACAGACCCTGACTGATTTAGTTATCTTGCCTGGACTTGACGCTCTGCTTGTGACCTGACTCCTCTATTCGTTTGTATCTTTGTATTCTGTTTTTGTCTCTCTGGTTTCCTGACTTCGGCTTGTATTGAATTTTGCTTCTGACCACCCCTTGATCTACTGTGCCATTTCCTGGACCTGACCTCGGATTGTTTTCACCTCTCTTTACTACCAGTAATGGTACCTTTACACGCCGCTACAGGATGATGCAAACAACCAGGTAGATGAGAGAAATGTATCTTGCACCGCAAAATCAACCCGCTGTAGTGGCGTGTGAACACGGTTGTTTCCACCCGTCACTTGAGGCACCTGTTTCAGAGCAGTGCTCAAAAACAGGTTGATTTCAAGGCGATGGTTACGCCCTGTATCGGCGTGTAAATACGGTAGGGTAAGGTTTATTCGTCACCTAGATAACTCCCCGGGGCGTGACACAGCCTCCGTGAAACCACCCCCCTTCAGCGATCATTGGAGGAAGATCCTGCGTTGCGATTGGTTGTCGCTGCATAGGGCGGCATATTTAAGGAGCTGACCAGTCACACTACACAATTGCTCGAGTGTCATGTATTAGTCAGCCTTCTGTGCTGGCTGGCCAATCATGATGCTATTGCTTTGTCCTATCAGCGTACGAACGTCTCGTAATCCACAATTGTGGCACGCCTATGTGTTGTCCCTGCTGCACCAAGTCCGCCCATATTACCTTCTGTTACAGCGTGTAAATGAGGTAAGGTGCTCTACAGATGGTAACTTGTGGCACCCGGCGGTGTATCCAGAGATAGATGTAACCTAATGTAGCGCACCTTGTTGCGGCGTGTAAAGGCGGTGCGGGTACCGTTTGTAACCGTTTGTGCGTGCTCGTGCACGTGAAGCACCCGGTTGTTTCCACCTTGTTGTAGCGGCGTGTAAAGGTACCATAAGAAGTATTATTGGTATTTACTTTCCATTTATTTCTGTTTGTCTTCTGCTTCTCTGAGACTAGTTATTACTTGTGGCCAGCGTCACAGCTACCCTTTGCAGTATCATAGGGGAGGAATGGAGTGCAGGTCAAGCTTAGGCACTGGGCACTGTCACTTTTTTTTTTGAACCATCATTTTTATTGTTTAACATTTAATAAATATATGCGTACCATAACATAACATATCTTGTAAGAAAGGATCTTTCAATATCATAAATTTGCAGTAATGTAGTACAACACATTTTATCTCATTTGTATATATACACTGATAGTATAACATCTAACATTTAGAGAAATATAGTTCCCCTTATACCTGCCCACCTCCCTTCCTAGCTAGCATTACAACAGCCTTTGTGGTTGTTCATTCTGCTCATGTATGTCCATTTTGGGGGTCTATTGCTAGTTAGCGCATTTGAGTCTGCCCAGTGTATCTCCTAGGTCTTCCCTGGCGTACCAAGTAGATGATCTATGGGGTATCATAAGGGCCTTAATTTCAGCATCTGTAAATTCTTGTTCAATGAACCACCTCCATTTGTAGAAGAATTTTGATGTTAACTTGCTGGGATTGCGTAGTGCATCTAAGGATTCAATTGTGAGGACAGCACGCAGTGACGATTTGACCTGTGCTAAATCGGGCGGTCTATCATTAAGCCAAGACTGCAATAGAAGTCTTTTTGCAGTGATGGCGATATAGTGGAACAGTATGTGTAGCTGCTCCTTCCCCTTTAAGTCTCCTTTATAGTGGAAAAGCCACATCATTGGGTTCAGTCTGTCTAGTCCCTTGCAGAGACCTCTCGCCTATCGCTCCACCCCCTTCCAAAACAGTCGAGAGGCAGGACAAGACCAAAGACCATGTTCCAGATCTGTCAAGTGGGATTTACATTTGGGCACTGTCACTTTAAAGAAACTGACTAGTAATCGGCTCAACATCAATAAATAAATAATCACCTTTGTCTTATTGCTTTTAAGAATGATATTTCCATCTTTTTCTGATTGATGGAAATCCTAGAAAGAGGCACAAATTATTGAAAAACCCCTTTAAATTTTTCTGGAGACCTTTTAGATAAAAAGTTGAATCTTTTTTTTTATTATTCTGCATTTTTTACGTATTTGAAGTCCTAGATTACACGTTTTTGCATTCACAATTCTTCAGTATTTTAATTGGAAACTGTCAGCAAGATACATAATTGCATACCCGAGACTGAGATATTCCTGTAGATGATTACTGTACAGGGCATGGTGCACATAGACACTTCCCAGAATTCTGGCTTGGGGAAGACACTGAACAACCAAGGAATGTAACCACTTGTGACTTCTAAAAAGAATATGGGGCATCTCAACATCCTGACAGTCATATTCGGTGGTGTGGATCTCAGCCTTTGTGATCTGACCTCACTAGATTTAGAATCATTTCATTTTATACTACAGACAGTCTGTAATCTGTAGTGATGGGTGTGTTTTTTTTCTGTTTTGTTCCCATTTCCAGCTTCTCACAGCCAAGTATCGGACTCCGCTCCCTGCACTGTCTAAAGACCCGACCCCATATATTTCACCAAATGCCTTCCAGATACAGCTTTCCCCATACTACATGGAGGATGAGGACCCCAACAAGTATTTCATCTCAGGTGCTATTTTATTTTTTATTTCATATTTTTTATTTAATTTTTTAATTACATTTTTTATTTAATAAAAATATGGAATTACAAAAGTAAAATACAAATAAAAAAAAAAATTCACATTGCAAATAAACAGATGATTAGCCTGTAGCATGTATGTATGTGTCTGGGGAGGCATGAGTGGCGTTCGGTAAGTCTCTTTAGAGTGGCTCTGCTGTTTCTCCACTAGTGGCACTCCTGTGCTTTCCAATTAGAGGAGTCTCATGTGGTTTCTAAAGATATACTTTCCCTTTAAAGGGAGTCTGTCACGCCCAAAATGCCAATTAAACTGCATAAACATTTCTATACAGGAGCTTAGCCCTTATTAAAATCATAACAGGCGGTTTAACTTAATATTTGCTGAATTATCTGTTTTTATTTAACATTCAAATGAGGATGCATCCTTGGTGTGGCCTATGCCTTAGTGCACCACTTCACTGTCCTATTTGGATAATAAAGCCAGTCCCCTTTCCTTGATTGACAGCGCACCATTGTCTATGCTTGTGCAGCGGCTAGTGGTGTCCCCACAATGTAGCTTCTGGCACACTTTGACGCCAGGCTCCTCCTGTGGTCACCACTCCTTGCACCCGATAGTGTTGCAAGCGTGAGGCTTTAGGGAGGAGGAGAGGGCGTTGTGACGCGTGGATGCTGTCTGTTCACTTTCATGCTCCCTCCTCCTCACTGAAGCCGTTTACTTGCTACACAACCGGGAGCATTGAGAGGTGACTGCAGACCAGCAGGAACCAAGGAGCAGAGCGCGCCCACACTGACTGATGGGCTCCTCCAGTGTCAGTGCGCAAGCACAAACACACAAACTGATATTAGCATTCAGCAATATGCTGTAAGTACTGTAGCTCCCCCTAGTGGTGACTACAGGCAGTCAGAACATAACAAAGTGTTTACAAGTAGATATAATGTTCTAGATTTTTTTTGGCCCATGTAATGTAACTGGAGCACATTAATATTGAATACATTGGATTATTTTGTGCATGTAACGTTTCACTATATATGAAATCTCCACTTTCCACAGGTTACACCGGGTATGTTCCCCGCTCTCGTTTTCTCATTGGCACTGGCTATCCCATCACCACCAATAGGGCTATGACAGAGTTTGGTGAAATGACTCTTAAAAAAGGATATCAACTAGGAGACCAGGGGCCGCGAGAAGGGAATAATCTCCAGTCCGACCAGAGTAACATCTACCTGGAGCAGCTCGGCTTATTGCCCCGCTATACAGGATATGTGCCAGGTTAGAAAATTCTCAACGTACCTGTTTAGTTGAGACACGTGTGAAAAATGCATAAAACACGTCTACTGTTGTGTCCACTCTTACCCTTCTGGACGTTTTATTTTTTGTCCCATAAATCAATTGTCCAATTAAACATAAGAAACTTTGTAATATATCTTATTAGAAAAATCCACTTTGTTTTGTTTTTTGACTGATATTTACTCCCATTCATGGGTAAGATGTGTATAAGATCAATTCTCCTATTACAGAGATAGGAGATGACAATTGGTGCTCATAGAGTTCTATGGAGAGAGGAGGGAGGAAATAGCGTTCATAATATTCTCTATAGAAACTTATAGGCACCAACTGTCACCTTCTATCTCAGTAATAGGAAAGTCTGTATTCATTGAAGGCAAAGTTTACCTGTGAATTTGAGACTGAATGATCAGTCCAGGAGGAGAGAAGCAGATTTCTCTAAGATATGTTATAGTTTTTCATATTGTCACATGTACTAACGACCCCAGCACCTACTTCAGCTGGATGTCCAAGGACGCACATCCAGCTGAAATGCATTATGACACAGAGACTTGTGGGGTCCCTGCACTGCCATACACACTGTCGGCCAAACAGAGGCTGGCAGCTGTGAGGATAGCGTATGACGTGGTGCGCTCCCCGATGTCAGCTGCCGGCCACTGCGCCTACAGAGAACCCCGGGTGGCGTTGGCACAGAGGATAGGTGAGTAGAACTGTTTTGTTTTTAATATTGCATTAAAGACAGAATGGGGTCGTATATACTATATACCAGGATGGGGACCATATATGCCAGGATGGGGACCATGTATACCAGGATGGGAACCAGGTATACCAGGATGGGGCCATATATTCCAGGATGGGGATCATATATACTGTATCAGGATGGGTCCATATATACCAGGATGGGCTATATATGCCAGGATGGGGACCACGGATATCAAGTATAACAGGATGGGGACCATGTATACCAGGATGGGGCTATGTATATGTGGAGCCCCACGGAACGGGGGTACTCGGTGCTGGACCGGACGGTACTAGGGAAGTCACAGGTGGCTTGGTCCGGACCGTGTCCCGGACCCACACAATGGATGAGGGAATATTTACAGGGGAAATGTCACGTGTGACGCCACCCACTTGGTGCGGCCAGTGATGGGCGCCGCCGCTGCTGCAGAACCTCCGAGGGTGATGGAGCGGCAGCGGAGATGGTATAGTTCCAGTGGGAAGAACTGTATCCCCCGGGGCAGTAAGAGTTAAGTCTATGGTGAGGTTGTAGCACACTTACTTCACAGACGCTGCAGGGATCTCTCCTCCTGGCTGGTGCTGACAGGCTGGATCTGCATGAGGGAGAATGGGGTGCAGATAGATGCAGACAAGAGAGACAATTCAGGGTTTTCCAAAGCTTTACTCTTTGTTCTTTCCAAGCAGTTTACAAGTCATTTGCAGCTCTTTACAGGTTCAAGCACAGTTCTTAACACACGGGTTATTTCTCCCTCTCCGGGTTCCATTTGCTCCCTGCAGCCAGGCCTCTCTCTCTGTGGCCCATCACACAGTCTGTAGTGTCCCTTTCCGGGCTGTTTACGGTCTCCGTCTGTACGGGTGGTGTGTGGTGCGCTGGACAGTATGGCGGTGACTCGGGCTTCTGTGAGTCCTAGTGCGTCACTTAGCTGCCTGTCCTTTAGGGTAGGGATCCCAACATGAAGCTATGGTCCCCCGTCGGTGTTTGGGAATGCCGGGTGAACTACGGTTCCCTTTAGAGCCGACACTCTACTCAGCCCAGCCTCCAGCAGTCCTCAGCACGAGGCTCTACCAGGCTCTCTCCTTTCTGTTCCTTCCAGCATCATAGGAGGGACTTCTCTGCCTGCCTGCTGCTGTCTAGGGCCCGGGTTACACCGTCCCTTCTCTGTTCTGTCACACTCCTGGTGGCATCAGCATCGGACGGGCTTTCTCTCCCCTCTGGCTCACACTGGCTCAGTACGGATTCTGCGCTCCTAGCCTTGCACTCACAGAAGTGTGATTGTCCTTCAGTCTTTACAGCTCAGCTCACATCGGCCTACTGCCTTCCTTCACTCCTCCCCCTCACTATATACTGTCAGTCACCTGACCTCTGGTGTGCCCAACCCACTCCTCTGAATCCACCACCCCTCGATCTCATAGAGTTCTAACCTCAGGGCTGGATGTAAACCTTCTCTGACACGTGGGTTGTGTGGGCTGTGAGGGTGTTGTTGTGCAACAATGTCCTACCTGCCTGGCTGCAGTTCCCTTTGTGGCCTCCTGGACGCAGGGGCGCCACATATACCAGGAAGGGGATCATATATACTGTATCAGGATGGGTCCATATATACCAGGATGGGGCTATATATGCCAGGATGGTGACCATGTATATCAGGTATAACAGGATGTGCACCATGTATACCACGATGGGGCCATATATACCAGGATGGGGATCATATA
>JARQOC010000003.1:816142153-816233098 GCA_033576535.1 Allobates femoralis
GTCAATGTCGTCAGTGAGATGATTGCTGACGACATTGACGGCTGATCGCTGGTGAGCTGTCACACAGACAGACTCACCAGTGATCAATGGACCAGAGACATCGTGGAAACGATTTAAATATCGTTTCCACGATGTCTTGCTCCCGCTGCCAGCCTGCTGGAAGCGGGAGCAGGCTGGTCTCCAAGGTAAACTGCGGGTATCTAGGCAGCGCGCGCTGCCTAGATACCCGATGTGTACCTTAGTTACCAGCCTCCTCCGTCACCGGCTGGTATCTAAGGTACACAGCGGGTAACTAGGGACCCTAGTTACCCGCTGTGTACCTTAGATACCAGCCGGTGAGCGGAGAAGGCTGGTAACTAAGGTACACATCGGGTATCTAGGCAGCGCGCACTGCCTAGATACCCGCAGTTTACCTTGGATGCCAGCTCCCAGCGCTTGTGAGAGGCGCTGGGAGCTGGAATATCGCTACTCCCGGTGTCACACGCAGCTATACTGCGTGTCCACCGGGCGACCATCGCCAGGTTTTAGGACAGATTCTAAAACCTGGCGATCATCAACCAGCGATTTATCGCTGGTTGATTTATTATGTCACACGCGTCAATATCGCTGCAACGTCACGTGCAGCCGTGATCGTGCAGGCGATATTGACGCGTGTGACATACCCTTAAGACAACAGCTTCATTGCCAATTGCAAACAATCATAGACACCAGCACAAAGAGCGAGAGACACAACAACCAATAACAGACGCCACAGAGATTTGGTGTCCAAGATTGGCTGTTGGAGGCAGTTCAGTGAATAATCAGTAAGTTAATTAGCGCACAAGGAAGAAAAAGCGTGAAATCCTCAGTATGATGTTGATTTTCAATCAATGTTTTGCTTATTTTTACAACCCCCAGCCAACCTAGTCACAATTTTATAACTTTAAAGTCCACGTTCAGAGTTCAGGCTCAAGTGTGGTTCAACTTTGGTCTTGAACCTGGACTTCAAAAAAAGTATGGTCATATCTGCCAAACTTGAACATTGGCGGGTTCAACCATCCCTATTCGTTGATAGTGTGTGGAGGAAACAAGCATACGCTCTCAGTCATGCGAAAAATTGCCAACTAAATTTTTAATTGGTTACGTTTCTGGTGGTGAAGTGGCGGCCAAAATATATTGTAGACTCTACTACAATTCAGGAACTGATGGCATGCACTCAGCCTCACTTGAAATATCCAGCCACCATTATTTCTCCCAGAAAGGGGTACTTAGTTCTTACTCTCACTTACAGTAGAGCATTCACTGCTCTGTCGATTTGTCTCTGAGCAGCTTCAAAATGCACCACTTTGTAGATGCTGTGAGATATAACCAGGGAGAATACATGAGTTTCATAGCACATTGGATGAAAGCTTTTTACCATCATCAATGCAGCACCATAACTCAAACGGGCAGTAGTCTCTGTGACTGGAGCTACGTATGTTTTAACCAAAAGTGGGGTTATCTATATCCTCCTACACAATGCAATAATCAGAGAACATTGTAATAGTGTCATGTGGTATGGACACCTGCAAAAAGCATGCAGAAAAAAAACTGTGAAAAAAAACACACATTTGAATTCAAACTCAGTGTTACATTTTTATTCATTTTTATGGTGTTAATGGAGAAAAAAAATCAATCATGCACTCTTTTTTTACGCTTTTTTACGGATCACTGCTAATAATATGTTCTGTGTATTCTACATATTTATACCAAATTAACACTTGTTTTCCTGCTTATACAAAATTAAAAATATATAAATAAAAATATTCTAGTAGTACAATAGTCTGAGAGCTATAGCTTTTTATTTTTCTGCTTACAGACCTGGGTTGAAGCATGTTTTGTATGGAATGAAATGACATTTTTAGGTATATCATTTTTATTTATATATGATTTTGGATCATATTTTAATCTACTTTATGCCAAACTGTAAAATGAATAAAATATTACTATAGCACCATTTATTCCATGGAGTTTTACACGTGAAGAAGTGTATACTTAATAAAAACAAGGGCATCATGAACAATACAAGTCACTAACTGGTAAAGGAGGAGAAAGGACTCTGCCCATGGGGGCTCACAGTCTACAAGGGATGGGTGAGGATACAGTAGGTGAGGAGAGAGGACCCTGCCCACGAGGGCTCACAGTCTACAAGGGATGGGTGAGGATACAGGAGGTGAGGAGAGAGGACCCTGCCCACAAGGGCTCACAGTCTACAAGGGATGGATGAGGATACAGTGGGTGACGGTAGAGCTGATTATGCTGCAGTATAGAGGACTGAGGATCACTGAAGGTTGTGGACTTCTCGGAAGAGGTGGGTCTTCAGGTTCCTTTTTGAAGGTTTCCATTGCAGTAGAGAGTCTGATATGTTGGGGTAGAGAGTTCGAGTATGGGTGATGCACAGGAGATGTTGTATGCTATTGTGGGAAGAGGAGAAAAGAAGAAGATCTTTTGAGGAATGGAGGTTACATGCAGATAAGTTCCAGGAGACTAGGTAACAGATGTATGGAGGATACAGGTTGCCGATAACATTGTATGTCAGGGTCCCTTTACACACCACCACTGGGTGGTAGCAACTGCCTGGCAATGGGGATTTTTGTGACTGTTGCCCTGAAATTGCTACGAAGTGGCGGCGTGTAATTTGGGAAAGTGATCGGGTTCCTCGCAGTTGCTTCGGGTAGCTGTTTCCGAGCCGTGTTCTAAAATCCAAGGCAACACAAAGGCTCAATTGCCATGGTAGTGGTGTGTAAACGGGGGACAGTGATGGAATCTGCATCGCCTAGTGATTTCTCCGGGGCGTGCCACAGCGTGCTGGATACTGCTCCCCATCAGCGATGATTGGTGGGGGCTACTGTGTAACCATTGGCTGTCCCTTCACAGGGCGCCATATTTAAAGAGCTGACCATTCACACTACACAATTGCAATGGCGTCATGTATTAGCCAGCCTTCCTGCGCAGGCTACCCAATCATGACGCTATTGCGTTGTCCAATCACGGTGTTAGCGACATGGAATACACAACTCCGTCACGCCTATGCTTTGGCGCCGCAGAACATGTACGCCCATATTCCCCTACTGATTGCGGCGTGTGAAGGGGTGACGGGATTCAACAGGCAGTTATCCACAGGATCTGTCGGAGCTTCCGGGGAACCACGATACCTTCAGTTGACAACGCAACGGCGGCGTGTACATGCGGTATCAGCGATTGTTAGTAACTGTTAAAAACGTGAGCGTGCACGTGCCAGGGATAGTGGCGGCGTGTAAAGGTACCTTCATGGTTAGGTTTTAGACAATTCAGTCTTTGGGCAATGGGAAGGCAGACAAAAGATTGGTAGAGAGGAAAGGTTGGGGAATAGCATGGATACAAGTGGATTAGTCGGGTAACTGAGTTTATTGTAGTTTGGAAGGCTACAAGAGTGTTAGAAGGGAGGTCCCAGAGCAGGATGTTGACGTATTTAAGGCAGGACATGCACTAGTGCTTTTGCAGAATCTTGGGTAAGGAATGTATAATATTTTGAGTTGGAGTCGGCAAGATGTGAAAAGGGCTTGAAGGAGAGACTAGAGTCAAGGGTTGCCCTAAGCAGCAAGCTTTCGGTATTGGGGAGAGTAAGCAAACATTGACTTTGATCAACAGGTCTGATTGTGAAATGAGATGAATGAAAGATGATGAATTCTGTTTTGTCCATGTTAACATTTAGAAATCGAGCAGAGAAAAAGATATAATAGAAGAAAGACATTGTGGAATTCTTTTTAGTAAAGTGGTGAATTGATATTGGATCCAGAGAGGTAGATCTGTGTGTCATCAGGGTAGAGATGATACTGAAAGACGTGGGAATCAATGAGCTGTCTGAGGCCAAAGGTGTAAATGGAAAACAGCAGGGATCAAAGAACTGAACCTTGAGGAACAGTAACTGATAGGGGGCAAGATGAAGAGGTAGTGTGTGAGAGGAAGACGTTGGATGTCCTGTCGAATAGTTATGAAGAAATATAAGATACAGTCAAGGCTGTGATACCAAGAGATAAGAGAATCTGTAATCAGAAGGAATGACCCACTGTTTTGAAAGCAGTGGAAAGGTCTAGGAGGATAAGGACAGAGTAGAGTCGCCTGGCTTTTAAAGTTGGCAGTTTATTGGTGATTTTAGATAGAGACGTTTCAGTTTAATGATGTGGTTGGAAGCCAGACTCTAATCAATCAAAAAAGGAAGTGAGAGGATAGTTCAAGATTGACATTCTGTTCCAGTAGTTTTCAGGAATAAAGGAGAAGTTGCATGGGGTAAGACCTAGACAGAAAGGATGGATCAAGGGAGAGCTTTTTGAAAATCAGCGTGATTGAGGCATGTTCAAAGCATGAGAGGAAGACACCAGTTTTTAATGAGATCTTGAAAAGATTGGTTAGGGTAGGGATAAAGACTGAGGTGAGGTTGAGAATGAGTTGGGAGCAGGTCAAATGCTTAGGTGATGAGATGTGTTCTGGATAGTAAGAAGGAAATATGACATGTCAGAAAAGCTGGTTTTCGAGGAAGAGGGCTGAGTAGTTAAGAGGAGGGGCTGTGGGGACTGTGGGCCAAAGCTTTCTCTAATGTTGTCAAACTTCTACTTGAAGAATGAGGCAGTCTTCAGCTGGTGAGATGAGAGATGGGAGATAAAGGAGCTGCTGGGGATGGAGTAGAGGATTGAAGGTGTTGAATAGCTATTTCAGGTTTTGATAATTATATAGATCATATATATAAATATATCTATACATTTATATATACTAGCTGTAGAGTCCGACGTTGCATAGTAACTAACTGTGCTTAGTTATAACAAAATAGAATGAATAAAATAGATGATTGCCTTACTAATGTATAGTATTTTATTTGTAACTCATTCAAGAGCCTTTTGATATACAACATTCTTGGTTTTTCCTTCCAGTGCAAAGACGAACAGATTTTTGTCAGTTCCAACTCTCTTGAACAGGCCATGTGGAGGGGGCATAGCTATACATACACATACATATATACATCCATGGAGGGGGTAGAGCTATAAAGAAAGCAGAGCTATGAAGGGGTGGGGCTATGTGGATGGGCAGCACTAGAAAGAAGGCAGACCTATGAAACGATGGAGCTATGTGGAGGGTCGGCACTATGAAAAGGGTGTGGCTATGAAGGAGGCAGAGCTAAAAAGGGTCAGGGCTATGAAGTGAATGAAGCTATAAAGGAGATGGGGCTATGTGGTGTGAACCTATGAGGGGCTGGGCTACCTGGAAGGGGCATAACTATGGTACATGCACTCACATACATACAGTAAACTATATATATATATATACTGTTTATTATATATACAATTTTTTTTTTACTTAGTCTACCTTTGGGTCTTTAAACTTTAACTTCACTTTGTCTGATCACTGGCCCAATGCCTGTATAATGCCAATGATTATACTTTGCAATGTTTAAATCTGTCAGTTTTTGCGCTGGCAAAATGTCTTTTATGTTCTCTTTATGGGAGAGACTAAAAGGCATCCATGCTTGGTAGACTTCAGAGGTCATCATTGACCTCCGGCTTCCATAGCAACCTGCAGATCATAATGATAGCTATTGATGACAGCAGTGTTATACTGCCAGGGATGGTGCTATCAGATAAGCCAAGTTCTTACCACAACCTTCACAATCACAACAGATTGTCATTTTATGGCTTGAAAAAGACGTTTGCATGCCATTGAAATTCTGTGTTTGAATAACAGAACCCTTATTGATATACTTTGAAGCAAGAGACTTATTTCTATCCTCACAGCCTATCCTAAAAGTGCTTTTATTCCCTATACAGAGGATGTTTCCCTGGAGTTTCCCGAGAGTCACAAGCATCAGCCAGTGGAATTTCATATTGGGTTACATACAATTCTCTAGGTGAGGAACACATTTTTACTTTTTTTCCTCTCCTCCCTAAATAAATTCACCCCACTGTATGCGCTTTTTCCCCACAGCTTGTTTATTCATAGAAACCATGGAACAGATGTTAGGTCCATAAGAATATGGGATATGGGGTAAACCATACAGTAACGAAATCGCTAATTGAAATTTCTCTTTGGAAGGATAAAGCAGTAAGGTTTCTTAACTATAAGGGGATTATTATTGGCGGTAATTAGATTACTGTACATCGTGAGAAGAATGAAGCACAGCATATTAACACACGTCTCATCTATATCATATAATATCAGGTGAAAAGAAGTCGATGACATCTCTTCCTCCAAACGATAAATGTAATTTACTGCAGACACCATTGAGATTATTCTGCACTAATTCAACTTTGTTTCCATGTCTTTACATTCATATAAAAATGATCAAATATCCAGATATAGTGAAATGTAGCTGTACAATGTCCTCTGCAGAATTTTACATTCACGCCTCCTGTTCTGCCATTACAGGTTGTGAACTCCTTATTGATCTTTTACAATTGAACCCAATTTTTTTCCAGAAAAAAGGCACTCAATATTAAAAGGTCCATTAAGGCTTGGGTCACAAGTCTGCAGTCACCCACATGTGCATGCTGTCAGGATTCTCAAGTGTTGGTGCCAGGAGTAGATGAGTGTGTAACCTCAAGTATGGGATATGCATATATGCGGTCAGCTGCCACCCATACAAGTGAATAGAACAGTGTTGGACATGTCAAGTCAGAATGTGACCAGAGGTATGTAGATTGCATAATTGCAGTCACACGATCATCTGCTCCCAGCGCCAGTGAATCTTGGCACCAAACATATTGCACGTTCTGAGTATTCACAAGTCGGTAGTAACATAGTAACATAGTAACATAGTTTTTAAGGTTGAAGGAAGACTTTAAGTCCATCTAGTTCAACCCATAGCCTAACATGTTGATCCAGAGGAAGGCAAAAAACCCCATGTGGCAACACTAAGCTCCACATTGGGGGAAAAAATTCCTTCCTGACTCCAGATACGGCCATCAGACTAATTCCTGGATCAACGCCCTATCAAAGAATCTAGTATGTATAACTGGTAATATAATAGTTTTCAAGAAAGGCATCCAGGCCCTTCTTAAATGTTAGTAGTGACTCACTCATTACAACATCATGTGGCAGAGAGTTCCATAGTCTCACTGCTCTTACAGTAAAGAATCCGCGTCTGTGATTATGATTAAACCTTCTTTCCTCCAGACGTAGAGGATGCCCCCTTGTCCCAGTCTCAGGCCTAAGAGTAAAGAGATCATTAGAAAGGTCTCTGTACTGTCCCGTTAAATATATTTATACACTATTATAAGATCACCCCTAAGCCTTCGTTTTTCCAAGCTAAATAACCCCAAGTTTAATAACTTGGTATTGCAGACCCCTTAGTCCTCTAATGACTTTTGTCGCTCTTCTCTGGACCCGCTCTAGTTCAGCTATGTCTTTCTTATACACCGGAGACCCGAATTGTACACAGTATTCTAAGTGTGGTCGCACTAGTGACTTGTATGGAGGTAAAATTATGTTCTCCTCATGAGCATCTATGCCTCTTTTAATGCATCCCATTATTTTATTTGCCTTTGCAGCAGCTGCTTGACACTGGCCACTAAATGTGAGTTTGTCATCTACCCATACACCCAGGTCTTTTTCAGTGACATAAGTCACATAAAGTCACTGCAGAATTGGCATCAAGCCTGAATAACACCTTTAATCCACTCTGCTTTAATAATAAAGTAATGTGATCACAGCAACCTCTACAATGATTTAAGAAAGTACCCTCTGCTGTGTGAGAGAGGTGTAATCTCAGTCATGCACCTTAGAGGGGAAGGGGAGAAATATCCAACTAGTGATGGGCGAGTCCTAAATTACTCGGAATCGCTTGACTCTAGCGAGCCCGGGACTCTCTACTCGTTGCGAGTCTGGCGAGTTCAATGTTAATGAATGGGGAAGCGAGTAATAGCGAGTAATGTGCGATTTACAAATCGCAGATGTGTCTCGGAAAGCGCTCGCATTGCCGTTGTGGAAACCCCACTCGCAACAGTGTTTTGCTGCTGTGTCCGAGGCCAAACTCGCATGTGTTTGTCTTATTTGCAGGTAGGAGAGCAGCAACGCACTGGTCTGCCACAGAGAAAATAAAGCTGAAGGGGTTATTATGACCCAAAATCTATCAGGTGCAAAAAAATAAGAAATAGTACCTCAGCTAAGGGTACTTTCACACTAGCGTTTATTTGAAATCGCGGCAGATGCGGTGAAAAAAACGCATCTGCCGTGATTACCGCATACCGGCTGCACTTGCGGCACGGTTGCGGCAAGCCCCATACAATGTATAGGCGGGCTTGCGGCAGGTGCGGCAAGTGCGGTTTTGGCACTTGCGGCAGGTGCGGCCGCGAAAAAAAAACGCGGTCAGCCGCGGTATTTTCGCTGCCGCACCTGCGGCAAGTGCCAAAACCGCACTTGCCGCACCTGCCGCAAGCCCACCTATACATTGTATGGGGCTTGCCGCAACCGTGCCGCAAGTGCAGCCGGTATGCGGTAATCACGGCAGATGCGGTTTTTTCACCGCATCTGCCGCGATTTCAAATAAACGCTAGTGTGAAAGTACCCTAAGTCTCTGACTTCAGCTATTGGGATAGCTGAGTGAGTAAGCTAAGCTATGAGGTCGGTCCTGTGTGCACTGTAAGGCTGCTCCTCCCTGCCTGCCTACAGTCCTCTACACAGTACTCCTCTGTCCTCCTGGTAGCTCTCAGAAGAGCTGTTTTGGTTAAATATAAGGAATCTTGAAGTTTCCCTACACTGATTGACACTCCCTATGATCTTCTCCAGCATCTACCTCACCCTGCACTAGCTCAGATAGCCACAGGAATGTGGAGGAAATGGCGGTGGCAAGGCTTATATACAGCCGCGCCTCTCATAGGTATCACGATGGACAGAAGCCAATCATAGTCCTGCCACAACCAACATGGCTGTGGCATTACTGAATATGATTGGCTAACATGCTTGTCCATCTTCACAAGTTTTCTGAGCTAACACGCTAGGCTGTCTCGGAAGCTTTGTCGGAACATAACAGATTCTGTATTCGCGAGTCCCTAATACAGTATACAGGACTCAGATTCGTAGACTCGCTCAAACTCGCTCAGACTCGCTCAGACTCGCTGCTGATAGCGGGTATCCGTGAAGCGGTGCTATTGTTTAAACGATTTGGGGAGATTCAAGCTACATAGCGATGTGATATAGCGAGTCTAGCGAGTGAGAAAAAGTAAACTCTGACAAAACTAGGATTGCCATTGACTTGCATTGGACTCGTTACTGTGCGAGTAATCGCTGGGAAACTCGCAGAGTACCGAGTCCTGCGAGTCCCTTACTACTCGCCGAGTAATGAGTCCTAGCGAGTAGACTCGCCTATCCCTATATCCAACAAGTCACCTTGGCTCAAGATTGAGCTGAGGACTGTTAAAATAGATAATAACATAAAAAATTAAGTCAGCAACTTTATGAGCACAGTGATTAGGCATACAAGTGACTTTATTGCAGCATCACTGAAATGCCCATTTCTCAGAATCAATGTGGGTAACAACATTGGGGATGTCAGTGATCAGCAAGTTGGTGTTGATAGAGGATAACTTGCTAACATGGTAAAAACCCTTAAAAGTGACCCTATACCCTGGTTGTGATGGGTGACTATCTATAGCCCACTACTACAGCATGGTGGCTCAAGTGGTTAGCACTGTAGCCTTTGCAGCACTGGGGTCTTGAAGTCCTGGGTTCAATTCCCACCAAGGATACTAAGGACAATATCTGCAAGGAGTTTGTATGTTCTCCCCGTGTTTGCGTGGGTTTCCTCTGGGCACTCCAGTTTCCTCCCACATTGTAAAGACATACTGATAGGATGTTTAGATTGTGAGCTCCAAGAGAGACAGCATTACTGATGTATGTAAAGTGCTATGGAATTAATAGCACTATATAAATGAATAAATTATTAGTATTATTATTATTACTACCTGGTGTCCTCTACTTGCATCATGCAGCTATCTCTGCTGTGATCAGTGTTTATACCACACACCACAGTGGTATGGACAGTATGGTGATAAGTCTCAACTCATGAGGAGAACATAATTTTACATCTATACAAGTCACTAGTGCGACCACACTTAGAATACTGTGTACAATTCTGGTCTCCGGGGTATAAGAAAGACATAGCTGAACTAGAGCGGGTCCAGAGAAGAGCGACCAAGGTTATTAGAGGACTAAGGGGTCTGCAATACCAAGACAGGTTATTAGAGGACAGAGGGGTTTGCAATACCAAGACAGGTTATTAATCTTGGGGTTATTTAGCTTGGAAAAACGAAGGCTTAGGGGTGATCTTATAATAATGTATAAATATATGAGGGGACAGTACAGAGAACTTTCTAATGATCTCTTTACTCTTAGGCCTGAGACGGGGACAAGGGGGCATCCTCTACGTCTGGAGGAAAGAAGGTTTAATCATAATCACAGACGCGGATTCTTTACTGTAAGAGCAGTGAGACTATGGAACTCTCTGCCACATGATGTTGTAATGAGTGAGTCACTACTAACATTTAAGAAGGGCCTGGATGCCTTTCTTGAAAATTATAATATTACCAGTTGTATATACTAGATTCTTTGATAGGGCGTTGATCCAGGGAATTAGTCTGATTGCCGTATCTGGAGTCAGGAAGGAATTTTTTTCCCCAATGTGGAGCTAGTGTTGCCACATGGGTTTTTTTTTGCCTTCCTCTGGATCAACATGTTAGGCTATGGGTTGAACTAGATGGACTTAAAGTCTTCCTTCAACCTTAAAAACTATGTTACTATGTTACTATGTAACTGTAGCATCTGTACTAATGCCAAGCTAACCAAAAGGATCATGGGGACAAAGACAAAAGGTAACAGGTAAGATGACTATAATTTTGACATGTACAGTCAGTTTTCCACCCCAGGGTAAATGTTTGTTTTATGAATGAAATCAGAGATGCCGTCTAGAAACCTTTAGCTATTTTAGAGAATTATTTACCTGGTTCATTGTTCAATATATGTCCATATGTCGACTATTTGCAGAATACCAGTATGTCCATTACATGACTTGGTTCACACAATGCAACTTTAGTTCAATCTAAAAGATGTTATAATGATAGAAAATGAACTCTTTTTAAAAAGAGCCTTTCAAGGTTACGGAAGGGATGCTTAGTCATGACCATAACGTTTAAATGATACTTAATTACCAGTTCCCGAACAAATGTCAGTTCAGCAAAATATCACCTCTCCCACTGTGGTGCCACCAGTTTGGGACGGGGACTGTGTGCTTGGCTGCAGTTAGAAAAGCCAAAAACCTCCAACCGTTTCTTGAATGAATGTCACTGGAGTTCCTCAACATTGATTGAAAGCAAAGGCTGCTGTTCAAGCCCTGAGGCAGTGTAAGGCAATTCGTAAAAGCCTGAATTTCCATCATGAACACAACAGCCTCACCAGAGATCAAAGGATTTAACCCTATATACTCAAGGATTCTCAACAAAATAAACTAATATACTAAAATTTAAAATGGGACCAATGGAACAACAAATACTTTTTCCAACCTATGGTTTTCAGATAATCACCTTATCACGAACAGGACACCTAACATGTAAACCTTTCTTTTAAGGTGTACAACAAGACATTTTCGTAAACTGTATTAAACATACGGACTTAAGCTCATGGTGAACCAAATTGTAATATTTCCTTATCCCCCCATCATTCTTTCCCTTCCCCCTACTACCCCTCACTTCCCCACCCTTCCTATACCCATTTCCTTAGTTCTTTAGCATCTACCATAACGTTGTTGAATCTTAAATACACATAAGTTTTGTTAAATTGTTCATATTTTGGAACTTTCATTGCATTTACACATGGCATTGTCATGATGGAACTGTCTGATAACCAAAATACTCAGCTGAATATTTTTGATCTTAAAACCAATAAAAACATTTGAACAAGTATTCTCGACAAGTCCAACAAGGATTTGTAGAACATGAATGTGATCTCGATAATATTTTCATATGTAGGCTTTCTCGTGATCTTGATATAGGCAGTCCAAGGTCCAATCATGATTAAGAACTGTAGTACAATGAAGGATACCATAAGTACTTTGCATGAGTAAAT
This sequence comes from Allobates femoralis, assembly GCA_033576535.1. NCBI lineage: Eukaryota > Metazoa > Chordata > Amphibia > Anura > Aromobatidae > Allobates > Allobates femoralis. The sequence continues at coordinate 816,154,256 of JARQOC010000003.1, forward strand.
TAGAACAATGTATGTGGACTTAATGAGGATGTGATATATTGTATGGTGGCTTTTCACCAATTGGGCCATGAGTTCACATCCTACTATGTACAACATCTACAAGGTGGCAATATTTTCTCCCCTTGTTTACTTAGGTTTCTTCCCACATACACATAGATAAAGACATATTGATATAGAAAGCAAAAAGAAGAAAGAGGTCAGCTCACTATTAGTTGTGCACTTGGATCCAACTCAGCAACCAGAGCCGCCCTGGTGCAGATCGGATAATAGTTGGTAAGAAGAAAAGAGACTCCAGCGATGCAAGTCAGGAAAGAATGTAAGTAAAACCTTGAATTTATTTTTTCAATTAAAATACATAGCAAGAAGAACACAGAAGATCTCGGCTGGACCTTCATGTTTCAGCACTTAGTCGTATTCATGGTTCAATACACATGGACAAACACTGTTAAATATTTTCGTCGTCACATCTTCCTGTAACCTTGCACCAATCACCAGTGAATCCCAATGGTTGTACAAAACCTACCCAATTGGCACAGTGATAAAAATTTGTGTTAAGTGCTGGGAAATATGTTGGTGCTATATAGGCATAATTAATATGAAAATGATAACATGCCAGCACCAGCTCTCTACATACTATCTGTTCGGAAATGCAATGACCATATGATGATAATTGTAAATTTGGAAATACAGTAAGTATCTCAGCACTTTATTGATTGTGTTCTTCTTCTATGTTTGATTCTAGCGTCTTTGTGAAAAAGGCCACAAGGTGTTGGCCGAAACGTCTTGTCTTGTCAAGTCGCAATACTTTGTCACTTATGATTCAATTAAAGAAACACTTCAATTTGCAAAAGAAACAATCTGAGTGTCTTATACATGCATTATTTTTAGTTATCTATTCCCCAGCACTTTACAAGGCCAGCTTGAACTTATCAGTATGTTGATCTTTGACCTTAGAGGCCTCAGGTGGCCCTGTAAGATGCGTTTTGGAGGCACCGCTCTTACTTAAACATTTGGGCGGTCCCTCCGCCATTGAGACTCAGAGAGTGGAATACATAGTCTATAGTAGTTTACAATGTGCCCATTGTAGCATTGGGCTTCACCCTCCTCCTCCTCCTCCTCCACCAACATGACATTTTGTGGCCCTAAATTCAAATGTTCAGAGGGCCTGCAGTAAGCAGGAAACCTGAGTTTTGGTGACGGCCCAGAGATGGCCCTGTAATGTACATTTTGAAGGGACCGCTCTTACTTAGACATTTGGGCAGTCCCTCCCTCATTGACACTGTGATAGTGGTATTCATATTCTATAGCAGTTTACAATATGCCCGTTCGGCTTCACCCTCCCCCTCCTCCTACACCTTCATGACATTTTGAGGCCCTAAATTCAAATGTTCTGATGGCCTGCAGTAGGCAGGAAACCTGAGTTTGTTGAGGGCTCAGAGATGGCCCTGTAGGGTATGTTTTGGAGGGAACGCTCTTACTTAGACATTTGGTCCCTTTCCCATTGACACTCAGATAGTGGAATATATATTCCATAGCAGCTTTTAATATGCCCATTGTAGCCTTGAGCTTCACCCTCCTTCTACTCCTCCTTCTCCTTCCCTCCTCCACCTCCATGTGATTTTGCGGCCCTACATTCAAATGTTCAGAGGGCCTGCAGTAGGCAGGAAACCTGAGTTTAGTGTAGCCCTATAACATATGTTTGGAAGTGCCCTTCTCTAGAAATTTTGGAGGTCCATCTTATGTACATTTGAGAGTGCTCTCACTTATTCATATTGTAGGGCCCTCACTCTATTATTTAACTCATTAAAGGGCAGAGACTACATAGAAAAAGGGCAAGAGGCATGGAGTGATAGAAGGTAGCAGTGGAGCGACCTGCAATCCTCAGGGTTGGCTGAACTCTGTGAACCAGAAAAAATAAAGCTCCACAAAATAGAGTCTCCACAATTATTGGTGGTAAAACATGTTGGGCACTGGGCACTGGGCATCTTTTGGTGTAGATGGTTATATTGTTTATGTCATCTGAAAATCCTTCTAACTAATGTACTACTAGTGAGTAGACATCTAGGAAAGTATTGACTGACCTCGGACATTTTTGATTATTATTAGGTGACGTGAGGTAGAACCGTTATCAGACCCTAGTTTTTTTAGTTGAAGAGGTGGAGTAGGGCAGGGATGAGGACTGTGGTGAGGTTCGGGATGAGGTGGGAGGGGAGTGTGTCGAAGGCACAGGTGGTGAGGTATGATCATGACAGAAGGGAGGAGAGTTGATCCTCTGTCATGGTGGAAAAGCTTCCTTTGGACAAAGAGGGCTGTATGGTAATGAGGGAGGGCCGAGAAGACAGTGGATCAAAGTTTTCTCTAATTTTGTCGATCTTCCATTTGAAGAAAGACCACAAAGCAGGAAGGATATGTTTGATGTCCGTTTATTGAGCCAGTAAACGGACATCAAACATATCCTTCCTGCTTTGTGGTCTGCGCGGAATCTAAACCTGAGCTTTTTTCTACACAACCGGATTTCTCCCTCACCAGGTGTCTGCAGCGACCAGGATAACAAGGCTCTTGTAGTTTGTTGTGACTCACACAACCCAAAAAAGTGAGTCACACTAATCGGGGGGCATTGAATTATCATCATTGATAAGACCCTATGTGCGCTCCCTTCTCTCTTTATTTGAAGAAAGAGGCGAAGTTGCCGGCAGAGATGAGGGGAGAGGGAGGAGGTGCAGGGGGATAGAGTAGAGAGTTGAAAGTTTTGAATTGTTATTTGGGGTTGTGGGACATGGCGGTTATTAGAGATGAGAAGTAGGCTTGTTTTACATCGGTGAAAGCGGTCTTGAAGTTAGTGAGGGACTGTTTGTACATGGCGAAGTGCACCGCTGGTAATATTTCTTCCATCTTTGCTCACCCGCCTGACAGAGCTCTTTAGTGAGGATGGAGAGCCAGGGTTGCCTATGTGTGCAGGTTTTGTTGTATGTGAGGGGGGCGGCCTGATCGAGGCTGCAGTTACTGTGGTGTTATAGAGGGTGGCAGCATGGTCGGCATCAAGTGAGGAAGCTAAGTCTGTGAGAGGGAGAAGGGACTCAGAGAATGAGTGGAAATAAATAGGTTTAAGGTGTCTGCAAGGATGAGTGTGTTTCCGGAGAGGGGGGAGCATGGTGAGAGGGAGGAGAAAGTTAGCAGGTTGTGGTCGGATAGGGGGAGGGGTGAGTTTAAGAGGTCAGTGAGGGAACATACACTACCATTTAAATGTTTGGCGTCATTTAGAAATTTCCTTAGTTTTGAAAGAAAAGCACTTTTTTCTTCAATGAAGCTAACATTAAATGAATCAGAAATACACTCTATGCATTGTTAATGTGGTAAATGACTACAATACATCTACAATACATAGGTGCATAGAGGTCCATTTCCAACAACCACCACTCCAGTGATTTAATGGTACATTGTGTTTGCTAACTGGTTAAGAAGGCTAATAAGTGTAACCCTTCAAAAACTCTGTCATAAGTATATTAGCACAGCTGAAAATGGTTTGGCTGATTAGAGAAGCTATAAAATTGACTTTCCTTTGAGAAGGAGCTTGAGAATCTGGGGCATTACATTTGTTTATTCTTTGAAACTCACAAAATGACCAGAAAAAGAGAACTTTCATGTGAAACTCGACAGAGAAACTGCCAAGAAACTGAAGATTTCCTACAATGGTCTGTACTACTTCCTTCACAGGAGAGCACAAAGTAGGCTCTAAAAAGAGTATAAAGAGAAGTTAGAGGCCTTGCTGCACAACTGAGCAACAAGAAAAGTACATTAGAGTATCTAATCTGAGAAATTGACGCCTCACAGCTTCTCAACTGGCAACTCCATTAATTAGTACCCAACAAAGGTCTGCAATGCTGTAATTGCTGCAAAGGGAGCATTCTTTGACAAAAGCAAAGTTTTAAGGAGAAAATTATTATCTAATATATAAAGCTGAATGTGTGCATGTGTGTATGTATATCCGGGATTGGCATCTACACCATCGCAACTACAGCCACAAAGCTTTGCACAGTCACACGTCTGGACCCGGAGAGCGTCATAGGCTATATTGTGAGGCGAAATTTTAACCCTGCGCGTTCCAGTTCTCCAAACAATTTTGCCTCTATCTACATAACGGGGAAAAAGTGAAAGGAAAAGTGTTGGAGGAAAATCGACAGCTGCCAGCTACAGCCACAAAATTTTGCAAAGTCACACATCTGGACCCCGACAGCATCATAGGCCATGTTGTGAGGCGAAATTTTAACTCTGTGCATTCCAGTTCACCAAACAATTTTGCCCCTATCTACATAATGGAGGAAAAGTGTTGGAGGCAAATTGACAGCTGCCAAATGTGAACAAGGGGGACTTAAATAATGAGAGCGATGGCGCCAAAGAGAATATACCGTACAGTTGCTAAGGTGGGGCCCCGACATAGGATACTCACCACACACGGGGATATGAACACACACACAAAATGCGCCACATGCTACCACGTGCTTGAACACATATACCACCCTCAGCACACATTTCACATTTCGCCCTAAAACACCCACAAGTCTGGTATTATCCTTCAAAAATATAAATCTGATTAATAAGCAGCAAAACTACAAGAGAAACAAATGTACCATATCTAATATATAAAGCTGAATGTGTTTATGTGTGTGTATATGTCTGGGATTGGTATCTACACCGTCATAACTACAGCCACAAAATTTTGCAAAGTCACACGTCTGGATCCCAAGAGCGTCATAGGCTATGTTGTGAGGTGAAATTTTAACCCTGCGCGTTCCAATTCACCAAATAATTTTGGCCCTATCTACATAATGAAGAGAAAGTGACAGTTACCAGTTGACAGTTGTGAATGAGAGGGGTTTAATGACAGCACCAAAGACTAACAGCATATATCAGCATATAGTCACTAAGGTGGGGCCCTGACATGGAATATTCACCATTCACGGGGACATGTATACACACCACATGCACACAAAGAGTAACAGCTAAGGTGGAGCCCTAATATTTGATACTCACCACACACCTGAACACAAACACACACACCACAAAGAGACACACACAACACAGAGACACACACCACACAGACACCCGCCCCACAGGGACACACACACATACAAACCCTATAGGTACACATGCACTCACCCCACAGGGACTCACACACCACAGGGACATACACACATACACACCCCACAGGAACACACAGACCCCACAGGGATGGACACACACCACAGGGACACCCCTCCCCCCCCACAAGGACACACACCACAGGGACACCCCTCCCCCCACAAGAACACACATCACAGGGACACACACACCACACAGACAGACACAGATGTGCACAAATCGCCTCACACAACTCGCCTTATACGTCTGGTATCTTTAATTTGCAAAAATATACATCTGATTAAAAACAGCCAATGTGCAACACATGTGCCATATAGGGAATTAAGGCAGATGTCAGTCACATGAGCTGTCTTTTATGTGTATGTGTGAGGTAATATATAGTGCCCGGCCGGGGGGGGAGGGTTTACTGTTGACTGGAGATTTATTAGGCTGCCTATAGCAACCAATCCCAGCTCAGCTTCTATTTTCCTACAGGTCATTAATATGACTTATTCAAATTCTATTTTGTTATAGCTAACAGCAGTTATTTATTAACCCGGGTGTAGCCGGGTAGTACAGCTAGTTTCAAATAAAAATCATTATTTCTAACCTTGTTAATGTCTGGACTATATTTTCTATTCATTTTGCAACTCATTTGATAAATAAAAGTATGAGTTTTCATGGAAATACAAAATTGTCTGGGTGGCCCCAAACTTTTGAACAGTAGTGTAGGCGGGTGAAGACAAGTTCGAGCGTGTGGCCATCCTTATGAGTGGCTGAGGAGGACCATTGGGAAAGCCCAAAGGAGGTGGTCAGTGATAGGAGTCTGGAGACAGCAAGGTAGGGGTGTCAATGGGGATGTTATAATCGTCCATGATGGAAGTGGTGATGTAGGAAGAAAGGAAGTGGAGAAGCCAAGTGGTGAAATGGTCGAGAAAGGTGGGGGTAGATCCTGAGGGTGGTAGATGACAGCCAACTGAAAGTTGCAGGTTGGAAAGATGCACACGGAGTGCACCTCGAAAGAGGGAAGGGAGGTAAAGGGCAACAGAGTAAAAGGGGTGAAGGAGCAGCTATCGGACAGGAGCAAGCCGACACCTCCGCCGTGCCTGTTGCTAGGGCTGTGGGTGTGGGAAACAGTGAGTCCACCATAGCAGAGTGCGTCAGGGGAGGTTGTGTCAGAGGGGGTGAGCCAGGTTTCAGTGATGCCAAGGAATAACAGTTTGTTGGTGGTGAAGAGGTCATGGATGAATGAGAGTTTGTTGCATACCAAACAAGCGTTCCAAAGTGCTCCAGGTAGGGGGAATGGGGGAGGGGGACAAGGTGAATAGATATAAGGTTATGAGGTTGCGAGAGTTTTTGTTGGAAAGTGGGTGTGGGTTAGAGGTGGCTGAGGAGATGTGGTGGGGGGACCGGGATTTGGGGAATGTCACCTGCAAGTAGGAGAAGTAACGAGAGGGTTAGAAGGTGGGAGCAGAACAGTTTGCTTGGTGGGCATACATGTCTGGAGATAAGGGACTGTGTGTGAAGGAACAGTTTGGAGGAGGGGGTGAGGTAAGTGGGTTGGATGGAAGGAGATATCACTACTTCCTTTGTGGGTGAAGGGATAAGCTTGGTGAGTAGGAAGTGAACTAGAATTGGGTGGAGGTGAAAAGAAGAGGAAACATTGTAGCTAGTAGCTATGGATGCAGCTCATTGAGGTTAGATATCTCAGGGAGTGAGGGGTCGGGGATGGGGCGCAACCGGGGATGAGATGCAGTCAAGGATGAGGTGCAGCCAGGGATGAGATGCAGCCAGGGATGTTGTGTAGCCAGGGGATGAGATGCAGCCAGAGATGAGGTTCAGGCAAGAAAGATATATAGCCAGGGATGAGATGTAGCCGGGGATGAGATGTAGCCAGGGGTGTGGAGCAGTGTGAAGATGAGTGAGGTTGATGAGATCATACCAGGGTGCTGGCCGTAAGGATAAGATGCAGCCAGGGATGAGGAGCAGTCAGGAATGGGATGCAATCTGGAATGAGATGCAGCCAGGGATGAGATGTAACCGGGCAGTGAAGGTGCTGAGGTCGTAGCAGGGAGCTGATTGTTGACTTTTTCTAGCTGGTGGATTGTCGGCGGGGACTGGTACAACCCTTCAGTGTGCTGTTCTCCTGTCTGTCCCATCAGCAGCTCCTGATGCCTACTGCTGGATCGATTGGCACAGAGTGAGCAGATCACGGCGGTCTGTGTGGATGGTGCCGGTGTCTGCGCATCCTCACCACCTCCCCACTCTAGGATCACCGCTGCGAGGGATGGCTCCACAGTCGCTGCTGTATCCTGGCACAGTGCTCCTGTCCATATTCACCACCATGCCCAGCAAGGGACATGATGATCTCCAGGGCTGTGGTTGAGGTGAAACCGCCTTCCATGTTACAGTCCTCACATCAGAGCCCAGAGCACCCCTCAGTCATTGCCCCTAGGGGAGCACCAGTCACCGCTCCCATGTTCACCAGCTGGGTCGCAGCAGCGGGTTGAGCGGTCCTTACAGACTGCAGCGAGGAAGATCTGCCAGCAGGATGACGCTGGTGTCAGCCTCCACATGGTGCCCCTGCTCTCCTCTCACTTGTGCGGCCGCAGTCACTTGCCGCTTGCTGGGCCCACCGACAGGAGTGCCCCCTGATGGATCCGGCGCAGCCTGCTGAAGATCCTGTGCTGGTTAATCGGCCACTACACTTCTGCCACCGAGCAGGCCCACTCCAGGCACGTGTGATGTGTGATGTTCCACTTTGTGCCTTTGTTCCACCCTCCACCAGGTTCACCCAGTGTGCCGTGACAGAAATGTATCATCCATGTCCATAGCAACTTGTCCATGTGTCTGTTGTTAGGTGGACCTTCCCAGTAACGGCGTTGGTGAGAGCACTGTTCATATTGTTTAACACGTGCTTGTGTAATGCAGGCATGGCACACCAGGCAAAATAGTGGCAGCTGGGAACACTATATCCCTGAGCAGCCTCAGCCAAGAGATTGTGGAAAGACACCTAAAAGGCAACATCTCCACAACTAGCTATTTGGCAATGTGCAACTTTAGTATTTTTGCCTCTGGGTGTGTGGCTGTGTATTTATGCTTTCTTTATAAGCTCTCAGACATGGACAATTGGACGCTTCACTGGGACAAGGAAGTGGATAGGAGTGATGTTTGTTATGTGTGAGCAACTGGAGCTTGTGGGTAGGAGGTATGAGCAACTATTTCCTGAATTGCAGATTCAGAAGGATATAGCCCAGGTGACATGGCAGTGGTTTGACCCACATATGCAGATTTAGTACCCTGGTGTTCCGCCCACCTACTGGGGTGCTTGACTGCCATGCAGTTTCACATACTGGTGTTGCTCATGTTGCCTTTGCCCTGTCCTCTGCTTAACTTGGTATGGCAGATGTTACAGACTACAATGTTTTTCTCTGAAAAAAATGCCACACAGCAGCTGAATGCCCCCTTGTCCTGAATTGGCCCACAGAGGCGTTGCTCTTGGGAACAGTTGACCCAGCTCTTACTCTTGGTAAACCACAACTACTTGGTGTTTGTTTTGGTGCTACATATCCATCTTTCTCTGTTTTGCTGTCATGGCTATGCATGCCAACTGTAATGTCCACATGATATGAGGCATTCACAAGGGTAAACTTTCACTGTACTTTATTCTTTTCTTCCATCTTTCTCCATCATATAACATAGCAGTCTTTCATCAGCATGCTCCAAAGTGAAACTAAAAATTTAACTTCCCACCTCCCTCTTCTCATTACCCATGATACACCAGACCTAGTTTTCTTAAAGAGACAGTTCTAATTATTGTACATTACATCATCCCCCTTTTTTTTTTTCTTTTTTTAACAACCTAGAAGAAATACACTGACAATGTAACAATGTGAAAATGTCCAATAAATATATATATATGTCGGTTTTGGCCTATTTTGTCTATTCAAATCAGGCACGGAAGGAAAAAAAAAAAAACAAACAAAAGGAATTATGTATATTTTTTTCTTCTTTTTTCTTTTACACTTCTTCAATAAGCCACGATGGAGCCCTCCTTTCTCATGTTGGATAGCGTCTGGGCTCAGTGAGTGCGTATATTATTGATGAATTGTTCACTTCGGGGTGATCCTCTCCACCATCGAGTACCAAGTCTTCCACCAAAGGAAGATCATTACCATCATTTTGCGGTATGATTTTAAAATGTGATGAATTTCGAGTTATGAAGTGTCCATTTTTCTCAGCCGTGACCATGCTGCCTTTCTTATCAGTAACATTGTATTGTGCAGGATTATATGTAGCTGAGGTCTTGTTGGTTGGTTTCTGATGCACGACGACAACATCCCCTTCTTTGATGGCACTTGTCTGTGCCCTTCGCCTTCTGTCTGCATAACATTTCATAGCTTGTTTGCTAGAAGAGTCTGCTGATCGCACAGAGGAGTCACTTGGTAAGGGATGACTGGTCACGTCAGGGATACGTATGCGCGGAGTTCTGTTGAACATTAGATGAGCTGGAGCAGCATTAGTAGTAGAATGTAGCGTTTTGCGATAATTGCGCATGAATTTGTATAATGACTGTTTCAGCGGGGTGTGCTCCAGACTCGCTGCCTTGACTCTTTTCCCCATAGTGCGCATGAAACGTTCTACTATACCATTGGCTTGCGGCCAGCAAGGTGTGATTTTCCTGTGACTGAACCCCAAGTATTCAGAAAATTGTGTAAACACATATCCACTCTTGGAATGCCATAAGCAGAGAATATGTCATCCAGTTCTGGTATGACACTAGTGGCAGATGTTGAAGATATAAAAGAAATGACAGGGTATCTAGAATATTCATCAATTGTTACTAGAATGTACTGGCCATTAGGTAATGGTCCATACCAATGGTCTCACACCCCCGAGCACTTTGCTCTGTTCAAGCAATCCATCACTGACTTCAAGACAGCACTTGCTACCGCCAAGCAAGTGTTCTTCTCATCCGTTATAACCTCTCTGTCCCGCAACCCCAAACAGCTCTTCAAAACTTTCAACTCCTTACTTCGCCCGCCTGCTCCTCCCCTTCTCCCCTCATCTCTGCTGAAGACTTTGCGACCTTCCTCAAGGAGAAGATCGACAAGATCAGAAGCAGCTTGGGTCCACTATCCCCACAACTCCCCTTCCCACCTACACTGCCCTCCTCCTCCATCAGCCACTTCCCCCCCATAACTGAAGACCAACTCTCCTCCCTCTTGTCAAAATCACACCTCACCACCAGCGCCCACGACCCGCCCCCATCCCACCTCATTCCGAGCCACACCTCCATTTTCATCCCAGCCCTCACCCACCTCTTTAACCTTTCACTTAGCACTGGTACCTTCCCCTCGGCCTTCAAACACGCCCTAATCACACCCATTCTAAAAAAAAACCTCACTTGACCCTACCTCTGTAACTAACTATCGCCCCATATCTCTTCTCCCATTCGACTCTAAGCTACTTGAACAGCACGTCCACTCCGAACTGTCCTCTCACCTCTCCTCGTGCTCCCACTTCGACCGCCTACAGTCCGGCTTCCGACCCCTCCATTCCACCGAAACTGCCCTGACCAAAGTCACCAACGACCTACTGACCGCCAAGAACAAACACCACTACTCCATCCTGCTACTCCTTGACCTGTCTGCCGCCTTCGACACGGTTGACCACTCCCTTCTTCTCCGGATCCTGGAATCCCTTGGCATCACCCACCTTGCCCTCTCCTGGATCTCCTCATACCTAGCGCACCGGACCTTCAGCGTCTCGCACTCCCACACCTCCTCCTCACCCTACCCCCTTTCTGTCGGAGTCCCCCAAGGTTCGGTCCTGGGACCCCTACTTTTCTCCATTTACACTCTTGGCCTAGGGCAACTCATTGAGTCCCATGGCCTCCAGTACCACCTCTACGCCGACGACACCCAAATCTACCTGTCCGGCCCTGACATCACCTCCCTACTCTCCAAAATCCCACAATGCCTTTCCGCCATCTCATCCTTCTTCTCTGCTCGCTTCCTTAAACTCAACATGGACAAAACTGAATTCATCGTCTTCCCCCAAGAAATTCCACCCCACCTCCCAACCTATCCATCTGCATCAACGACTGCGCCCTCTCCCCAGTCCCCCAAGCCAAGTGCCTCGGGGTAATCCTTGACTCCTCCCTATCCTTCAAGCCCCACATCGAGGCCCTCACCACATCCCTCCGACTCCAGCTCAAGAACATCTCACGGATCCGCTCCTTCCTCACCCACGACACCGCTAAAACACTCATCCATGCTCTTATCATCTCCCGCCTTGACTACTGCAACCTCCTTCTCAATGGCCTCCCGGCCAACTCCCTCACACCTCTCCAGTCCATCCTCAACTCCGCTGCCCGACTCATCTACATGTCCTCCCGCTACTCCCCTGTCTCCCCCCTCTGCCAAGCCCTTCACTGGCTCCCCTTCTCCAAGAGAACCCAATTCAAAACACTAACCATGGCGGACAAAGCCATACACAACCTGGCCCCACCATACATCTCCGACCTGGTCTCCCGATACCTTCCCTCACGCAACCTCCGCTCCTCCCAAGAACTCCTCCTCTGCTCCCCCCTCATTACCTCTTCGCACAACCGAGTCCAGGACTTCGGCCGGGCATCTGCCTTACTCTGGAACTCCCTGCCCGAACACGTCAGACACTCTCCTACCCTGAGTAGCTTCAAGTGTCACCTGAAGACTCACTTGTTCCGTCAAGCCTACAACCTGCCATGAGACCCAGGCGACCGCCCCATCCCTGACATTCCCCCATCCTACTGTATCCTAACCCGCCCCTCTTAGACTGTGAGCCCTCGTGGACAGGGTCCCTGCCCCTCCTGTACCTGTACGTCCTGATCACCTAGATTTAGTGTACTTGTTCTTGTCTCCCTCATCCTCATGTAAAGCGCCATGGAACCTAATGGTGCTATATAAATAAATAATAATAATAATAATAATATATGTCAACTGCCACTTCCTCCCAGACAGCAGTGGGTAGCGGAGACATTTGCAGTGGTTCTAAGTTTGATGATGGAGTAATGAATTGACAGGTGGAGCAATGTCTAATCTTCTCTTCCACCAATTGATCCATGTTTGGGAACCACACTTTTTCTCTCAGTAATTTTTTAGTACCAATAATTCCCAGATGACCTTCATGTGCGATCTGTATGACTAAGTTGCGCAAAGTCTTAGGTACAACCAGTTTGGTACCTCGAAGAATGAGGTGTTCTTCAGTGACTGATAATTCATCTTGTACACTTGAGAATAGTTTTAATTACTTCAGATCAATCTCAGAATCGGGAAATTTTTCTTTTTGGATTTCAGGTCACCTTCGATTTTGTATGATTTCAATGCGTGCAGGCATTTTAGCTCTGGGATTTCCAAAGATCGTAAGAAGTGCTTGATGGTCGGTGACAATGGTGAATGGAGCTCCATAGAGAAATAAGTGAAAGTGTTCACATCCCCAGACAACTGCCAAGCTTTCTTTTTCAGGTTGTGAATATTTTTTTTCACTGCTTGTTAAGCTTTTACTTGCATAAGAAATGATGTGAGGATTTTGATTATTATCCTTATATTGTGCTAAAATAGCACCCAGCTCCACGGGACTGGCGTCCACAATTAGTTTGGTTCGAAGTGCCAGATCAAAATAAGCAATGGTAGTGGTTGAGCAAAGTTCATTTTTAATTGCTTCAAAAGAGGTCTGACAGTCTTGGGACCATTGAAAAACACAATTTTGCTTTGTAAGTTCTCTTAATGGACTGCTGATAGTTGAAAAATGTGGAATATATCTAGCACAGTAGCTTGTCATTCCAAGAAAAGAGCGTACTTCACTGGCAGTTTGTGGAATTGAGGCTGTTTTGATGGATTCTACTTTCTTAGGGTCAGGTTGAACTCCTTTTGCCGAGAAGATGTGACCATAGAACTCTAATGAACTTCTATCAAATTCGCATTTTTCATTGTTTAAAGTGAGTCCAGCAGAGAGCAGGCATTCGAAGATGTTATATAGAGCACGATTATGTTCAGCTTGAGTTTTACCAAACACCAGTATGTCATCACTGTAATTAAAGGCATTTGGAACGTGTTGAATGACGCTCCTTTTCGCATCCTGAAAAATTTCTGCTGCTGAGCAGACTCCAAAAGTCAATCTTTTATATCTTCTGAGGCCCACATGTGTGGAAAATGTTCTTAAGTATCTGGATTCTAATTGGTGATAGCCTTTATTGAGGTCGAGCTTTGAAAAGACGGTAGCTCCATTTAATAAATGAATGATGTCATCAATCGTGGGTGAGATATGTCTTTCTCTCGGGATAGCGGTGTTGAGTAGGCACATGTCAACACACAGTTTCACCTGCTCAGGAGTCTTTGGTTTTGGAACTACCACAAGTGGAGAGACCCACGGAGTGGGACCAGTAACAGTTTCAATGACGTCCTCATCCATGAGGAATTGAAGTTCTTTTTCTACCTTCTTTCTCAGGTGAAAAGGAATGCGTCTATGTGGTTGGGCTACTGGACGAACACTGTCGTCCACATGAAGATGTACTTGAGAGTCCTTTAATTTCCCCAAACCACTAAAAAAGGAGGGAAAACTGTTTACCAAGGCCTGTACATCCGTATATGCTGGGTCAGTTATGGTATGAATAATCTGGATGAGACCTAGCTTCAATGCAGTGTGATAGCTGAGAAGACAGCCTCCTGATCCTTGTAATGTGTGAAAAGTGGTTTTCTGCCTGTTTTCTTTATAGCTGATTTCCGTGTCAAATTGTCCTCTTGTGGCTAGAGGTGTTGTAGATCCATATGGAAAGATTTTAGTATTCACTTGCTGTAAAACTGGCTTATTTTTCAATTGTTCATATGCAGTGCTGTCTATAATATCCACTGAAGCACCCGTATCTATTGTAAAAGTGATATTGGTGTTGCAGATTTGGAGTGTGATGCAGGGAGACTGCACTGAGCCAGGGGCAGAGGTGGTGAACACATAGTTTTCCGTCCCAGACATTTCTTCTGTGTCCTGATTTATTATTTTTATATTTGCGGGCTTTGTCAGAGGCAGAGAAGACTTGTATTGTGCTGACCTGCAGAAAGCTGCAAAATGATTCCCTTTTCCACATTTACTGCATGTCTGTCCTATAGCTGGACATTTGTTCACGTGGTGAGGGAAATCCTGTCCACATCTATAGCATTTCCTCTGTTTCAGGGTTTGCTTCTCTTGTGTAATTTTATGCTTGAGATTATGCACATGTAAATTACCCCCACTCTCCATTGCAGTAGCCTGATGATCTGCTGTTTCTATAGCGCGGGCTATTTTGAGTAAATCTTGTAGAGAGAGATCCTGCTGCAGAGCTTTGCGCCTTATGTTATTGGATGAGCAGGTGACAATTACATGGGATAGAATTTCATCATCTACATCGGTGAATGCACATCCATGTGCCAGCTCTCTCAGCCGGGTGACATACGTGTCTATGGATTCTTCATGGAGCTGCTTAGCAATTCTGAACTTGTATCTTTCATATCTGATATTTTGCTTGGGGTTGAAGTAGTCAGTGAGAGCTTTGGTGCAATTGCTGTATGTTTCTGTCTCGGCTGCAGGTAATGTGCTGTATACATCATAAACTCCTGAGCCCGCACAATGTAGAAGAACGGCTTTCTTTCTTTTCTCCTCTTTTATGTCCACGGCTTCTAGAAAGTTCTCAGATTTGTGTAGCCATTTTCTCCAGTTATGGGAGAGATTAATAGCATCAGTCATATAAAACTGTGGGAAGCTGTGTAAGTATTCAGCCATGATAGAGTCTCTCAGTGATGCTGGTGCGTGAAGCAGTAAGCAGGGATCAGTACTCACAGCAGCCAGTGGTTATATCCCATCCTCGTCACCAGTTGTAATGCCCACACAATATGAGGAATTCACAAGAGTAGACTTTAACTGTACTTTATTCTTTTCTTCCATCTTTCTTCATCATATATCATAGCAGTCTTTCATCAGCATGCTACAAAGTGAAACTAAAAATTTATCTTCCTACCTCCTTCTTCTCATTACTCATGATACACCAGACCTAGTTTTCTTAAAGAGATAGATCTAATTATTGTACATTACACCAACGGTCCAGGTCAGATCAGTGGACTCATCATTGATCACTTCATCTTCCATCTCATCCTCCTTCCCAGTTGACATTGTTGGCTGACCTGATGGCAACTGTGTCTCATCATCATAAACCTCCACCTCTGGAGACAGTAAATAACGTTCCTCCATGTGGCTTTACTCTCGCCGTAAGTCCTCAAATACTTGAGCATCAATGCATGCCACCTTCTCATATCCCTCTTCAATGCTGCCCCGTCATAGGCCAAGCTTAGGGTCATATGTCTCCTTTGACTGATAAGGGTGGGAGGAAAGAGAACAATCTTCAGGACTGGATGGACCAGCCTTCTGAGTATCGACAGTAGACTGTGTCGTCGTGGAAGATTTGTTGTTGCTTGACAAATGCATAGAGGCCTTGTCTGCTATCCAAGACAGAATCTGCTCTCGCTCTTCTGATTTCCACACATGGCACAAGTCAACCTCGCTATCACAGCCAAAACAGCAGGTAAATTGACCTGGTGCGTGCTTGGTAGCAGGCAGTAGGAAATGTTTGTACTACTGCTCTGCATTGGGCACTAACCGTCTTCTTAAGTGTAGTAATGTGGACAGCAGAAGGCAGGCTGTTACCACAAAAGCAACTGGGAAAATAGGCTGGTGCATGCTTGGTAGCAGGCAGTAAGAACTGTTTGGACTACTGCTTTGTGGAGGGCAATAACCACCCTTTTGTAATGTGGACAGCAGAAGGCAACACTGTGATAAACTCTGTCTTTCTTGTGTGTCTTCAGCTCTGAAAAGAGCTATTTTTAGGTGGCATTATGGAGCTACTGAGTGGCTCCTTTACACTGTCCCTGCTGGAGTATCTCTCCCTCCCTATACTCTGACTCTGTTCTGTGCCTTCAAATCTCAAAAGAGCTATTGTTTTGGTGGTATTAAGGAGCTACTGAGCGGCTCCTTTAAACTGTACCGGCTTGAGTATCTCTCCCTCCCTACTTTACATTGACGTAGTATACACTAGAGGCAGGGCCGAATCAATGATGAGGCAATGTGAGTGGCCTGATTCAGGCGGCGCCACCTGCTGGTGAAGGAAGGGGCAGCATCTGCAGGGGGTGCTCATGTTCTCCTGCACGGCGCGGGAAGAAGTGAGTGCCGACAAAGATCAGAGAGCAGCCTCCTGTGCTGAGATACCGATAATAAGAAGCTCCAGGTCACAAGGTGACAGGGAGTGAGGGGGCTGGGACCTGGGGGCTGGGGCCCAGGGGCTGTGAGCATGTGAAGCTGCACATGTACAAACAGCACAGAGGACTGTGTGAGGTATCTGTATAATCTGTGTGTGAGATTTGTGTGAGCTGTGTGTGTTGTGTGAGCTGTGTGTGTTGTGTGAGCTGTGTGTGTATGTGTGTGTTGTGTGAGCTGTGTGTGTATGTTGTGTGAGCTGTGTGTGTTGTGTGAGCTGTGTGTGTTGTGTGAGCTGTGTGTGTTGTGTGAGCTGTGTGTGTGTGTTGTGTGAGCTGTGTGTGTTGTGTGAGCTGTGTGTGTGTTGGTGAGCTGTGTGAGCTGTGTGTGTGTTGTGTGAGCTGTGTGTGTGTGTGTTGTGTGAGCTGTGTGTGTTGTGTGAGCTGTGTGTTGTGTGAGCTGTGTGTGTGTTGTGTGAGCTGTGTGAGTTGTGTGTGTGTTGTGTGAGCTGTGTGTGTGTGTGTTGTGTGAGCTGTGTGTGTTGTGTGAGCTGTGTGTTGTGTGAGCTGTGTGTGTGTTGTGTGAGCTGTGTGTGTGTGTTGTGTGAGCTGTGTGTTGTGTGAGCTGTGTGTGTGTTGTGTGAGCTGTGTGTGTGTGTGTTGTGTGAGCCGTGTGTGTGTGTTTTGTGAGCTGTGTGTGTTGTGTGAGCTGTGTGTGTGTTGTGTGAGCTGTGTGTGTTGTGTGAGCTGTGTGTGTTGTGTGAGCTGTGTGTTGTGTGAGCTGTGTGTGTTGTGTGAGCTGTGTGTGTGAGCTGTGTGTGAGCTGTGTGTGTTGTGTGAGCTGTGTGTGTTGTGTGAGCTGTGTGTGTGAGCTGTGTGTGAGCTGTGTGTGTTGTGTGAGCTGTGTGTGTTGTGTGAGCTGTGTGTGTGTGTTGTGTGAGCTGTGTGTGTTGTGTGAGCTGTGTGTGTTGTGTGAGCTGTGTGTGAGCTGTGTGAGACAGTGCGGGGGATCATATGCGAGGGGCGCTATGTCTCCCTCAGAATGCGCACTGTCACGTATTGAGCCCGGTGTAGGGTGTGAGAGAAAGGGACGGTCCGCTCCCTCCGCTCCGGGTCTTGCAAGGTTCCGGAAGGAGACACGGAGTTAAAAGCCTGAGCAGGAGGCAGGGCGGGGTTTCCTTGTACACAGAATTGTGCCTTAGCTGCAAGAGCAGCAGAGATAGACAGGAGAGGTCTGGAGTTCCAGGGGGCCGTGTGCTATACTAACACGGCCTAGCCCAGGAGGGCTGGAGGAACTTGGGGTGACCCATAACGGAGGCCTTTGGCCTGAAGGACCCGGGTACGTTACATGAACTGTGTCTTGTGTACCCGGCTGCGACCCGGATTCCGGCAGACTGTGCCATCGCTGTGTGTATCAGCAATAAACACCGGGTCCTGTTTGAACTACTACCGGGCTCCACGTGTTTCCTGACTTGCAATCCAGGCGCTGCCCCACATATGGTGGAGAATGCGGGCAGCTGCCGGCCCGGTGAGGTGTAGCATACATTCCTGGTGAAGCTCGCGCTACTGTCGCCCTTCCTTCCGGAACCGCTGGTGAAAGTGACTGTTTCATGAGGCTAATGAGCGGCGGATAAGTGAGAGGAGCAGCAGTTGTTATAGCCGCCAGTCTCTTGCGGGGTGCCCGGCCCTGCATGTCCATACTTAAGCCGGCCACGGTACAGTTCAGGCCTGCCGCTGATATGGAGGAAATCATAAGGCAGCTGGTACTTACCCAGCAGCGGCAGCAGGAACAGCAGCAGCAACACGAGGAGCAGCAGCTCCGACAACAGGAGCAACAACAGCGACAGCAGGAGCAGCTTCTACAACAGCAGAAAATGATTGAACTGCTCCTGCAAACAGACCCGCCAACAGCGCCTCCCCCGGAGCGGCGTGAGGCCCGGGACCGGGTCCGGTCGGCACTGCGGAAGCTGAGTCCAGAGGACGACGTAGAAGCCTTCCTCACCGTCTACGAGCGCACCGCAGAGCGAGAAGGCCTCCCTCCCGCTCAGTGGGCTGAAGTGGTGGCGCCATTTCTGATGGGTGACGCCCAAAAGGCCTACACGGACCTCAGTTGGGAGGATGCACAGGACTACGCCAGACTCAAAGGTGAGATCCTTGCTAGACTTGGGGTCAATACTTATGTCCAAGCCCAACGGGTGTTTTCCTGGTCCTACGTGGAGTCCAAGCCGGCTCGCTCCCAGGCGTATGACTTGTTGCAGTTGGTGAAGCGGTGGCTCCAGCCTGAGAGCTTGACTCCGGGACAGATGGTGGAAAGGGTGGTGGTCGACCGGCTGGTACGGACTCTGCCGGTTGCGATACAGCGTTGGGTGGGGCAAGGGGACCCGGGTACCTTGGACCAGGTGGTTAGCTTGGTAGAGCGATATACAGCCACCCAGGAGTTCATACGGGACTCTGCCCCACTGCGGCAGTTACGCCGGCCTCCGGAGCCGGGTAAAGGTGTACGTCCATCCCCAGGGGACTCTCCTAAAAACGTACCTGCTGAGAGGATACCCCAGAATGGGGCTGGCAGGAGACCAGGCTCCCCAAGAAGGAGCTTCCGGCCCAGCGCTGCCACTGCTACGTGGTGCTGGCGGTGCAAAGGACCGGGACATGTGGCTGCCTATTGCCCACTAACGGCGGAACCCATGGACTGCGGGTTCACACGGCGGCTCTCGATGTATGCCAGCCCCGTGTTCACCGCCGATGTGGTGGATCCCCTAACGGAACCACATCTGTGCCCAGTGCTCATTAATGGACACAGAGCGGAAGCTCTCTTGGACTCCGGCAGTTTGGTGACGCTGGTTCGGGCGTCCTTAATCCCCGGGTTGCAACTCACTGGGGGATTGATCGGGGTCCGGTGTATACACGGGGATCTACCCGAGTATCCTACCACGGAGGTGACTCTATCCACTCCATGTGGAGAGGTGACCCACGTGGTTGGAGTGGTAAACTCTCTACCCTACGGGACTGTGCTGGGAAGAGACTTACCATTGTTTTGGTCCTTATGGGGAGGGAGGAGTAACCCTCCCCTGATGCCAGGGCATCAGGGTGCTGAACCCGACGACCCTGAGACCGGGACACCTGCCGTAGGGGTCGCCAACCTAGGGCTAGAGTGTCACCCCGATAGGTTCCCGCTAGACGTATTGGCAGGAGAGGTCGAGGAGACCCCACCGCTTCCAGAGTTGGAAGTGTCCCGGGGAGCGTTTGGGACAGCCCAGCTACAGGACGCCACACTGACCAGGGCCCGAGAAAAGGTAACAGAAGTAAACGGGGTAGCTCAGCAGCCGGGGGCAGAGAATGTATTTCCACGCATGGTGATTAACCGGGAGTTACTCTATAGGGTGGACAAAATCAGGGATGAGGTCGTGGACCAACTGGTAGTGCCGCAGCCACACCGCCGGGCGGTCCTAGAGATGGCCCACTCCCACCTGCTAGGGGGCCACCTTGGGGCTAAAAAAACGCAAGAACGCATCTTGCGGAGGTTCTTCTGGCCGGGCGTGTATGCGGACGTCCAGAGGTACTGTGACTCCTGCCCGGAATGTCAGCTGACCACTCCCATTGCCACCTTCCGTACTCCATTGGTACCTCTCCCCGTTATAGAGGAACCTTTTGAACGGATCGCAATGGATTTGGTGGGGCCTATAGTGAAGTCAGCACGAGGCCACCAACATATACTCGTGGTTGTCGACTACGCCACCCGGTACCCGGAGGCGATTCCGTTACGCCGCACATCAACGAAGCTGATTGCCCGGGAACTGTTTGCTATGTTCTGTCGCCTAGGACTACCTAAGGAAATCCTCACGGATCAGGGGACTCCTTTTATGTCCAAAGTGACCCAGGAACTGTGTAAACTGCTCAACATAAAACAGCTGCGCACCTCGGTGTATCATCCCCAGACCGACGGGTTAGTTGAGCGGTTTAATAAAACCCTGAAGTCCATGCTAAAAAAAGTGGTAGCAAAGGACGGAAAGGATTGGGACATGTTATTGCCCTATCTAATGTTCGCCATCCGGGAGGTACCACAGTCATCTACGGGGTTTTCCCCCTTTGAACTGTTGTACGGCCGGCATCCTAGAGGGCTATTGGATGTTGCCAAAGAGACATGGGAACAGGAACCCACACCCTATAGGAGCGTGATCGACCACGTGGCGAAAATGCAGGACCGGATCACAGCGGTCCGGCCTATTGTAAAAGAGCACCTAATGGATGCCCAAGGAGCGCAAAGCCGCGGGTATAATACACGGGCCACCGTTAGGACCTTTGAGGTGGGGGACCGGGTATTGGTCTTAGTGCCCACAACAGAAAGCAAATTATTGGCCAAATGGCAAGGGCCCTATGAAATCCGGGAAAAAGTAGGGGAGGTCAATTACAAGGTATACCAGCCCGGGAAAAGGAAACCCGTGCAGCTATACTACGTAAATTTGCTTAAAGCGTGGAAAGACCGGCAGTGCCTGATCATGGAGGCGTCCGATGCCCCGGAGACCCTGTCCCTTCGGCCCCAAGGGATACCGAAGGGGTACAAATAAGCGACACCCTCACTAAGGCCCAACGACGGGAGGCTCGAAAGTTGGTACAGCAGAATCCTGACGTGTTCTCTGACCTGCCCGGACGCACTTCGGTCATTCAACATGACATTGTCACTGAGCCCCGGGTTAAAGTGCGAGTAAAACCTTTTCGGGTACCCGAGGCCAGACGGCAAGCCATCGCGGCCGAAGTTAAACACATGCTTAAGTTAGGCATGATAGAAGAATCCCGGAGCGAATAAGCTAGTCCCATAGTGCTCATTCCAAAGCCGGACGGATCGTTGCGGTTCTGCAACGATTTCCGTAAGCTAAATGAAGTGTCTAAGTTTGATTTATATCCCATGCCCCGGGTGGACGAGTTGATTGAAAGACTGGGGCAAGCCCAGTACTTCACAACGCTCGATCTGACAAAAGGGTACTGGCAGGTGCCGCTAACAGAGGCGGCCAAGGAAAAAACCGCCTTTGTTACTCCAGAAGGTCTCTATCACTACGTCGTGTTGCCTTTTGGGTTGCATGGAGCCCCGGCCACATTCCAGCGGCTCATGGACATAGTGTTAGAACCTCATCGGAAGTACGCATCCGCCTACCTAGATGACTGTCACGCTGGGAGTGGGGAAGACACCCAGCGTAGGATAACGACGGGGGGGGGGGAATAAGGAGTCCCTAACGCTAAGGGACAAGAAGGAGACGGTGACCCCTAGACTTCCTAGAGCTGACCCTGTCTGCCCTAACGTCCCTATACAGTCTCCTCAACTGTCGCCGACCACGAACCTCGTCCCTCTCTGATCCTAGCACTATCTTATCTAAGGATCAGATGGAGAGGTTCACTAGACCCCTCCACTAGCAACTAAAGACAAACACCAGGGAAGACAGACATTTGGGAAAAGGAAACACTTATCTGACAGCAGAACTCAGCAACCTTCACAACCTCCGCGTCTGCTGGAGCAAGGATAATGAGAGCACAAGGAACTATCACCTGCACCGAGGAAGGGTAATGAACCTCCTTATAAAAGTGGAAGGAATCTGCTGGGTCCTAGTGACCTACGATATTGGTGGATAAAACCAGACCGAGCACAAGACCTCCACAGCCGTCCCCCCATAACAGCGAGATCCCATCACACCCTCTCTCCATCTAAACAGAAGGTAAATGCCCCTGAAAGGGACGGACCATCCTCCACCATTATGGCTGGTGGTCCACACGCTGGGATCGTCTGCGCGTGGCCTCCACCCTGTCATCCGTGCCACCCGTGACAATGACATCATCATCTTTAGTCCGGATTGGCATACCTACTTATCCCAGGTTCAGGCTGTGGTGGATTCGCTCCGGGTAGCAGGCCTGACGGCAAATCCAAAAAAATGCGCCATGGGGCTTGAGGAGGCCCGGTACCTGGGTATGTGATTGGGCGAGGGGTTATCAAACACCAAATAAACAAAATCGAGGCCATTCAAAATTGGCCCCGACCAGTGTCTACCAAACAGGTGAGGGCGTTCCTCGGCATAGTTGGGTACTACCGACGCTTCATACCCAATTTTGCTGGGCGAACGGCGGCCCTGTCCGACCTGTTAAAAGGGAAGAAATCTGCTTTGGTGCGATGGAATCCCCAAGCAGAGGCGGCCTTTCAGTCCATGAAGTTGGCCTTGTGCGGGCAGCCCGTCCTCATCAGTCCTAACTTCACGAAGGCCTTCGTTGTACAAACAGATGCCTCGGAGGTGGGGCTTGGGGCTGTGCTGTCGCAAGAAGTGGGCGGAATTGAGCATCCGGTCACTTACTTGAGCCGGAAATTGTCCCCGGCGGAAAAGAATTATAGCGTAGTGGAGAAGGAGTGCTTGGCTGTTAAATGGGCCTTGCAGTCCCTACGTTATTATTTGCTCGGGCGGCAGTTCCGGTTGGTTACGGATCACGCTCTCTTGGTCTGGATGCGCAATGCCAAAGAACGGAACGCTCGGGTCACCCGGTGGTTCCTGTCCCTCCAAAACTTCCGTTTTACGGTGGAGCATCGGGCTGGCAAGTTGCAGGGGAATGCGGATGCCCTGTCCCGGGCGCCCTGTTTGTTGGCTGGGGTTCAACCCCACAAGTTTGAACCGAGGGGGGGGGTATGTGAGACAGTGCGGGGGATCATATGCGAGGGGCGCTATGTCTCCCCAGAATGCGCACTGTCACGTATTGAGCCCGGTGTAGGGTGTAAGAGAAAGGGACGGTCCGCTCCCTCCGCTCCGGGTCTTGCAAGGTTCCGGAAGGAGACACGGAGTTAAAAGCCTGAGCAGGAGGCAGGGCGGGGTTTCCTTGTACACAGAATTGTGCCTTAGCTGCAAGAGCAGCAGAGATAGACAGGAGAGGTCTGGAGTTCCAGGGGGCCGTGTGCTATACTAACACGGCCTAGCCCAGGAGGGCTGGAGGAACTCGGGGTGACCCATAACGGAGGCCTTTGGCCTAAAGGACCCGGGTACGTTACATGAACTGTGTCTTGTGTACCCGGCTGCGACCCGGATTCCGGCAGACTGTGCCATTGCTGTGTGTATCAGCAATAAACACCGGGTCCTGTTTGAACTACTACCGGGCTCCACGTGTTTCCTGACTTGCAATCCAGGCGCTGCCCCACAGCTGTGTGTTGTGTGAGCTGTGTGTGTTGTGTGAGCTGTGTGTGTGTTGTGTGAGCTGTGTTTGTGTTGTGTGAGCTGTGTGTGTGTGTTGTGTGAGGTGTGTGTGTTGTGTGAACTGTGTGTGTTGTGTGAGCTGTGTGTGTTGTGTGAGTTGTGTGTGTTGTGTGAGCTGTGTGTGTTGTGTGAGCTGTGTGTGTGTGAGTTGTGTGTGTTGTGTGAGGTGTGTGTGTGTTGTGTGTGTGAGTTGCATGTGTGTGTGAGTTGCATGTGTGTGTGAGCTGTGTCCGAGTGTGAGCTGTCTCTGAGTGTGAGCTGTCTCTGAGTGTGAGCTGTGTCTGAGTGTGAGCTGTGTGTGAGTTGCGTGTCTGTGTGAGTTGCGTGTCTGTGTGAGTTGCGTGTCTTTGTGAGTTGCGTGTCTGTGTGAGTTGCGTGTCTGTGTGTGAGCTGTGTGTGAGCTGTGTGTGAACTGTGTGTGAACTGTGTGTGTGAGTTGCGTGTCTGTGTGTGGGAGTTGTGTGTGTGTGAGCTGTGTGTCTGTGTGTGAGCTGTGTGTGAGCTGTGTCTGAGTCTGAGCTGTGTCTGAGTGTGAGCTGTGTCTGAGTTGCGTGTCTGTGTGTGAGCTGTGTGGGAGTTGTGTGTGTGAACTGTGTGTTGTGTCTGTGTGTGAGTTGCGTGTCTGTGTGTGGGAGTTGTGTGTGTGAGCTGCGTGTCTGTGTGTGAGTTTTGTGTGGGAGCTGTGTATGAGTTGCTGAGTGTGTGTGTGTGTTTAGATATCTTTTGAGTGAAGTGCGTGTATATACACTTCTGCAGCATCCATATGCTGTGTATATGATGTGTACCTGCTGAGCATCTGTTATATAACTAAGACATGTATGATGTGTGTGTCTGTGTGAGTATATGATGTGTATGTAATGAGCGTGTGTTGTCCAGTATATCTGTGATGTATACATGTATATATAGTGTAATTTAACCCCTTCACTACCTTTTGAAGTACATATATGTCAAAGCTTGTATTCTCATCTTTGATACCGGCTCACATGCTCAGCACGCTTCAGGTTGCAGGACTGTGTCTGCCTACAGGACCATCACTCTACCAGCCATTGTGTGTCTGTATGGTTGATCCAATCCTGCCATTACCATTAATGACACTTGTTCTGGATTCGTCCGTGTGGTCCTTGTATGTGTGTGATGGCGCTGACATACATGTGTTTGAACAACTTTTTTTCTATTTCTCTAAATTAAAATATCCACTATTGTCCTCATTTCATTTTACAGGGTAGATATAAATCTGCGCAAACAAGATTTATTTCTACCAATTGAAAAAAGACTTTCTTGGGGGGGGGGGAGGGCGCCATTTTGCAGTTTGCCTCAGGCTGCACAGAGGCTAGGTTCACCCCTGACTAGAGGTAGCCCTCAAAAGTGTTTTTATGTTATGAAGAGGCCTAAAAAATCTCCGTAGCAGTTCAGCGATCTCTCCCTATGTTTCTCCAAAACTGGTTCTGGATGCAATGTGCACAAAATGGTGGCAGCAGAGTTTAAATAGACCCTATAACACTGGGCGGCCAGCTAATCACAGTAATGCCACAACCAAGATGTCTGCGGCATTACTGTAATTGGTTAAGAAGCTCAGCATGTTTAGTGGCTGCAACGGAGGAGGAGCCAATACTGCAGGGCGGGACATCCGAATATATTGAGGCGAGCACACAAATACTCGCGAATAACAAGTAATGGGAATACCATAGAATCCATGCGAATAGTAATGAATACACTCGCTCATCACTATGTACGCGCCCCTTCCCCCAGCATACCCAGTATGTGTGTGCCCCCCTAGTGTCCTCAAAATACCTATGTGCAGGTAACAAACAGCTCCAATATGCTACCGTGTTTCCCCGAAAGTAAGACCCTGTCTTACATTTTTTTGGGGGCCAAAAGTGGCCCCCGGTGTTACTTTCGGGGGGGGCCTTACATTGGGTGCCCCAGCAGTGTGGCCTACAGGCCCCCTACTGCTGGGACACTGAGGGAGCGGGTCGCACGTCACGTGCGCCCGCTCATTACATATGCACTGCATCCCCCTGTCAATCAGCGACAGGGAAAGCAGTGCATTATACTGTATATATGGGCCCCCTATTGCTGGCACACTACCCCCCTGTTCTGAGGCCCCCACCGCTGCTGCTGCAGACATCTTACCCTCCAGGGTCTTCTTGCAGCAGCCAGCGCGTCCGGTCCGTCCTCTGTCCTCGGCTGTCTTCCGGATCATGTGATCCTGGCACTTATGGGATTTGTTTTTTGTGTTTCGTTTTTGTTGCATATAAATGTTTTATTCAATAAGTTGTGATAACTCATACAACCATAAAATAAAAAATATATAAATTTGACTGGTCCCAAGTTGAATCTCTGCACAAATATAACCAAGAACACAATCAGTCATTTTTTCACAATTGCCCGTCAATAGTTTGAATTTGATATAAAGAAACATAGTCTTGTAACATATCAAATGAAACCTGTTACCGTTCTGAGTAAAATGATGCCTCTCCCACTTCATTATCTTATTTCTAGCCTGAGATAAAAAAAATGTAAAGTCATACCAGGCCAAAATTCACACTTTTTTTAAACTTTAAAAATCTGTAAAAAATTAACTGATGAAGAAAAAAATTCTAAACTTTTAATTTGTAATTAACTAAAGTAGTACTTCATAAAGAAAAAGAATTAAAAAAATCTAAATACGTCAGGTAAAAAAAAATATTCATATTTAGATCACTTGATATAGAATGACCCATTGACGCTATTAATATTAAAATATTTTAAAATATGATCCCATCGCGATCCCAACTTGAAATTTGGTACAGATGTGGCTAAGAGAAAAGCAGACACATGGGCAGTTTTTGAAATATTTAAAGCGCGCCGATTTTTCGGAAATGCGTTTTAAAGATTTGCGCTTGCGATCACATGGGTAAAATATTAACAAAGATCCTCTTGTGACATATCTGGTGAAAGCCTGTATAGTTCTGAGTAGAATGATGTTTATTTTGTCTCTCTATCTTATTCCTAGCCTTAGATATGAGGAGAAACGTAAAGGCAGGCAACAGCGAAATCCGCACTTTTTCCGAACTTTGAAAATTATTTTAAAAAAAAATTAATTTTTTATAAAAAATTTTTCTCTTCACATTTTGCATTGTCTGACATGCTATTATAAAATAACAAAATCTCAAAAGAATTAAAAATATAGAGGTAATAATCATTGGTTCACTTGACATGGAATGACCCTATACACCAAATTTATTTAGAAGCATGCACCTCTTAATGATATGGAGTCTAAGAGGTAAAGTTTTGCCTAAAATAATCTCCCAAGCTTACTAAGGGAGTCTTATAAGACACATAATACACAATGCTACCTAGTAATTAACATATGCAAGTGTTCTCTTCATAGAGAAAGAGAGCAGGGTCTCTAGGGCCATCTAATGAAAGTTACCATCAATATTGAGCTTTTCTTGTTCAAAAGTTTTTATTGAGTTTTATAATACAAGGTAAACGATTAAACATGCATATGATATAACTGAGTCTGCGGCAGTTTCAGTTAGTTCAAACAAAACAGGTAAGGTAATGTCCTTGCCAACGAGCATAGGACAAGTCTGCGATAAATCAGCATAGTTAAGGTTAACAACACATCTCATAATTTATGAGCTTTTATAACTAATTGAATAATATAATTCAATAAACAAAAATTCTGATGTTTGGTTAAAAGGGGGAGGGGGGAGGATAGAAGGGTCGAGAGGGAAGGGGAAGGGGTAAGAGGGAGGAGAAGAGTCATCACTGTTCAAGAGTTTGGAAGTGTGCTTGTGAATGACTTGGTCCATACAGTTCATGTGTGTTTAGACTTGCACGTTCGGGAAGTGACTAGAGGGAAATAGCCTGTTCCAAGGTCCCCATTTTTTATTGTATTTATTAATTGATTTGTGCCTAAGTGCGTAGGATAGCTCGTAAGCATTGTGTGTAGAGACCTTCTCTAGAAGAGTAGAGAACGAGGGTGCCTTGGTGTCTCTCCACATCGATGCGACGAGTGTTTTTGCTGTTAAGATAATGTGAACCGTCAGAGGTCTATAGTGAGGGGGGATGTGTTCAGTATCAAGAAGGAGGATGACAAGTTCCGAAGAAAGAATACATCCGTCATCTGTTAAGTCCGTGAGCAGCATTTGGGTTTCGTTCCAGAAAGACTCCAATGCTCTACAATGCCAAAAGATGTGAGAGATGTCTCCAATCTCTACGAGACAACGCCAGCAAAGTGGGGAGTTCTCCTCTTTGATCGAGTGTAATCTTTGCGGGGTGAAGTACCATCGGGTGAGAGTTTTGTAATGGGTTTCTATGAGTGATGCATTCGGAATCATCTTTTGGAGTTTCGCAAGTGAGTTGCTAAGAAGCTCGGGGTGAATTGTGGTTCCCAATTCTCTTTCCCAGGCGGTTAAGTTGTGTGTTTTAGTAAGAGCACTATCAGAATTCACAATTTTATAAATGCTTTTGGTGGACCAAAAAACTAGGGATAGGTTGTGCTTGTATAATTGGGCAACAGGTTGAGGGAGAAGAAAATTTGGTGTTTTTTTGTTTATGTATCTGAATATCTTTTCCCAAGTGGTGAGTTCAGATTCTTGTAAACAAAAAGTTGCTTGTAGCCGATCTAGTGGAAACAGCCTGTTGTTCCTATCGATAATATCAGAAATGTAATTTATCCCAGAGCTTTTCCATGTGTCTAAGTTGATGTTCGGGATCATAGATTTTAAGATGTCGATTGGTATCCAGTCGTGGGACAGTACTGTTGAGGTTTCTTTTGCTTTTGATGTGAAGAGTTTCCAAGCCTGAATAGTCGCTTTGATGGTTAAGTCCTGAGGAAGTCTCTTGGAGGCTTCGCATAGGTGAGATAGGAGCAAAAGAAAGAGTTTGTTTTTAGGGTGCTTGGATTCCTCTAGAGTGAGCCAACTAGGTCTTGCCATCTCGCTCCACCAGGTCCTGCTTAGGGTGATTAACGTAGCTGTATAATATGCCATGAGGTTGGGGACTGCCAGGCCTCCGTTAGCTCTGCTCTTCTCCAATGTATTTCTTGCAACCCTAGGTTTCCTCTGCCCCCAAATAAAAGAGGATAATTGGGACTGGAGTTTCCTAATCCAACTTTGTTTTATGGGAATTGCAAGGGAGCGAAAGATGTAGAGGATCTTCGGGAGTGTGAACATTCTATAGGATTCGATCCTTCCAATCCAGGATAATTCTATTTTTGACGCGTGGGCAAGATCCAATTGGATAGTGTTAAGGAGAGTCGTCAAGTTTCTGTCTATGAGATTAGAGGTGTGGTCTGTGATTATAACCCCTAGGTAATTTAGTTCCTTCTTGTCCCACGCAAGATCATGCTCAGCTTTGATAGAGGAGAGAGTTTCAGGATCAAGATTAAAATGCAAGACTTGAGTTTTGGTGAGGTTAATCTTGTAGGAAGATACTTCAGCAAATTCTTCGATAGTCAAGAGTAGATTCCTCAATGAATTAATGGGATCCGATAGTGTGAGGATGATGTCGTCTGCAAACAGGCTAATCTTGTACTCTTTTGTTACGGTGTGGACGCCTTTTATGAGGTAGTTCATTCTAATCTTCTCTGCCAGCGGTTCAATGAAAAGATCGAACAGTGAGGGTGATAAGGGACAGCCCTGTCTAGTTCCGTTTGTCAGGGGGAAAGTGTCTGATAAGGTATTATTAGTCAGTATGCTAGCTGTTGGGTGTGAATAAAGAGCTTGGATCATGTGGAGAATGTTGCCCCTAAATCCGAATTTTTTGAGGGATTCAAAGAGGAATCCCCAATGTACCCTGTCGAACGCCTTTTCGGCATCGACTGATACAAAAATTGCAGGAGTTTTACGGTTTTCGATTTGTGATAATAAGTTAATAATTCTTCTGGTTGCGTCCGCTGAACCCCTGTTTTTGATGAATCCCACTTGATCACTATGTATCAAGTTTGGTGTGATTGTTTGAATTCTAGAGTTTAGAGTCTTAGAGATTATTTTTAGATCTGAATTTAAAAGGGAAATGGGTCTATAATTTGAGACGTCCTCCGGATCTCCCTTATTTTTGGGTATCATAGTAATGATGGCTTGAAGGGTTTCTTTAGAGGGGAGAACTTTAGGGTCTGTGAAAGAGTTTAGGAGTCTGGTTAGATAGGGGGCTAGTATGTCTTGGTAAGTAGAATAGTATTCATTTTGGAGGCCATCTGGCCCTGGGGATTTCAGTTTTTTGAGGGATTTAATAGTATCCATGATCTCTCTCTCTGTGAAAGGGGAATTCAGGAAGTCTAGATCCTCTTTTGAAAGCGTGGGGAGGTCAATTGAGTCAAGAAAGTTTAATATTTTGGAATGAGAGGTTGGTGGATCTGAGCTAGTTTGATTCAAGTTATAAAGCGACTTATAGAATTCCGCAAAAGTTTCTGAAATCTGTCGTGGGAGTTTTTGTGGCACTCCATGTTTATTCTTTACTTGGGAGATATTAGTTTTGAGTCTCCGGTGTTTTATAAGTGAGGCAAAAAGTTTGGAGGGTTTATTCGAACAGTGATAAAAATTTGACTTGCTTAGGCGAACCATTTTATCATAATCGGAGACCAATAGTGCTTTGAGCTCAATTCTCAGTTTAAGAAGTTCTTTTAGGGTCGCTTCATTAGGGTGGCTTGCTATTGATATTTCAAGGGTTCTTATTTGTTGGGTCAGGGTTTCTGTTGCTAAAGTCAGGGATTTTTTGTGTCTCGAGTTAATTTGTATTAGGAATCCTCTTATTACGGCTTTGTGGGCGGACCATATAGTTGTTATTGGTGTGCCGTTGATGTCATTTTCATTAAAATAGTGTTTTAGGGTTTGTTCAATTTCTTTTTTGAAGTGCGGATGGTTGAATAGGAAAGAGTTAGCCTTCCAATTACTCCTACGGTTTGAAGGGGATCCCTGTGTGGCAACAAAAAGGACTGGAGAGTGGTCTGACCAAGTTTTAGGGAGAATTTCAACTGATTTTATGCATCTAAGAGAGGAAATGTCTGTAAGGACCAAGTCAATACGGGCTAGGGATTTGTGGACGCTGGAAAAGTGAGTGAACTCTACTGACGACGTGTTGAGGCATCTGAAGGCATCATATAACTCCTCTTTTTTTAGTAATGGATCCAATTGGGTGTTTTGGTTTCGACTTTTATTGGATGAGTCCATGTTGCTATTTGGAACAGAATTAAAGTCTCCAAATATGTACAGAGTGCCTTCTTGTTTTTCTCTGATTAAGCGGGTAAGTTTTTTTAAGAAAGAAATTTGACCGGAGTTTGGGGCATAGACGTTGACTAGAGTGTGGGTTACATCATTCAGCTGACATTTAAGGATTATGTATCTCCCTTCTGTGTCGTTTGTAACTTCTTTCAGTTCAAATTTGACCGACTCCTTGATGAGTATAGCTACTCCCGCCTTCTTCTTATTGTTTGAGGAAAGAAAGATGTGTGGATAATGTGCGTTCGAAAATTTCGGTGGGTGGTCCTTACTAAACCGTGTCTCCTGGAGTCCCGCGACATCTATGGTCAGTTTTCTCAGATCCCTCCATACATGGAAGCGCTTCTGGGGTGAGTTAAGGCCATTGGTGTTTAGTGATAAGAATTTCAGAGACATATTTATGTCGGAGCGAAAGTGATTCAGTTGGGTAGGATGACTCTAGAGGGGAGAAAAAAAAAAAAAAAAAAAAAAAAAAAAAAAGGTGGAAGAGGGGGGTCTAGGAAGGTGAAAACAGGCCTTATCAACTGGACAAGGTTTTGTTACTAGAACACTTTAAGTACTTTATCAATAACAAATCAGGAAATAAGTTTTGAGGAAGGGTCAATAGACCGATGGAAGTCTTCCTTTTGGCTAATGGTTTGGCCACTGGTGCATGGTTTTTCGACTGTGAGTAAGTAAGGCTCCATTAAGTTAGAGAATCAGGTCAGCCTGGTAATCTTATGTTGAGGTCCTTTAGAATCTTGAGTCCTTCCCCAGATTCTTCAATGATGTAGGTCTTTTCCTTGAGTGTGACTATCACGTTCGATGATGGATGACTCCACCTATACATTAATTGGTTGGCTCGGAGGGCATCCGTGAATGGTTTAAGGGCTTTCCGTTTCATAAGGGTCTCCTTTGAGATGTCCTGAAAGACTTTAATGTCCTGGTAGGGTGAAGGGAGTGTTTTGTTTCTTTTCAGATATTCATTAATTTGGTTTTTGGTGGGATAGAAGGAAAATTTGGCAATGACATCTCTGGGAGTATTGTCTGGTAGACGAGGTGGTTTGGGTAACCTGTGAGCTCTTTCTATCGAATATTCAATGTCCTGTTTTCCCGGTATGATCTTTTTGGTTAAGTTTTTGACAAATGTATCTAGATCATGAGGTTTAACTGTTTCTGGTACACCCCTGAATTTCAAATTCACTCTACGGTCTCTGTCCTCTCTATCAGCCAGTTTTTCTTTTAGAAATTTGGATTCTTCCCTCATTTTGGCGCAATCGTTCTTTACTAGTCTTAAGTCATTTCTTAGGTCAGAGATGATTTGGTCTTGTTCATCTACTCTTGCAACTATCGTGGCGATCGTAGTTTTCATGTCTTCTAGATGCGTGTTCATGTTTTCTTCCAACTTAGCTTGAAAGTCCGAGAAGAGGTTAAGCATGAAGTCTCTGTCCACGGGTTGTTTTTGGGTAATGTTAACGATTGGTTCAGGCGTCATGGGATTAGGTTTTAGTTTTTGTCTAACCGGGCTATTGCTACTGGACTCATGGCCCGAGTTCTGGTTAAGTGTATGAGAGGCCAGGGAGTTTGCTTTTGAGGGTGTGCCCATCTCTTTCCGTTTTGTGGTACTGTAACTAGTTTCATTCATCGGTGACTCTGTTGATTTCTCTGGAATCTCTCCCTCTCTGTCTTTTTTATTGGTGCGAGTGGTTTGGGATGGTATGGGAATGTTACTTTTATGTGGAGATTTCTGTAGGTCCCCTGCAAGTTCTATCCCTCTTGGGGAGGAGTTTAGTCTGTTCTTGCTAGACATAGTTCTGTTTGAGTAGGTGGTTTAAAGGAAGTCTCAGGGGAGAAGGTACCAGCTTGTTTTCCCCTTAGACAAGGTAGTTTAGGTTATATCCAGTCAAGGGGAACGTCTGAGAGAGTACTTGTAGTGCCTCTAAGGTTGGATGGCCAAGTCAGTTGAGTAAAGGTCAATGAATGTATGTAAGTATATTCAGGTCAGTGTACAGGCTTGTAGTAGTCCCTAGTAAAGGTTAACAGGGTAGTTATACACAGTAGTCTAGTACAGTATGTTGTTATACATGCAATTACAGAGGATTTATATGTTACTGTTGGTTAGACAATAGATATAGCTTTCCTCTGCCTTGTCTGAAGATGTAAAACCAGCTAGATTCAGGACCACAAAAGGAGGTGAAAAGCAATCAGGAAGTAAGAGAACATTTCACACGTTCCTATTTATCAATATATGGAGACTCTATCACAGTCGCTGTCCCACAGTGGTGAATTGGTGCTGAAATGTACAGAAAGCTGAAGGATGCTATGTAAATAATAGCCCAATATATCTGATTGAATAGTTAATGGTTGTCTATCCAAGTAGAATCATCATAATAAGTTCTGTAATGTTCAATGCAGTGAAAAGTCACAATAACTGTGATTGAAACTAAGAAGGTTCATAGGGCTGGTGGTAAAGTAAGCCAACTGCCTCCTTCACCCACCCAGAGTAGCTATATATATATATATATATATATAAAAAAAAAAAAAAAAGTTCAGAAGCTGTATGGGTGGTGGGGGGCGAGAGATCAGCAAGTGCCCCCTATAATGATTACCTCTGGGATTGATGAGGAGGAGATTCTTAGGTGTCCAGGAAGATGGTAACAGGTGATTCTGAGGTGTATGGTCGCAGTGATGATCCGGTTGAACACTCCTCTGTCTTCTTTTCTACCCCTCGGGATCTGGGCTCCAGAGCTGTCTCTTATCACTACTTCTCTGTGCTGCTTCAGTCTTCAGAGCGAACACTGGACACTAGGTGGTGCTGTTGCACTGTTTATCAATGAGTACAATAGGATGAGACTATGATGTCCATCTGCAGCCTTCTCCTCTCTCCACGAGGTCTTGCAGGACTCCAAACAAAGAGTTCCCCTGTCTGTGCCCTCTGTTCCTCGGCTCCTCCAACAGCTCGTTCAGGTAGGAAGCCTTGTTGGGTGTTGGCAGGGTCTTTCTCCTCAGTCGGGTGCCAGATATTGAGTAAGGGGTGCAGGCACCACAGTAATGGCTGAGCTCCTCCAGCTCCCTGCCTCACCTGTGACAGTGTGGATTTTCTGAAGTTTACCTTTCTGTCCTGTGGTCAGTCAGGACCTCTGTGAGCGTTCCGTGGGCCAAACGGTGGTGGAGAAGGGGAGATCCCGGGGATCAGCTCCCAAAGGGAAGAGGCACTCTGTGTCTGCTGGATTCAGGACCTGTACTTAACTTGGTCTTGCTTCACAGTTCTCTGCCAGATCTTTACTCAATTCGGTCCAGGTGACCCCTGGGGCGTCTTGGATCAGTCGGTGTAGCTTGGGTGGGAGAATCTATCTTGGAACAGACCGATAATCACGTCGCTTTTTGCTGGGCACCAGAGCTCCAGGAGGACACTTCTACTCCATAGGGCTGCTAGCCACGCCTCCAATATTGAGCTTTTCTACATGACTTAGGCTGGCTTCACTCTGCGGGTCAGCTTTATGTCCTGAAACAACTGCGGCGTGCAGCCGCAGGGGTCCGGTTCCCGGATCCTCCCGGACCAGTGCAATCCGGCCCCATAGGTTCCCATGTTACGGAGCGCCGGATTTCCCCGGATCTGGGGGGATCCGGCCGAAGCCGGGTCAATCCGGGAATTGCCAATTAGAGGAGATATTCTCCTCTCGGACACAAAAATGCTGCTTGTCCGTGGGAGAATACTGAATTCTCCCTATTTGTTCCGGACACATAGAAACCGGATGGCATAGAGCTGCCATCCGGCTTCTATCCGGCCCCATAGCCTACTATGAGGCCAAAATCCAGTCCGGGGCTGTCAGGTTTACACGGACAGCCTTGGATCAGATGGGACCCACAGTGTGAAGCCAGCCTAAGAATATAGGGTTCCTGCGCCTCATCAGTACAATGTTGAAGACTCAGCATTACTAAGCTTAGTAATTCCATCATTACTAACTCCACTAATTTTCATACCATTTAAATATTGACAATTTTTTTGCAGCAGACCTCTCTACAGATTAGATAAGTAAGGGTTAATGAAATGAGGTGTATTATTTTTTTTTTTTGTACAATGCTAACTGGCACTTTGAGTCAATTGGGGCTCTCCACAGCAGATAACATTATATATCTGCTATTCTCAGCCACCCAAGGGTTCTGCTCATCGACTTTCTGGGACATGCTGATCACCTAATAAACTTCCCAATATCCACCTGCTTCTTCCTGCATTGGAAACAGTTTGTTGCGGAAAACCTTCAGTTTAATAGATATTGCTGGGGATAGTTAGAGACTGCTTATTACTGTAAGAGAGCATAGTATTATAGAGAAGGGGTAGTGTAAGCGGGGTAGGCGAACAGTAACAAAATATTATATGATGTGGAAGATTGTATTGAACAACAGTCTCTTTGTCTGTTGGCACATCTTCTAGATTTATCACAATGGCCCATATTTATAAAAATCTACACAGACAATTTTTAGGCCATGTGCACACATTGTGTATTTGATGATTTTTTTCTACCACAGTATTTGTAAGGCCATATGCACAGGCTGAGTATTTGGTGAGTTTTTACCTCATAATTTGTAGACAAAAGAAGGACTGGAACAGTCAGAGGAAAAGTATAATAGAAACACGTCACCACTTCTGTATTTATCACCCACTCCTAGTTTTGGCTACAAATGCTCAGATAAAAAAGTCACCAAATACTCCACATCTTCAATTGGCCTTAGGTTTCTCACCCACACCAGGGCCGTGGGATACTCGGCTCCGGCCGTTGATTCACGTGGAATGTCACTGGGGCTTGTGCCCGGTCCCATAGCCTGGTGGTCGCTGAAAAGAGTCAATAAAAATATTAAAAATAGTTTGTGACGCCATCTACAGTTCCGGTAAGGTTACCGGTGCTGCGGATCAGACCTCTGGGGTGATGTTTGGGTAGCAGGATGGAAGGGTCCTGCGCTTCCGTCATGGAAGGCTGCACCGATCCGTCCGACTGGTCAATGCTGGTGGTGGTCCCACCACAGACCGCGGGGCCCGAATGCCCCGACTTCCTCCGAGCTGTCGGTTCATCCTCCTTGGGTTCCTCCTCCTCCACGGAATCCGGCTGGCTGGTTGGTACCTCTGTCTCGGCCTCCACCACCAAGTCAAGCATCTTCGCGGGAACCTCCAGGACATCTCTGGGCACGTCAGGCTCCTCTGGTTACTCCGGTTCAGCTCCGGTCACCTCATCGTCATCGGGGGTTGGCTGGTCATTCTGCTGGTCACCTCCTGGAACCTTGGGCTCACCCTGGGATTGTTCTCTTGCCCTCAGCTCCTCTACGGAAGCCTCTGGCTCCACCCGTGCAGCGCACTGGGTCAAGGCAAAGTAGGTGTCTGCGCTCCAGCTCCAGAAGACTCAGTCCAATGTCTCGTTCAGCTGGGTTCTAAGGTCCTTTAGGGCAGCCTCCCAAAACTGGGCGTTGACGCCTCAGTTCAGGAGCGAAGCAGCACCCTCCTCTGTGGCCTCGGGGCTGCCTGCTTCCCCCACCTCACCAACCAGGCACTATGGATTGCTGGATGCCATCTTTGCTGAACCGCTGACTGCAACCGTGTGTCGTCTGCAGCTCTCGCCTCACCTTCTTTTATCCTCGCCCTTCCATTTATAGCTTCCGGCAGGGGCAGTTCAATCGCAGGTCCGTCCCCTTGGTTTGTCCTTGGAAACTGGGACGGGTCTGGGGTTTCGCGAATCTTGCAGGACCCTCCCATGACGGGAGGCAGAGGCACGCCCTCGGGCCTGCACATGGCGTTAAGTCTCTGACCCCACCATTATGGAGTCGAACAATAAAGTTGGTTTTAAACCACAATTCAAGGCGCACAGTACCCGTTTTTTCCGGGCATGGGATCCTGTTTGTCATGCCAAAAGCTGACCCGCCGCAGGGACTTGGAGTGCTCGGCGGCGGGCGTTAATTCATGGGGGATGTCACTGGGGCCTGTGCCCGGTCCTGTGGCTCTGGTGGTCCCTAAAAAGTCAGAGAAAATGAATAAAAATAGTTTGTGATGGGACCTACAATTCCGGTAAGGTTACCGGCGCTGCGGATCAGACCCACGGGGTGATGTTTGGGCAGCAGGATGGTTACGCTCTCAGGAGGTGGAGCAGGATCCCCTGGACAGTTGTAGTAGTTGTTCTACACACGGAGACAGCTTACCACACAGCACAATCACTGTCCTTTTCACTGCAGCAAGTGTGCGGCTCATGAGGTGAGGCAAATAAAGTACGTCACACATTCTTTAACTCTGAACGGGTTTACTAGCAAATTCTTCAGGCAAATTAACAGGTTTTACAACCAGGGTACAGGGATGCTTCTCTTAGGATCCTTGGTGGTGTGCCTGCTGTTCCCTGTCGATCCCTCACTTCACTCACTTCTCCTTCTACCGTGTAGCGCCTCCACGCATAGAGCCTCAAGCCAGCTCCCACAGATCTTCAGTGGAGGACTCCCTTTTAGGTCCTCCTGACGCTAGTTCGGTATGCCTTTTCAAGGTGTACGCGGGGTCTTTGGCCGCAACTTCATACAGAAGCTCGGGGCTTCCGGTTTGACGGCTTGGGGTTAGACTCCCGCACTGTGACTCCTATGGTCAATAGTCGTACTGGGTCCAGATGCCTGGTGCCCCTAGGGTCTCCTTCTGCCACAGTCTCTAGCTGACTTTCTCTCTCCCACTGAACTGACTGCTCTACTCTCCTTGCACCCATACACTTTTCTACCCCCCCGTCTTCTCCCACAGGACTGGGTCTTCACTACAGTGGGTTCACCCACAGTGCTCTACACCAGGGTGTGTATGAATGGGTGTTGTGAGGATCCCTCATTCACCATCCCAGTTCCTTAGTCACAGGAATACTACATACCTTTATTTGGGTGCAGTACCCCTACGTGGCATCCCGACCAGGGTGGCTCCACATTTCTTTCAGACAAGCCCATTATTGGTTTGCTTTCTGTCCATGTGCGGTCCGCAGTGCACACAGAGAGCAGATGGACCCTTCATAACCAGTGTGCCAGTGTACATAGCTGACTTTCCCTGCAATTTGATCATTTGTATGGGAAAAAAATTGCATCATGCACAGCTGTGCTCCATTTTATGCAGAATAATGCATCCAATGTAAGGGCAGCTCCTGTAACGGTCTGCAATGTAGAAGAGCAAAATGAGTTGGAGTTTAAATCTGTCTTGTCCGCAGCTCACATGACCTGTTTTCCAATATGACCTAAGAAAGTAGCAAATAGTGAAAGCTTCCAAAGTGTGATTTTACTGCCATTACATTTCGATTTGCAAATCAGGTTCAATAAAGTATAAATTGAAGAGCACAAATATACAAAGAACGTTTGGACATCCAAAATATGATTTAAAGGAAATCTGTCTGCATGTAATCTGAGGACAGTATGCTACATCTGTTAAAACACACAATTCAAGATATCACATGTCAAGCTCCTCTGCTGTTGTTTAGAGTGTAAGGTCTCATGGTCAGCGGGGTCCTATCTCTTTTTTCTCTCTCTGCGTGTATTTTTTCAAGCAATGATGCAAGATTTTACTCGGTCCTATATGGGCTGAGGAAAATTAGCGCCATCCTGTGATTGTATGTGTCTCAAATCACTCACTTTCATATAAGTCTATGGGTCCAAGTGAAATATCGCACTGCACTGACACATGCAAGTGCAGTGCGATAAACGCAGAGACCGGCAATGAAGGAGATGGGGAAATTAATCTCTCCTTCTCCTTCACAGCTGTGATCCAATCACAGTATCAGATCACAGTTGCATGACTCTCAGCTTACACTCACACTAGAGCCTGAGCCATGGGTCTTTAGCATAACGTATCCAATGTTCTTAGGCTGCCTTCAGACTTGCAGATGCATCTGCAGCGTTTTGCAGATGCATCTGCAAGCATCTGCATGCAGACCGCGGCCCCTATGTTTATAATGTAGCGCACGGCGGTTTGCAGATGCTTGCAGACCGCTGTGCGCTCTCATTGCCCGCCATTAGTGATCTGTGCGCATGCGGATGCCTGCGCACAAATCACACACTCTCGCCCGCACCAGGGACGCAACATCTCGCGTCCCGAGTGCGGGCGAGAGTGTGTGATTTGTGCGCAGGCATCCGCATGCGCACAGATCACTAATGGCGGGCAATGAGAGCGCACGGCGGTCTGCAAGCATCTGCAGACCGCCGTGCGCTCCATTATAAACATAGGGGCCGCGGTCTGCATGCAGATGCTTGCAGATGCATCTGCAAAACGCTGCAGATGCATCTGCAAGTCTGAAGGCAGCCTAACATTGGATTTCTTACTTTACTGTGTCTTCACCTGAATAAAGATTTTTCCCCTGAATTAAGAAAGAAAGATCAGACCAGGAGGTAAAAGAAACTAATGTCTCTGTTGAGATATATTGCAAAGTTGCCTATTTTGACATACACTATTGATTTGTAAAATAAATGTAAGGCGGCCGTCACACGCAACGATTTCTTGCCCGATATCGTTTAAGCGATCTCCTTTTTGATCGCTTAAGCGATATCGGGCAAGAAATCGTTGCATGTAA
Source organism: Allobates femoralis (assembly GCA_033576535.1). Classification (NCBI taxonomy): domain Eukaryota; kingdom Metazoa; phylum Chordata; class Amphibia; order Anura; family Aromobatidae; genus Allobates; species Allobates femoralis. The sequence goes on from JARQOC010000003.1 coordinate 816,193,597, forward strand.
TCAAGCGATTTACGATGTGAAATCGCTTGATCTTGACATCGCAGATCTGAGCTCCGGAGCTCAGATCTAGCGATGAACGATGTCACGATCTGCTTCATCGTGGTGTATAACACCACGATGAACGATCTCCCAGCGGCAGAGCCTATGCTGGGAGATGGTAACTATGATACACGTCGGGTAACTAAGCGACGCGCGGCGCCTAGTTACCCGATGTGTACCATAGTTACCAGCGAGATCGCGGATCCACATCGCTGGTGAGTCTGTCTGTGTGACAGCTCACCAGCGATGTGAGCGATATTGTAAGCGATCGCGCGTGCACGTGATCGCTTACAATATCGCTAGAGATATCTCAGCGTGTGACGGCCGCCTAATAAAGACTTTTACACTTCAAGGGTCATTGTTAGATATGAATAATTTGATATTCATATGTGTGAGGTTCAGAGAATTTTTCCCAAAAACTTGATATGTTTTGGCAGTAAATTACAAATGGTGTAAAAGGCAAGGGTGCACTTTGGGATTTCCACACCAAGTGATGTATAGGCCTCCTTGTCCTGCTCCCTTGTCTTGAGTCTGGCGTTTATGAAACCAGGCCTGACCTTTCCTGTTCCTCCTCACCTGTGTTTCCACACTGAGGGCTCTCTCTTGGCTACCGCTATCTCTCCTGCAGCTCCTGGCTCTCAAATGTGGGTGTTGTGGGTGTCCGGGAAGCTAAGCCTCCACGGTGTACTGTATTCTCTGCTGGGCTGATCTCTTTCCCTGTTGCAGGCTCGGACTCCAGTGTCTGGTGTTCTCGTGAGGTGAGGCGGTATGGCTTCTCTGCCCCCTCTGTAGTGTTCCTTGCCTCTGCCTTCGGCCCTTGCACTCTGGACCCTCACACTGGCTCTGGAGGTGCACTGGTGCTGAGCCAAGCACGGCTCCGGCAAGCAGTTTTAGCTCACTAGGCACTGAGCTGACTTAACAGTTCTTCTAGTGACTGCACACTCTTGCAAACTCCGGCCGCAGCACCTGTATTTATAGGGGATCTGGCTTAACAGCAACCAGTGGTGCTCCCCCTTTAGGCCTGAAGTGAAAGGTGTTTTGTGTAGGTGAGATACCAGATGTGGAAATCCCTTAGTGAACTAGTTGGTACTATGACTTTACCTGATACAGGGCACCACATTCCCCCTAGTTAACTTCAGTACCCCCAGACTGAGTAAAGTTTTTGTTACATAAACATAAACAATAATAGGTATTTAGAAAGTCTCAAATTAAAAAAATCACAAAAAACACTGTAAAACAGGTAAAAATATGAAAAAGCAGTCCTTATGGCGCTAGTCCATCCACCGAAGGCTGAAAAAGAAAAGGAATAGTTTTGCCACCACCAGTCCTGTGGCTAAGGTCCATGTTTAGACAAAGGGAAAATCCAGGGAAAAAAGGTAAAGTCCCTACGGGTGTCTCTGCTTAGGAGACCAGGTCTTACCTTCTCTCCACCCAGGCACTTTCTGTTCCCAACTTAATGTACATGAGGCTGCGCCTTCTGCGCTGAACACATGCCCAAGGTACTTGAATATTGGTTTTAACAGGTGACACTTTAAAGGCTCAACTTCATGCTGCACTTGGGCAATGATTCAAACACTTCACTCAAGTGTTGCAGGTGGTCTTCATAGGTTTTGGAGTACACTATGACATCATCAAGGTATAGCAGTATGGTTTCAAAGTTTCTGTGGCCTAGGCAACACTCCACAAGCCTCTGGAATGTTCCTGGTGCGTTGCATAACCCGAATGGCAAGCTGTTGAACTCACATAACCCCATCGGTGTCATGAAGACTGTCTTCTCACGGTCTTCTTCTGCAACAGAGACCTACCAGTACCCACTAATAAGATCTAGGGTTAAGAAATAATTGGCAGACTTTAATGCAGCAAGTGACTATTCTATACAGGGTAACGGGTATGCATCCTTGTGTGTTACTTTATTGATTTGCCTATAATCTACATACATCCTCATAATACCATATTTCTTTCTAACCAGGACCAGTGGAGCTGCCCAGGGACTACAATTATCTCTGATAACCCCTGCATTCTTCATGTCCTGTAGCATCTCTTTTGCTTTCTGGTAGTGTGCTGGTGGTATAGGCCTGTATCTTTCTTTAATGGGTGGATGGTTTCCTGTGGGTATGTGATGGTGTACCCCTTTAATCCTCCCAAAATCAAGTGGATGCTTGCTAAACACCTGTTCATACTCTTGAACTACCCAATAAACTCTGTGTTTCTGGTGAGAAGGTGTGTTGTCAGTTCCTACATGGAGCTCCTGACACCATTTCTCTAGCTGCTTCTTGGAGTTGTGACCCTCATCTGACACTGACTGAGTTAGTGATTCAGCTACGCATATGGAGTTCTTGTATACATGGTACAACTTAGCAACAGTGGAATATCTTGGTAGCTTTATTTCTTCATCACTAGAGTTCAATACACGTACAGGTACCCTTCCTTTGCATACATCAACCACCCCCCTGGCTGTCAGGAGTGTAGGACTACTTTCAGACATCATTGGCTCCACTACTGCCTGGTAGTCCTGCCCTCTGAGGCCTACTACTGCCCGACACAAGATCATCATTTCAATTCTTGGTGGTACTACAATAGGAATTGAGTCTGTTACACGTACACTACCAATTTCACCACTTGATAGTGTTACCTGTTGCTGGTACACGACGGCTCGGATCTCCTTCTGAAGAACCCTCCTCTCTCCTGGAGTAGCAGTGTCTGCACTCTGTTGAAGCAAAAACAGTACTTCATCTAGACTATTAACCATTATATTTGTACTAAGTATCACATGAGGATCCCTCTCATTAGGATTAGTCGCAACCACAATTACTCCTTGATTCTTTAATTACACCCTCCCCACCTTTACGATTACCTCCCAATGCCCCTCTATATTGACAGGAAACCCATTGGTAGCAATACTATTCAAGTCAGCATTTGGAGGGTCAAGTTCAAGTTCAAACCAGAACCGTTTGTAAAGGATACTCGGATTGGTGGTCACCTGGGATCTAGTGTCTACCAAAGCACTGGTAGCGATGCCATCTATGATGATGGACAAGTATGGACGATCTCCCACGTACCTGTGCAGTCAATTGCATGGGTCTGGATAGTCTACTCCTGGGCTTGGTGGAAGTCACATTCGCTAAAAGCAAGAGCCTATTAGAGACCCATACTATTCAATTAGTCTGTCTCTATCAGTGGACCATAAAGGTATATGTCCCTAATTTACAAGGTGATGGGCCTGGCTTAGTGATGGGCGAATCTACTCGTTAGGACTCGTTACTCTGCGAGTAGTAAGGAACTCGCAGGAGTCAGTACTCTGCGAGTTTCCAAGCGATTACTCACACAGAAACGAGTCCGATGCAAATCAATGGCAATCCTAGTTTTGTCAGAGTTTGCATTCAGTATTTTCCTCAGTCGCTAAACTCGCTATCACATCGCTGTCTATGTAGCTGGATTGTCTCCAAATCGTTTAAACACTAGCACCGGTTCACGGATACCCGCTATCAACAGCGAGTCTAGGGATGAGCGAGTCTACGACTCCTGTATACTGTATTCGGGAATCACTGAATACAGAATATGTTAATGTTCCGAGACAGCCTAGCATGTTAGCAGCCTAGCATGTTAGGTCAGAAAACTGTGAAGATGGACAAGCATGTTAGCCAATCATATTCAGTAATGCTGCAGCCATGTTGGTTGTGGCATTACCGTGATGCCTATGTCATGTATGACAGGCAAGGCTGTATATAAGGCTTGCCCCCACCATTTTGGGCACATTCCTGTGACGATCTGAGCTAGTGCAGGGCAACTAGGGAGACTTGGAGCAGATCAGACATAGGGAGTGTCAGTGAGTGTAGGAAAATCACCTCAAGATTCCTCACATATAACCTAAGCCCGAAATTTATGGCGGTCACGCCAATATTACATATGACCGCCATGAATTTCTATTACATTGTTTAAAAAAAAAAAAAAAACACACAGAAAATTTTTTTTTATTAGTAATTATAAAAAAAAAACCATTAGGGACTCCATCTTTAATCAAAAAAATCCTCTTCCGTCCGACGTAGTCCCAAACGCGGTGTCAGCTCTGCTACATCCCTTTACAAAGAATTTTTTTTTTTTATATTCTGTAAAAGCCGGCGTCTTTTTGCACTGGCTTTTAAAAAATAAAATGGGGAATTGCAGGTTTTTCCTCTGCTGCCAGACCCCTTATAGGGTCCAGCAGCACAGGAATCGCTGCAATACTCGCTTCCCCATTGATTAACATTAGATTCGCTAGACTCGCAACGAGTAGCGAGTTTCCGACTCTGACTCGTTAGAGTCTAGAGATCCCGAGTATTTTAGGATTCACCCATCCCTAGCCTGGCTTCATGCTGTGAAGAATATAAAAAAAATAAAATGTGAGGTATTGTTTTATATTTGTGCCAAAATACGCAAGCTTGTAACCCAATGTCAAGGGTCCCCATATCTTGCGGGTCCCCATATCATGCAGTAAAATAAAAATCATTGCCAAGGAAAAACAAAATCCTGATCTCTTTGCCTATGATTTTTATGTTACTGTGATGTAGGGACCCAAAAGATATGGGGATCCTTGACGTTGATTTGAGAGATTGAATATTTTGGCTAAAATATCAAACAATAACTCATATTGATTTTTCATTGAAAAAAGTGCATATGAGCCGCCCGAGGCAGTGGGGAACTCAGGTATCCGGGCCCTCGCTGTAGTCGAGGATATCAGTGGTGGCCTGCCCAGACTTGTGGCCCCGGGGACCGAACTTAAAGAAGAGGGTATATACAGGGAATAGAGTTGATGAATAGTTCCCGTGATGCCACCCGAAGCTTCTGGTGATTGAGCACCAGCGCCGCTTCAGACCTCCGGAGGGTGGTGGTATAACAGCAAAGGTGGTACAGCTCCCTGCAGGTGGAGCTGACCCTCTCTGGCAGGGGTGCATCGGTGATGATGAAGTTGCTAAGGATGGATGGATGGATGGATTTGGCCGGGATGGTGAATTATTGGACAGTCTCTGTAGCTGGCAGGGGCGCGGGGTAGGAACAGACACACACACCATGGTTGTTCTTTACCTTTTTACTGGTGTTGATGCAGGTAAAACGTCCATAGTACCGCCAGGGTTCAGGATGCACTTCTGGGTCCCCACAGCGAGTGGGTATAAGGCCTCCTTGTTGCTTTCCCTGTGTGTGTATGAAGCCCCTCCCTGTGTAGAACTTGGCTGGCCTCCTCTGCTCTCTTTCTCCACCTGCGCTGTCGTCGGGATACCCTCTCTTGACTACCACTGATTCTCTCCCTGCAGTGCCTGGCTCCCTGGTATGTGACTGTGCAGGATTCCAGGAGACTGAAGTCTCCATGGTGTACCAGTGTTTCCTAGTGGGCCTGGTGCACTCCAGTAGACGCAGACTCCGGTGTCTGGTGGGTTGCGCTAGGGTGAACCTAACGCTGACTCCACAAGCCCCACTGTTGTGTCTCTTCTCCTTGCCTCTCAAACCCACTCTTGGGCCTTGCAGGGCTACCAGAGACTGGTCAGGGTGACTGGCTCGGGCCTAACGCAGCACTGAACACCAGTACGTCTTCGCAGCTCTTGTAGTGTCTGCACACTCACTCTATAACTCCGCCCCCAGCACCAGTATTTATAGGGGATCCTGCCTAAGGAAGCAGGTTGAGCTCCCCCAACTGTGCTGGGGTGGAAGATGTGTGTAACTGTGTACCCGCTGTGGAAACCCATCCATGCTGTGGGTGAGTCTGTGGTTGCCTGTGGCTAGCAGGGCGCCACACATAGCGGCACAGTCTGTGAATTAGTACAGTTCATAGACACATTTGACTGGTTTCTTGCCAATAAGCAATTTTAATTTATCAAGATGAGAGCAGCAAGAACATGGTTTTCTAGAGGTGAGTCATATGAAAGAACCACACCTTAGGTTGCCAACAACATTCCATTTTTCTAAATTTTTAGCTTTACCTGTTTGGTATATATATATATATATATACATACAGTTGTGGCCAAAAGTATTGACACCCCTGCAATTCTGTCAGAAAATACTCAGTTTCTTCCTGAAAATGATTGCAATCACAAATTCTTTGGTATTATTATCTTCATTTAATTTGTCTTCAATCAAAAAACACAAAAGAGAATGAAGCAAGAAGCAAAACTTTGATCATTTCACACAAAACTCCAAAAACGGGCCAGACAAAAGTATTGACACCCTCAGCCTAATACTTGGTTGCACAACCTTTAGCCAAAATAACTGCGATCAACCGCTTCCGGTAACCATCAATGAGTTTCTTAATGCTCTGCTGGAATTTTAGACCATTCTTCTTTGGCAAATGGCTCCAGGTCCCTGATATTTGAAGGGTGCCTTCTCCAAACTGCCATTTTTAGATCTAGTGCTTTTTGAAGTGTGTTTTAGGTCATTGTCCTGCTAGAAGACCCATGACCTCTGAGGGAGACACAGCTTTCTCACACTGGGCCCTACATTATGCTGCAAAATTTGTTGGTAGTCTTCAGACTTCATAATGCCATGCACACGGTCAAGCAGTCCAGTGCCAGAGGCAGCAAAGCAACCCCAAAACATCAGGGAACCTCCGCCATGTTGGCTGTAGGGATCGTGTTCTTTTCTTTGAATGCCTCTTTTTTTCTCCTGTAAACTCTATGTTGATGCCTTTGCCCAAAAAGCTCTACTTTTGTCTCATCTGACCAGAGAACATTCTTCAAAAACGTTGTAGGCTTTCTCAGGTCAGTTTTGGCAAACTCCAGCCTGGCTTTTTTATGTCTTGGTATAAGAAGTGGGGTCTACCTGGGTATCCTACCATACAGTCCCTTTTCATTCAGACGCTGACGGATAGTACGGGTTGACACTGTTGTACCCTCGGACTGCAGGGCAGCTTGAACTTGTTTGGATGTTAGTCGAGGTTCCTTATCCACCATCTGCACAATCTTGCGTTGAAATCTCTCGTCAATTTTTCTTTTCCGTCCACATCTATGGAGGTTAGTCACAGTGCCATGGGCATTAAACGTCTTGATGACACTGGGCACGGTAGACACAGGAACATTCAGGTCTTTAGAGATGGACTTGTAGCCTTGAGATTGCTCATGCTTCCTCACAATTTGGTTTCTCAAGTCCTCAGACAGTTCTTTGGTCTTCTTTCTTTTCTCCATGCTCAATGTGGTACACACAAGGACACAGGACAGAGGTTGAGTCAACTTTAATCCATGTCAACTGGCTGCAAGTGTGATTTAGTTATTGTCAACACCTGTTAGGTGCCACAGGTAAGTTGCAGGTGCTGTTAATTACACAAACTAGAGAAGCATCACATGATTTTCGTAACAGTGCTAATACTTTTGTACACCCCATTTTGTGTTTGGTGTGGAACTATATCCAATTTGGCTTCAGGACAATTTTTTTTGTGTTTATTCATTGAAGACAAATTAAATGAAATAACAATGCCAAAGAAATTGTGATTGCAATAATTTTTAGGAGAAAACTGAGTATTGTCTGACAGAATTGCAGGGGTGTCAATACTTTTGGCCACAACTGTATATATATATATATATATATATATATATATATATATATATATATATTATAGTGGTGCAGCTGCTTGCTGCATTGCAAATACGTCGGCTCGGACTTGTAATTCAGCAAATTTCAGTAATGCATTATGCTGGGAGGCTCCACAGGTTCAGGCGATGCATTACACATGCAGATGTGCTAAAAGACAGGCATGTCTGGCAAACCTGAAACTTCCCATAGGTGTTTCTCATGTGGAACAGATACTTTCTGTTTGGTCACAAGTTCTTCTGGGTTTCCCGCAGCTATGTTTCCAGAAGCACATGGTGAAGAATCCATGTGTGCAGAGCTTGGGATAGCTCTGGCAGTTCCTATGAAGGCTGGGTTTCGCTCAGTATTTGGAGCTGCCATTGTCCTGGAAGGAACCTGGGATGGAATGCTTGGAAGTGGGTGGTGTCCTGGAAGGCATTCAGTGAGGAGACCTGGAATGTTTGGGGAGCCTGGAGTGTCTCTCTCCGTTCTCAGGATTGCTGGACTGAGAGGTCTGTGTTTGGTTGTGATACCTTCACTGAGACAGACTGTGTAATTACCGCCATTTGAGCGTACCATCCATTGGAACACATTGTACATCATGAATATTCCATTGATGTTCATGGACTGTATCATATACGAGGTTTTGTAATAAACCGGATGGACTTTATCTTTACTGTGAAATCATGCCTGCCTCAGTTCCACTACCATTTGAGTGTCCCCCAACACGCTCAGTGAGCAAGTTGCCACATTATATATATGTACACTCTATATACTGTATATATAATTTATTTTCATCCTGAGAAACTAACATGACTAATAAGCCATGTAGTGTCATAAAGTATAGGAAGTGTTACAATATCTTCTTTTCGGTATACTTTGTGTCTGCTGCTTACTGTGGTTCCTCATTTCCTTCGTAAATACACGCTTATAATTCTAGAACATGACTGAGGAAAATTATTCTTCCACAAAAAGCACACACAGATTTTAAATTATTAAGTTGGAAAGTTAATTAAGCAGGTGTATTCACATCTGTAATGGTTGAGTCAGGGATTAAATACTTTGGATCACATATATTTGTTGGTTATTAATCATTAAGCATAGGATTTCATGAAGCTCTCCTGTACCCAGTAGACCCGCTGGAGTACTTACTTACTAATGCATTATTTTTTTCCCCTCTAATTTAAAAGAATGTAATTAAAATAGAATTTGACAATTAATTCAAAGCAGGTGGGCATCAATTCCAGAGATTATGAGTACAATTCTACCGAGTCATTGATATTCATGAGAATTATTATTATTTTTTTCTCAAGAAATATGGAAAAGGCAAAGTTCTTCACAAATGTGGGTAAGGTTTTCACTTCAAAACATATACATAATAATAGAGTTTTTAAAAACACCTAAAGATCTTGATATTCTGAAGCTACCGTGTTTCCCCGAAAGTAAGACAGGGTCTTACATTCTTTTTGTGGCCAAAAGTGGCCCCCTGTCTTACTTTCTGGGGGGAACCTTACATTGGAGGCCCCACCATCCATCCATCCATCCATCCACACACTGCAGCCATCCATCCACACATTCCCACACATACAGACACATGCATACACATATATACACACCATACACACCACACACACAGTAACACACACACAGAGCACCGCTTCTTACCGGGTCCGGCGTGGGGTCCCCGATGGTCCTGTGCCATCCTCTGTGCTCCGGTCCGGTCCCCGAGGTGATCCGCTGCCGTCCGCCGTGTTCCGGTGCCGTTTTGCACTGGTATTGCCGGTCCTAGGCTCCATGGTCCCTGCTCTTCCGGAGTTCAGGCCGCAGCTCCGCCCAGGTCATAGTGTGGGCCAATCAGCATAGCGGCGCTGACGTCAGAGGCAAGAGCCCGATGACGCTTGCTTATGAGCACCGCTATGCTGTGTGTGTTACTGTGTGTGTGGTGTGTATATATGTGTATGCTTGTGTCTGTATGTGTGTATGTATGTGTTTCCCCGATAGTAAGACCCCCCTCCCCCTACCCTGCCTTACATTCGGGGGGGTCTTACATTAGCAGACCCCCCCGTCCCCCCCCCGCCTTGTCTTACTTTCGGGGGGTCTTACTATCGGGGAAACACGGTATTACTCAGAAGATAAGTTTTGAGACTTTGTTTCTAACTTAAGAACAAAATGCGTCTGAACTCAATAAGTTTAGTGGAATCGGACAACAATCAAACGTGCAGTGATCTAGGCATGTTGATCCGTTTGTTCTATAAGGAGATACGCCAAAACCAGAGGCGTCTATAGGTGGATATCTCCCCTTATCAATGTTTACATGCCCAACTTCCACATGGATAGAGGGAACGTTAGGAGTAAAGATTGTTGGCTTTGTTATGTTTGTGGACACCTTTGTTCATGCTATTATTTTACAGTGTAAAGTCAGTTGTACAATGCCTATAGTATTATACCCTTCTAAAGGCCCCGTCACACACTACGATATCGGTAACTATATCATTGAAACGTTACGGGTTTTCAGTCATTCTAACGACGTCATAACAATGTCGTTCAGTGTGACATGTACATCCGATCAACGATGATCGGGCAGATCGTTGATGGGAGGTTTGTGAACCGGACCTTAAACCAGACGATCAACCTGCAGCATGGGTGTGTGTGACACCTCGATAACGATGTTGTTAACGACCTCGCCTATTGAGAAGTGAAGGACGTAGGCGACGTAACGACTGCAAGTATCGTTTGGTCGTTGCGGTATCGTTGCTGCATCGTTAACGATATCTACACGTGTGGCACTTCACTAGCGATCATTGAACGTCGTTCAAGCGATCTTGGTCAAGTCGGATCGTTGATCAGATCGTTCAACCATTGAAGCGTCAAACGGGGCCTTTAGAGTGCACATCCACAATATGAAACAGTAGTTTGCATTGAAAATTTGAACTAAATACTATTAAGGTATATGTCTTGGTTAATACTATTGATCACCTTTCTCTATGATAGGACATTAATATCATCTTCGTCAGCAACAAATTCTTAGAACCAATATAGATCATCAGAAATCAGCTTTGATGCCAGCCTGATGTAAACTGAGAACTGAATTACCTAATCCTATTCATTCTGCAGAAGCCACTGTTAAAAACAGGTGTTTTTTTTATTCGCTTTTGATTTTCACAAATCTGCAAGGAAAATATGCATGCCAGCTAAGTCAAAGAGAATCCTGAACTGTTATGCCCACATTGGCCATGTTCACACACAATTTGCGTTTTTTTTAGCACTCCTAAAAGCACTTGCGTTTTTTTAAGAGTGCCAAAAAATGTGCCTTGTGTGTGTGAAAGCTTTCAAAACGTTTTTGCACTTAGTAATTTTTTCACCAAACACCCAAGTAACAAAAAACGCATGGCATAAAAATGTGTGTTTTTGTTGAAGGAAATACTTGTCATACTTGACTCTATTTATATTATCTGTGTTATCACAGAATGTCAAGTGCATTCTTTGTTTTGGAGCTTATGACTACTCTCCCCTGTCTCTTTCTTGTAACAGTACAGTACACAGGGAGAAACATATTACAAGCAGGATCAAATAACAAAGTACACTAAATTATGGTATTCTGAGCCAATAATGCTATCCTATACATAACACAAAGTAGGTGAAGTAATGAGATGCCAAAGACATCAAGGGATTCACAGTGGACATTAAGGAGCCAAAAAAGGTTTAAAATGATTTGCCTCTCAAAACTCCACTTACCTGGTGAGAACTATATCTTTTTAAATTCCGTTCTGCAAAACTATGACCACCAGGCAACTATTTTGATAGCTTCACCAAAGTTAGCCAATCAAAAAATTGCCTTTGGGAGGACCCATATTTTTTTTAGTCAAATTAAATAATTGTATTATTATTATTACCGTATATACTCGTGTATAAGCCGACCCGTGTATAAGCCGACCCCCCTACTTTTGCCCCAAAAATCTGGAAAAACCTATTGACTCGTGTATAAGCCGAGGGTGGACCTCAGCACAGGTATACAGCCCCCAGCAGTGTGGTATACAGGTCCCCCCCAGTGGTATACAGGCCTCCCCAGTGGTAGTATACAGCAGCCCCAGTGGTAGTATGTAGCATCCCCAGCAGCCCCAGTGGTAGTATACAGCAGCCCCTGTAATCCAGGGCCCCCCCAGCCTGACTCCGGTCACCTGTAAAGGAAACTATACTTATCACAGTGCCGCTGTCCGCGCCCGCTCGCACCCGCTCGCAGCTGCCGTACGCGATCCTTGATGCTTTGTGATGTCTGTCTATCAAGCATTGCTCCCACCCAGCCAGAATCCTGCGCCACACTGATGAGGGGCAACAACCCCGAAACAGCTGTCTGTGGTTGGATACCTAGTCCCTGGTAAACCCCTGGCCATATCTTCAAGCTCGCAAGGGCTGGATAGTGACTTAAGGGCTACTAATACCCTGGGCTAGGTCCTTCCCTGGTGTGATAACTGGCTGGTGTCCATGTTGTAGACTCTTAACCGAGGCTCCATGGACTTCATCTGCATGCTCAGGCCATGCCAGAACCCAAGGTCTCTCTTTGAGATAGGTTTTCTTGGGGAAGAGACAAATTTTTGGTTTTCCGTGAAACCTGTAAGCTTTATTTCAAGCTCTGGCCCCGTTCATCGGGAAGTGAGGAACAGCAGGTGGGGATTATAGTCTCCCTTATTAAAAGGGACCCCCAGACCGGGGCCTTTTCCCTCCCGGCCGACTCACCATCGTTGCAGTTGGTGGACAGGTTTTTTGCTGCTCTGGATCAGTATGGCGAACCTGATAGGGTAGCCTTTGCTAAGTCTAATCTCCGCAAACTCAAGCAGGGCACACGAGCAGTGGAGGAGTACTGCTCGGAGTTTCGGAGATGGGCGACTTTCACCCAGTGGAACTCCGGAGTCAGTTCTGCTTGGGTTTGTCAGCTAGACTGCAAGACACCCTGGTTCAGTACGCCGCACCTGAGTCATTGGAGGCTGCAATGTCCCTAGCGATACGGGTTGACAGACGCCTGAGGGAGAGACCAATACCTACTATGTCTCCTGTACCTATCCCGGCTGAGGAGGCTATACCCGACGAACCCATGCAGTTTGGAGCAGTAGGTTCTTGTGTTAAACCTCCTGTGGCTACTGTTCGCCAAGTGGGCGGAGCATGTTTTTTATGTTGAAAATCTGACCACTTTATTAAGGTTTCGCTCCTTGATCACGCAGTCTCAGAAGCAGCCTTCCTTGGTTCGCTCAGAAGGAGACAACCAGAGAGTTTATCTTTTCTTCCTCGCTAAGTCTCCATTCACACTGTCTGCTAAGGTAGTGGTGGATGGTAAAACTGAGACTGTGCCAGTTTTGGTCAATAGTGGAGCAGGGGTCAATTTAATGGATTCTCATTTTGCTCGGGCTCATGGTCTCACCAGCAGTGCTTTAGTGAGACCTATTTCCATCACCTCGATCGACTCAGTTCAACTGAGCCAGAAGGTCCTCTTGTGCGTAGTGTGAACCTGAGCATAGGAACTCTCCACCAGGAGGTTCTGTCCTGTCACCTCTTGGAGAACCTGCCCACTCCCATTGTATTGGGCCTTCCCTGGCTGGAGAAACACAACCCAGTGATTGACTGGCAGGACAGAAAGGTTGTAACCTGGGGGGCTTTCTGTGTGAGTAATTGCCTAGCTACAGCTATTTCTACTGTACTGGTTACACCAACTCTTACCCCACTTCCAGAAGTGAATGAGAGTGAGCTTGGAAAAGGGAGTGGAGTCCAGACTACACCTCAGAGTAAAGGTGGGTCTAGGCGTCGTTCCAGGTGGAGGGGCAGGGGAGGGACGGTGGTTCCTGCTGTGCACTCCAGGGGAGGGAGCCCTGGGCCCCAGGGGGACGCTGCTGCAGTTTACCATCCTGGATGTGTGCCCTATAACTGTGAACGCAGATTTGGAAATAAACATGCAGGTCCAGACCTGAGGGTTCATGAGTATGTGTGAGTGTTGTCCAAGCACGCCAGGTGGAAGTGTGCTGCTGGGGGTCCTGGCTCTGGGGTTATAGGACCGTTTCGGATATCGGCCATTTGTAATCCTGTGCTGTACCGCCTTGACCCACCCCCAGGTTTGGCAACCCATAATGTCTTCCATATCTCGTCGTTCAGGGGATGTGGATTTATTTCAGATGAGTCCGGAGGCCTCTCTTAAAAGAGGGGGTACTGTCATGCACTGACATTGCTAGATGCTGCTGTGTATCTGTTTGTTTTTAATAGCTGCATGGTTGATAGTTGTGAAGGTCCTGGCCTCCTGTGTTGTGCTCCAGAACTGCATTCACTATTAGTTTCAACTGCTGGTTGAGAGGTAAATGTGTGACTCACCTGAACTCCCCTCCCCCTAGCCTTTAAGTAGCCTCTCCTTCCACCAGGTGGTGCTGCTGATAGAGTTTCACTCTATGCCTAGAAGCCATGCTGTGCTGATGTGTGTGTTTGTGTGGCTTTGGAGTTGCTTTATCCCAGGTCTGTGGAGGGAAGTGAGGGGGGAATAGCGCAGGGCAGGTGGAGGAGGTTAGGGAGAGGCTGGAAGCCCGAACCTTCTCACCTTCAGAGATACCTTCGGGATCAGGGCCATTCAGGGTTCCTAGACTAAGGTAAGACTACTCTTCCCTGGTCACCCTGCCCATAACTGCCATTTCCTTATCAGTATTCTCACTACACCGTGACAGCACCACACAGCAAGGGGAGCACAACAAGAGTCCTCTCTCTTCCCAAAGGGTCAGACAACAGCAAAATGGCATCAATTGTCACAGACCAATAATTGCTGAATGGACCTGCTTGTCTGCATGACACAAGGTCTGGAACAGGACCTGTCCTAGCATTGCAAGGTTAAACATTGCTCAGCAACTCTACGTTTTGTGGAGTATTACAGGAAAAAATAGAGAGGTAGATCAGTGACCTGTTTAGGCTTAGTGGGTCAGATAAACTGAAAGCTCTTGCAAGCACTCCCATTAATGTGATGCCCTGACACACACAGGTGGGACAACTATAGGTTTTGTGGAATATTACTGAAAAAATAGTCAGGTAGGTCAGTGACTTGTTGAGACCTAGTAAGCCGGATAAACACAAAGCTCATGCAATTGCTCCCATCAATGTTATGCCTTGCCACACACAGGTGAGACAACTATACGTTTTGTGGAGTATTACAGGAAAAACCAGTCAGGTATCAGTGACCTGTAAAGGCATAGTGGACAGGGGTGATTGAGCAAACAATGCATTTAAGGGCCCAAAAAATGTTCATGCGAATACAGCACATTTGCCAAAACCTCATTTGATGCCCAAAACCAGTTTATGAAGCACATTAAGAGAGATGTAGTAATCACTGCTTTTAAGCGCCCAAAAATGTTGGATGTCCACAGTCATGGCATCGATATTCAGCAGTAGATACTCCTGTGCCATCTTCTCTAGGTGTTCACTATGTGTCAGACTTGTTCTCTCTTTTGGCGTTGCAAAAGATGGTCTAAAAAAAGTGAAATCATCCTACAAAATTGCTATTACCACATTCACTGTTACTGTTAACGTTTGAGTGATGACCACTTGATGTTTCCCGGGTTGGAAAGGTAGAACTGCGATATTCACTATGTGCACCACTGTTGTTTTGGGAAAAACCAGTACTAAGATTGGCTAGTGTCACACATGAGCTCTGGATCCACTAAAAGCATCCTTTTCTCAACTTTTAATTTGTTGAAGAATGCATGCATTAACAGATCAATAGGCTGCAATGCAAAAAACGCAGTGTCAAAAGTGCACTAAAAAAACGCTATGCATGTTTGAAACTGCATCAGAAAACACTGCTAGGAACATCCCTGAGGAAGGAGCTCGGGAGGAGGCTCCGAAACGCGTCGGAAAATAAAGGCTATAGCTGTACCAGACATTCCTGTGTCTGTGTTTCTTTGATCCCGGAGCAGCAGCGCGGACACCGAAGCACTTTGTCCAAGAATCTGCATGGATGTAAATCTAGCAGAGCTGAGTGGCCAAACAGTGGTACTACCCTAAATAGGTTTTAGAAAGTAGGTTTGGGCAGATGCAATACAAAAGTGTTTTCTGCACTGTGTGATGGTAGATTTCAACAGAAACTTGGACCACAGCTAGCTAGTCAAACAGCAGTACTACCCTAAATAGGTTTTGGTAAGTAGGTTTGGGCAGATGCAATACAAAAGTGTTTTCTGCACTGTTTGGTGGTAGATTTCAACAGAACACTGGACCACAGCTACCTATCCAAACACTGCTACTAGCCAAAAATAATTTGCTTGGCTAGATGCAGTAAAAATGGCTAGTAAACACAGAAGGTGTAGCTTTCTTCACAACACTGCTACACCACTGCCTGTCACACACTGCTACTAGCCAAAAAGGATTTGCTTGGATAGATGCAGTAAAAAAGGCTAGTAAACACAGGAGGCATAGCTTTCTTTGGAACAGTGCTACACCAGTGCCTGGAACACACTGCTACTAGCCAAAAAGGATTTGCTTGGCTAGATGTAATAAACAAAAGCTAGTAAACACAGAAGGTTTCGCTTTCTTCACAAAAGTTCTACACCAGTTCCTTGCACATAATGCTCCTAGCCA
Organism: Allobates femoralis; assembly: GCA_033576535.1. Classification (NCBI taxonomy): domain Eukaryota; kingdom Metazoa; phylum Chordata; class Amphibia; order Anura; family Aromobatidae; genus Allobates; species Allobates femoralis. The sequence continues at coordinate 816,209,758 of JARQOC010000003.1, forward strand.
GAAAGGATTTGCTTGGCTAGATGCAGAAAAATGGCTCATAAACAGTGACAGGAGGAGTAGCTTTCTTCTCAACGGTGCTACTCGAGTGCCTGGCACACACTGCTACAAGCCAAAAAGGATTTGCTTGGATAGATGCAGTAAAAAAGGCTAATAAACACAGGAGGCGTAGCTTTCTTTGGAACAGTGCTACACCAGTGCCTGGAACACACTGCTACTAGCCAAAAAGGATTTGCTTGGCTAGATGTAATAAACAAAAGCTAGTAAACACAGAAGGTTTAGCTTTCTTCACAAAAGTTCTACACCAGTTCCTTGCACACAATGCTACTTGCCAGAAAGGATTTGCTTGGCTAGATGCAGAAAAATGGCTCATAAACAGTGACAGGAGGAGTAGCTTTCTTCTCAACGGTGCTACTCGAGTGCCTGGAACTCACTGCTACTAGCCAGAAAGGATTTGCTTGGCTAGATGCAGAAAAAAAGGGCTAGTAAACACAGGAGGTGTGGCTTTCTTTACAACAGTGCTACATCAGTGGCTGTCACACGCTGCTACTAGCCAAAAAGGATTTACTTGGCTAGATGCTGTAAAAAAAAAAGGCTAGTAAACACAGGATGTGTAGCTTTCTTCACAACAGTGCTACACCAGTGCCTGGCACACACTGCTACTAGACAAAATGGATTTGCTTAGCTAGATTTGGCCGGATGTTGTAAAAAACCGCTTGCACAGAACTGCAACAGACCTGCCTGGCACAGTGCTTTTAAGCCCTAAAAAGGGCTGTTCTTGGAAGTAGTCCAAATAAAATAGCTAGTAACCCAGACCTCATCTTAGCCTCTCACACAGCCAGATCAGAATTCCCACACACTGCACTGATGAGGGGCTGTCACCCCAAAATACTTCATCTGCAGTTTGGGGTTCTGATCTGGCACAAATCTTTTGTCAAATTAAAAGTTTTGTTAAAGAGTTGTATATGACTTTGAGTATTGCTACCTAAAGGTGGCGCTAGATATCGTCCACTTCTTCACTGAAGTGACAATTTGGCAGTAGTCCCTAAACCTACTATCTCTCTATCTAACTTGGAATGGATTCGCTATCTAACTATCTTTGTAGCGCACACAGCAGCAGCGGTGCGATCTGACACTCAGCTCCAACACTGATAAGATGGCAAGGAGGGAAAATGTCCGGTTCTTATACGGCAAGGACATGTGTCATACCCAGCCAATACAATGATGGGAGTGCTGGTGTGTCACGGTCCGCGCTGCTGTGGTATGAATAAACTCACCAAAGAACCAAGATAGTTATCATCCTTTATTTCCTCCTCTCTCCTACGCGTTTCAGCGCCACACCCGGCGCCTTCCTCAGAAAGGCGCCGGGTGTGGCGCTGAAACGCGTAGGAGAGAGGAGGAAATAAAGGATGATAACTATCTTGGTTCTTTGGTGAGTTTATTCATACCACAGCAGCGCGGACCGTGACACACCAGCACTCCCATCATTGTCTTGGATTCAAAACCACTATCCAGTGGTCGGTGGAGGTCCTGCAGCAGCTGGAACACAGATTCCAAAACGCCTTCAAACCAGTTGTGGGGATCACAACTGGACCAGGTGAGCAGCTTCATAGCACTACCTGCATACACAAGTGTCACTAGTGATAGGGCACTATTGCGCCTCTTGTCCCCCTCCCTATTTTTCTATACCCAGCCAATGACACAAGCCTTTCTGTGCAAAAACTGCACTTTGCTCTATGCGTGCTGATAGTCTGACAGGCTGGACCTCCCACAGTAAGAGCAGGCAGGAAAAAAAATGGATATCTGCATTATTTGACCACAGACTTCTCCCTAGACCCCTCTCTTCCGCCCACTATCCCTAGACACGGAAACTCATAATAACATTGAACAAAACCATTACTGTGAAAAGTCTGTATCACTTTTGGTCAATGAACCATTATGAAACATAACCTCGAATTACCGAATTTTTAGCAAATCGTTCGCATCCATCGAATGACTCGAACATAGCCCAAAACAGGTCAAATTTGAAATGGGTGAACAATTCTAATCGAACATCGCTCATCTCTACACAAGGGCTTGGCTAAAATTCACGTTTTTGCCACATTTTTACCTGCCAGAAGATGCAGATTTGGTGCAGATTTTTCTCCAACCAAATCTGCAATGTGGACACATAGCCCAAAAATCTGATGATTATCAACTGCATTAAAAATATACCGTATATACTCGCGTATAAGCCGAGTTTTTCAGCCCAAAAATTGGGCTGAAAAGTGCCCCCCTCGGCTTATACGCGAGTCAATACGGCCCCCTCAAAGTTTGGCGCCCCCACCTCCCTTTCTGGGCCCCCCCCGCATGCAGCGCTGCGCATATACATTACCGGTCTAGCAGCTGTCACCCTTCGATGGCGGATCGCGGCTCCCGGCTCCGGGCTCCATCTTCCTCGCTGTCTTCCTGCTTGTCAGGTGACCGGCCGGCGTCGCGATGACGTCATCGCGATGCGCGATGAGCCCTGGTCACAAGGCAGGAAGACAGCGAGGAAGATGGAGCCCGGAGCCGGGAGCCGCGATCCGCCATCGGAGGGTGACAGCTGCTAGACCGGTAATGTATATGCGCAGCGCTGCATGGCGGGGGGCCCAGAAAGGGAGGTGGGAGTGCCAAATTATGAGGGGGGCCCTGCTGGGGCCATGTATACTACCACTGGGGCTATATACTACCACTGGGGCTGTATACTATTACTGGGGCTGTATGAATACTACCACTGGGGCTATATACTACCACTGGGGCTGTATACTACCACTGGGGCTGTATACTACTACTGGAGCTGTATGTATACTACCACTGGGGCTATATACTACCACTGGGGCTATATACTACCACTGGGGCTGTATACTACTACTGGGGCTGTATGTATACTACCACTGGGGCTATATACTACCACTGGGGCTGTATACTACCACTGGGGATGAATATACCACTGGGGCTGCTGTATACTACCACTGGGGCTGTATACTACCACTGGGGCTGTATACTACTACTGGGGCTGTATGTATACTACCACTGGGGCTATATACTACCACTGGGGCTGTATACTACCACTGGGGCTGTATACTACTACTGGGGCTGTATGTATACTACCACTGGGGCTATATACTACCACTGGGGCTGTATACTACCACTGGGGCTGAATATACCACTGGGGCTGCTGTATACTACCACTGGGGCTGTATACTACCACTGGGGCTGTATACTACCACTGGGGCTGTATACTACTACTGGGGCTGTATGTATACTACCACTGGGGCTATATACTACCACTGGGGCTGTATACTACCACTGGGGCTGTATACTACAACTGGGGCTGTATGTATACTACCACTGGGGCTGTATACTACCACTGGGGCTGTATACTACCACTGGGGCTGTATACTACCACTGGGGCTGTATACTACTACTGGGGCTGTATGTATACTACCACTGGGACTGTATATACCACTGGGGCTGCTGTATACTACCACTGGGGCTGTATACTACCACTGGGGCTGTATTTACCACTGGGGCTGCTGTATACTACCACTGGGGCTGAATATACCACTGGGGCTGCTGTATACTACCACTGGGGCTGTATACTACCACTGGGGCTGTATATACTACTGGGGCTGCGTGTATACTACCACTGGGGCTGCTGCTGTATACTACCACTGGGGCTGCTGTATATACCTCTGGGGCTGCTGTATACTACCAATGGGGCTGCTGCTGTATATACCACTGGGGCTGCTGCTGTAACACTGCTGGGGCCTGTATATACCACTGGGGAGGCTGCTGTATACCACACTGCTGGGGGCTGTATACCTGTGCTGGGGTCCACCCTCGGCTTATACACGAGTCAATAGATTTTCCCAGGTTTTGGGGGCAAAAGTAGGGGGGTCGGCTTATACACGGGTCGGCTTATACACGAGTATATACGGTAATAATAATAATACAATTATTTAATTTGACTAAAAAAAATATGGGTCCTCCCAAAGGCAATTTTTTGATTGGCTAACTTTGGTGAAACTATCAAAATAGTTGCCTGGTGGTCATAGTTTTGCAGAACGGAATTTAAAAAGATATAGTTCTCACCAGGTAAGTGGAGTTTTGAGAGGCAAATCATTTTAAACCTTTTTTGGCTCCTTAATGTCCACTGTGAATCCCTTGATGTCTTTGGCATCTCATTACTTCACCTACTTTGTGTTATGTATAGGATAGCATTATTGGCTCAGAATACCATAATTTAGTGTACTTTGTTATTTGATCCTGCTTGTAATATGTTTCTCCCTGTGTACTGTACTGTTACAAGAAAGAGACAGGGGAGAGTAGTCATAAGCTCCAAAACAAAGAATGCACTTGACATTCTGTGATAACACAGATAATATAAATAGAGTCAAGTATGACATGAAGCTCTTCCTCAGAAAAAAATGGACTTCTGACTTTTTAATTAGAACTAGCTTTTGAAGTCTTTGTTTCTACTAGAATGGAGAATTTCTGTGTAAGAATTGCTCCCTATCTGGTAGACTTGGCCCTTAAATGTCTTAGGGTGCTTTCACATAACAATTTTTTCCCTATGACCTAATGACGCTCTGTGACATCATCACAGATCCTGTAAACACACGGACCTTGCTGGGAGGCAGCGGTGGATCCCGGATCGGTGAGCATAGTGATTTTTTATTGTTAACTCTTTCTTATATTTCACTTCTGCAATGTATATTAAAGGCATTGTTCACACACAATTTGTGTTTTTTCCAGCACCCCTTAAACCAGATGCGTTTTTTTAAGAGTGCCAAAAAATGTCCCTTAGGTGTCTGAAAGGTCCAAAAACGCTCTTGTACCAAAAACGCATAAGTAAAAAAAATTTTGGTTGACCAGGTGGAAATTTTTTTTTGTTTTCCTGTCGACCAAGGGGGGGGGGTGCTGTTGAAAAATATTTTATCCAGTACCTGTTGACCCGTTTCCAAAAACGCTAGCGTTAACGCATGTGTCTGTATTTGCCCTGCGTTAACGTGTGCGTTTCCCATAGGGGCGCATGTTGGGAAACACATCTGCGTTTTTTACCGGGGAGAAAAAACGCAAGTGCTGCTGAAAAAAGCATGTACACTCAAATGTACCCTGCGTTAACGCACCTGCGTTTTTTTTAACACACCATAAAACGCAGAGATGGTCAAAAAAACGCATGTGTGTGAACATGGCCATACATTGCAGAAGCGAAAGTGCCCCGCTGTGTCCGGATCCGTGATAATCACGGACTTGGACACAGAATAGGTCACCCCCTGTGGTGTCCTTTCCTGTCCGTGGAATCCTACAAAAAATAGGATCCCACGGACAGAGAAAAAATTGTTATGTGAAAGCACCCTAAATGGATGGCTAGTTATTTTAAAGGGAACCAGTCTCCATGAAAATGCAGTTCCAACTGAAGGCAGGATGTTATAAAGCAGGAAAAAATGAGCAGGCAGATTTATATAGTTGTGATGGCAGGATCTATTTACTTACATCTAGACTCCATTTTGTGAATATCTGTATTTACGTCTTTCTGTACTTGTCCTCTGTAAAATCGAGACACCTGTTTATGGCCTTGTTCACACTCAATTTGCGTTTTTTTTAGCAGGAAAAAAAAACCCTGCGTTTTTCTAAAAGTGCCAAAAAGTGTCCCTTTTGTGTCTGAAAGGATTTGACACTTTTTTGGACTTAGTCATTTTTACTTAATACTTAAAGTATTACTGACCAAGCTTCCATGCAACTGTCAACATGCTTCCGGAGTTCCAGGCCCACTCATGAACATCACTGTTTCTCCCCTCTTGATTGGGTAATGTCAGATTTAGCCCTGCTCACCCTCTCTTCTGAAATCTGACCTCAGATGACTTTGAAAAAAAACAAAAATAAAAAAAAAACTTGAATAAAATGGTGTGCACTTTACTGTATTTTTGGCTGCCAGTAGGTACAACTAGGCAGCTGGAGGCTTGAATCCTCAGCATGGTGCAGCCCAAGTGTTATGGGCGCCCCACTGCAAATTGCAGCTTGCAGCCACCCCAGATAATGGCACATGCATTACAAGCACCATTTTCTGGAGCTGTATCTGGTACTTCCAGCTGCCCTATGGGTTTGGCTGATTGGGTAATAAAGGGCTTAGTTAGTTTATTTGGAGGATCTTAATGGCTAGGTCTATATTTTCCAAATATTATGAACCTTGTCTTAGTGCCAGCTGTCAATACAAAGCTGGTATTAACCCCTTTATTACCCAGTTTGCCACCTCCATCAGAGCAACTGGAAGAGTCAGGTACAGCACCAGAAAATGGCACTTCTATGAATGCATAATTTTCAGGGGTGGCTGTGTGGCGCCCCTGCGGCTAGGCGCCACAGGGTAGTATTACACTTGAATATAAAAATGTGTTTTTCCTTGTAAGTTGCTAGTTCAGGGTTTAAACCTTATGGAGTCTATTTTTAGCACTCACTTAGGACCGCACCACTTAGAGTAGGGGGAACTGGTAATATGGTAGGTTCCACAGGTGGGGGCGGAGCTTAGGATAGAGGTAGAGTGACAGTTGGGAATTTACCTCAGTCGGTGCTGGGAAGGCAGACAGATTGGTCAGGCCTGGCAGCCTAGCTGAGTGGAGGGTACCCCATCTTTATGTGGGGGCCCAGGACAGATGGCAAAGGACCAGGGCTGGTAGGAGCCAGCTGGTTATGTTGAGGGGACACCGGTGACACGGACAACCGAGGCAGCCAGGAGTTCAACCCTGACTGCAAAGCCGACGAGCTGCAGGCCCAACAGAACCGGGTTGCTGACAGCCCCATAAAGGTACCTCACCCCTCAAGCCCAAAAGATGGTCCTACACTAGTGAAGGAAGACTAAAACCCGGTGTCAGGTGGGAAACTTGTGCGTTCCTGCTGTTCCCATTTGGACCGGTATAAGTCTAGCTAAGCCTACTAGATACAGACTGCAGGACTGGCGGGTGAGCTCTTCAAAGGTGGGAAAGACTGAACGATCTAGAGAAAGTAACAGACCCTGGAAGACTAAGAAGGAACATCTAATGACTCCATAAGAAAAACCCTGAGTTGGCAACAACACCCTGAAACCAAATTGTACCGTGTATTGTTATGCCATCAGCCGGTACCGAGTAAAGCAGAGTTAAACTGGAACTGTTTCTGTTATTCTTCCTGCCGCAGCTCAAAGGACTTAACATCATCAACAGCAGAGGGGTAAGAACTGCACCACCATTTACCATCACTGTCCTCCCTCACCGTCTCACCATCATAGCTGCCCTGAGGTAAAGCTCCACCTGTGGGGAGCTGTACCATACACTGCTGCCCCCTCCATCACCTCAGTTGCCGGCTGGCAGCGCCGGTACCACCTTACCGGGCTCTACAGGTGGCGTCACGTCCCCCTGTAAATAACCCCTTTAACCCCCACCGTTTTACCATCAACAACTGGTATAATTGATCACCAGGGCACGGCACCGGGGTCCCGACCATCTGTGACTCCCCACACAGTAGCCCCGGTGTCCGAGTCCCTCATCCACCCTAGCTCTGGTTGAATCAGCTGCAGGATGTAATTCACAATGGGGGAGGACTCAGAATGCTTGGGTTCAGAATGCTTGGGCTTCCCAACACTGAGGATTCCACGCCCTATTTACCTAGTTGTACCTGGCTGTCAACAAAAAATACAGCAAAGCTCCATGTCATTTAAAAAAAAAAAAATTCAAGAAATAATGTTATATAAAGGGATGTATTTTTATTACCAGCCAGGTAAAATGAGGCAGCTGGGGTTGGTGGCATCCCATACCTGCCTGCTGTATCTGTGATGTTGTTCATAAATACAAGAAAGCCATATAAGCACAAATTAATGAACATATAATATTTTTATCTGAATTGACAGCAAATAAGTATGGAAAAGGTGGCCTCATATATTGCTGACCTTCTGCAATAATAAAGATATGCTCTCCAAAAAAAAATATAATTTATTATTTTTTATCATTATTGATAACAATAATAATAAATTAAAATAAAATGTAAGGTTCTTGGACTTCACAGTTTCAAAAATTCACATGCCAGAGGGGGAAAAACACTTGAAAATTATCGGAAATATTAAAAAAAAACTTCAATTAAAGCTCAAAAAAATTCTACAGCTTAATACAAGCTAGTAAAACTGATGGCTTGAACACTCCTAACCATAAGGTTAGGTGTTGTCCCCAGCCAGCGGGTCTTTCAGAGAGCATTTTGGCCTCAAACAAGCAGGGAAAGTTTTAGGGCCATTTTAAATTTCAAACTTTTTTTGCTGAAAAAGCCAAATTTGGTGATTTCTTTTGGAAATTGTTGGATGTTTTCCATTTGCAAACCAAATCTGCAATGTTTGTGCCAAATCTGAAATTGGCAAACATGTTCATATTGTTTACATAGAATGATACACTGCCAAGAATGATGATCTTTTGTGCTGCACCACAGATTATTTCATCCCATGACTAAATTTTCTCCTTCATCGAGTAGTCATCAGCCTGTTTACATAGCAGGATAATAGTAGAACGAGTGTTTTTACACTGTTCATTATTGGCCCCTTTCACATCTCTGCGTTTGCTGCGTTTTGCTTCATTTGCGTTTTTCCGCGTTTTTACCGCAAAAAACGCATAAAAACGCATGCGTTTTTGTCCCCATTGATTTTAATGGGAACGCATGAAAAACGCATGCAAAAACGCATGTCAAAACGCATGTGCGTTTGGTAAAACTCAAAACGCATGCGTTTTTGCAAACGCAGCTCAAAACGTGGCAAACAACGTTTTGGGCTGCGTTTGCAAAAACGCATGCGTTTTGCGTTTTTGCAAACGCATATGCGTTTTGACATGCGTTTTTGCATGCGTTTTTCATGCGTTCCCATTAAAATCAATGGGGACAAAAACGCATGCGTTTTCATGCGTTTTTTGCGGTAAAAACGCGGAAAAAACGCAAATGAAGCAAAACGCAGCAAACGCAGAGATGTGAAAGGGGCCATTGATTAACTTGAAATGCAAATGACCCTCAAAAGGTTAAACAATGTAATCTCTCAAGTATTTAGTATTTCACAGAACCTAAATGGCTAGAGGTAAGCACTAGAGGGCAAAATTCAATCTTTCAAAGTATAGTAAAATGCCCAACAGTCAAAGGAATTTTAATTATGATTTAGCTGGATCCTACCTGCCCTGTAAGTTGTAGGCTCTTAGCCCAGGTAGACCAACATCACAAAGCACTCACTGATCTCAGGGAGACCAGTGAAGGAAAACACTGCGGGCAGCCAGCTAAAGCACTCAAACACAGTGAAATCCATGATGCATTGCCCACTGGGAATTTGAATATGCAAATGGAGTCCATGGAGCTTCGATTAAGAGTCTCAAACACGAGACTAGCCAGATATCCCTCCAGGGAAATACCTAGCCCTGTGGTGGACCAGGGCTAGGTCCTTCCCTGGAGGGATATCTGGCTAGTCCCATGTTTGAGACTCTTAATCAAGGCTCCACGGACTCCATTTGCTTAGCCCAGGTAGAGGCATTCAAGATTGGGTTCCCAACAACAGGGAACGTTTTGTTGCTAACTGTTGGGCTTATTACAAATTGGCCAAGTTGTCTACCAATGTACCTCATTTTCAACCTACTTTCTACGGAAGTAATGCAGTTCGAAATGTTATAACACTAGTCAACAGCAAAATTGGTTCAGACATGAAAACAGTTGAACGAAACTAATTTTTGGGTGATGAAAACGAAAATGATGCTTACATTTTGAAATTGGCTCTAGTTTTTATGATACAGGGGTGCGTCGATATTTCTCACAGCCTTCTATACAACGCTAGGCAAGGAATACATCATCAGCCTTGCGTCATCCAACTGACTAATGGATTTCTTCATCAATATTGCATCATCTCCAAATGACCAATGATAGATGCTAAAGAAATAAAGATGATGCAATCCTAATTAAACTTGCATCACACAACTCTAGAAAAGGGAATGTTCTCCCTCTATCAGTCACACAGCTGTTTCAGCGGTTGACTGATAGCATCGTTCAGCTATTCAGTGATGCCTCGGACTTGCATTATTAAAGCAGATGTTTTCTGCTATATCTGTGGTAAGGTGACTTTTGAGTCTCAAAATTGAAACTTGAATCATATGGTAAAGAAAGCCTACAACCTGTATCCATGTCAATATCAATATCAATGTCTTCATTGGTCCTCAGATGTGTGTGCTTCTGCAAGAAGAGGAGTTTCACCGTTTACTGCGTGGCAAGGAAAAGGCTGCATGGGTAGCATTCCAGTTAGTGGTAACAAATTTGTTTGGAAACACCAAGTCAGACAACAATAAAGAGCTGGTGGAAAATCTTCTTCAGGCTGTCATAATCTTGGCTGCAACATGTCATTAAAGATTCACCTCTTGTATTCGCATCTAACCTTCTTTGCACCGGAGCAGTGAGTGACGAGTACGGTGAGCGATGTCACCAGGAAGTTGTGACTATGTAAGGGCCCTTTCACATCAGCGTTTTTTCCAAATCAAAAAATGCTGTCAGCCACGTTTTTTTTCGCGGCCGCACCTGCCGCAAGTGCCAAAACCGCACTTGCCGCACCTGCCGCAAGTCCCCCTATACCTTGTATGGCATTTACCGCAACCGTGCTGCAAGTGCAGCCGGTATGCAGTAATCGCGGCAGATGCGGTTTTTTCACCGCATCTGCCGCGATTTGAAAAAAACGCTGATGTGAAAGGGCCCTAAGAAAGATATCAGGTAATTGGAACCCTTTGATGCTTGCAGACTACTGTTGGACAATCACCAGAAATAATCCAATGCTTGAATACGAGAGACAAGTAAAAAGGAGCCAAGTGTCCAGAGACTAAGGGCATAGTTTGTACTGTGCAATAACAGATATTAATAGTTACAGTTATAATTGTTCAAAGTGCTTAGACATGTGAGTTAATTAATTATATAGTAGATTTTAATACCCTTGAGTTTCCTCTTAATACATCTATAAAATCTGTTTGACAATACATGCCCAGTTTTATATTTGTAGAAGTAATAACTACATGTTATAATTATTTACTAATTTACGTAACAGTAAAACACAAACTCTTCTATTACATGGAAGCTAGAGACAGATATGTTTTCCTTGTTATGTTTGAATTGAACACATCAAAATCAATAAGAAATGGCATTTCAGTGTGCAGCTGTATTCTCTTTAACTGTATGGGCATTCGGATGGAGCACTCTGCCCACCAGTCAAACAAGTTTTAATTATCATTATAGCTGGATCCTACCTGCCTTTTAAGGCTAGAAACACACTATCCTACTTACATGAGAGTCTCTCGGGCGAGACTCAGATCAGTGACCCTGAACGGCCTCTCCCTCTCTGAACGGGAGTGTGATGCTGCACAAAAACACAAGCAGCTGACACTCCCATCCAGAGAGGGAGAGGCCGTTCAGGGTCACTGATCTGAGTCTCGTCCAAGAGACTCGCATGTAAGTAGGATAGTGTGTTTCCACCCTAAATTGTAGTATTATAGCCCAGGTAGAGGCATTATAGGATAGGGTCCGTACAAAGGGATACGCATTGTCACTTGCTCTTGGGCTTATCACGAATTGCCCAAGTTGCGTACAAAGAATAATAAAAGTTCGCTGTAAAAAATATTTTAAAAAATCCTTATACTCAACTCAACATCCACCTCTTTTGCCTTTCCGCTCATCATTACTCGTTCGGTTGTTGGTACAACTTTTTATGACCCAACTGTGCATGGGAGGCCCTGGGATATTAGCCGGAAAAGCTGCGATAGGATGATTTGGCGAGGACCAACCGGGTGAATATATTAAGTTGAGAGGCCGTAAATGGAAGTTCTAAAGTCAAGTTTTTATAGATGTTTTTTTACCTTTTGATATCCCTTTTGTAGTGCAAAAAAGTGGAGAGCATTTTGCTAAATTCGTGTGGAAGCAAATTGCAAAAATATCCATACTTTGGCAAATGAAGATTTTTGTAAAATTCAAGTAGAAACCAATTCCACTTACAGTTGTGGCCAAAAGTATTGACATCCCTACAATTCTGTCAGATAATACTCAGTTTCTTCCTGAAAATGATTGCAATCACAAATTCTTTGGTATTATTATCTTCATTTCATTTGTCTTCAATGTAAAAAACACAAAAAGAATTGTCCTAAAGCCAAATTAAATATAATTCCACACCAAACATAAAAAAGGGGGTGGACAAAAGTATTGGCACTGTTAGAAAAATCATGTGATGCTTCTCTAATTTGTGTAATTAACAGCATCTGTAACTTACCTGTGGCACCTAACAGGTGTTGGCCATAGCTAAATCACACTTGCAGCCAGTTGACATGGATTAAAGTTGACTCAACCTCTGTTCTGTGTCCTTGTGTGTACCACATTGAGCATGGAGAAAAGAAAGAAGACCAAAGAACTGTCTGAGGACTTGAGAAACCAAGTTGTGAGGAAGCATGAGCAATCTCAAGGCTACAAGTCCATCTCCAAAGACCTGAATGTTCCTGTGTCCACTGTGCGCAGTGTCATCAAGAAGTTTAAAGCCCATGGCACTGTGGCTAACCTCCCTAGATGTGGACAGAAAAGAAAAATTGACAAGAGATTTCAACGCAAGATTGTGCGGATGGTGGATAAAAAACCTCGACTAACATCCAAACAAGTTCAAGCTGCCCTGCAGTCCGAGGGTACAACAGTGTCAACCCGTACTATCCGTCGGCGTCTGAATGAAAAGAGACTGTATGGTAGGAGACCCAGGAAGACCCCACTTCTTACCCCGAGACATAAAAATGCCAGGCTGGAGTTTGCCAAAACTTACCTGAGAAAGCCTAAAACATTTTGGAAGAATGTTCTCTGGTCAGATGAGACAAAAGTAGAGCTTTTTGGGCAAAGGCATCAACATAGAGTTTACAGGAGAAAAAAAGAGACATTCAAAGAAAAGAACACGGTCCCTACAGTCAAACATGGCGGAGGTTCCCTGATGTTTTGGGGTTGCTTTGCTGGCTTTGGCACTGGACTGCTTGACCGTGTGCATGGCATCATGAAGTCTGAAGACTACCAACAAATTTTGCAGCATAATGTAGGGCGCAGTGTGAGAAAGCTGGGTCTCCCTCAGTGGTCATGGGTCTTCCAGCAGGACAATGACTCAAAACACACTTCAAAAAGCACTAGAAAGTGGTTTGAGAGAAAGCACTGGAGACTTCTAAGGTGGCCAGCAATGAGTCCAGACCTGAATCCCATAGAACACCTGTGGAGAGATCTAAAAATGGCAGCTTGGAGAAGGCACCCTTCAAATATCAGGGACCTGGAGCAGTTTGCCAAAGAAGAATGGTCTAAAATTCCAGCAGAGCATTGTAAGAAACTCATTGATGGTTACCGGAAGCGGTTTATCGCAGTTATTTTGGCTTAAGGTTGTGCAACCAAGTATTAAGCTGAGGGTGCCAATACTTTTGTCCGGCCCATTTTTGGAGTTTTGTGTAAAATGATCAATGTTTTGCTTTTTGCTTCATTCTCTTTTGTGTTTTTTGATTTAAGACAAATTTAATGAAGATAATAATACCAAAGAATTTGTGATTGCAATCATTTTCAGGAAGAAACTGAGTATTATCTGACAGAATTGCAGGGGTATCAATACTTTTGGCCACAACTGTAAATATATTCACTTACCTCAAACTAGCACGGTACATTTTGTGATTCCCTGCTTTCTGCCTCATTTTAGTTTTCGCATTATTACACTTTTAGAGGAGACAACATGGACACGAGATGATTAAAGATGAAAGTCTTGTATATAGCTATAAAGAACACTACATTAGGTATCCTCTGTTCACAGTGGCACCGTCACTGGAGCTTTCGTGTTTTTGATGTGATAATTTGAGACTCTCTGCAATTTTAAAGTAAAGTTAATTATGTCTATAATGACCTGAAAAATCTTCTTGTCTGCAATGTGCACATTTTCAAGTTATTCTGCTCCAGACGAGTCATCTAATAATAATTACTGATGAAGAGCTGACTGCTTAATTTGTCACATATTTTCTTCTTGTTTTCTAATAAATGCCAGGCATGAATATTTTAAAACGATCTTTAAAACTTTGCGAACGGCAAATGCTGACCGCAGTACATTGCTAATGTTGCTATATTACAACGCGAGTAGTTTATTTAACTCAATCGGTGTTTATTTAGATGATTGAACAATGCCCAAGGGTCGGATATACCATTGGTGCAACCTATGCAACCTCACAGGGAACCAAGAGGTAAGGTAGGCACGTTGAGCCACAAATAAGGTGAATTGTGTGATATGATGTGTTATGATGCGCTAAAAGCATGCTTTTTTTAAGTTGACAATGTTGGAAAATGCATGCATTAACGCATCCATAGGCCCCAATGCAAAAAACGCATCGCAAATGCTCCATGCGTTTTTTGCATGCATTTTTGGCTCACCTCCCAAAATCGCAGTAAGCAGCGTTTTTGGTTGCTTTTTTGAAAACACATGCGTTTTCTTAACATCAGGCCCTATGGGTGACTGCTGTGTTAACGCATGTGTCATTTTGACGCGTGCGTTAACGCATTCGTTAACACATGACACATATGTGGTACATGCATTATCGCATGCATTTTTGTGGTGACACAAATGACACAAAAAGCAACCAAAAAGAAAGCATGTGTTAATGGATGCATCAAAAAATACACTCTCCCAAGTGTGACCCTAGCCTAAGTCAATTTTCTCCACGTCTCTTTGGGGAGCTGGCTGTAGCATCAGCACTCCACAAAGTATCTATCTAAGGGCCCTTTCACATCAGCGGTTATTTCAAATCGCGGCAGATGCGGTGAAAAAAACGCATTTGCCGCAATTACCGCATACCGGTTGAACTTGCGGCACGGTTCGGTTGCGGTAAACACCATACAAGGTATAGGCGGACTTGCGGCAGGTGCGGCAAGTGCGGTTTTGCACTTGCGGCAGGTGCGGCAGCGAAAAAAACCGCGGCTGACTGCGTTTTTTTCGCGGCCGTACCTGCCGCAAGTGCCAAAACCGCACTTGCCGCACCTGCCGCAAGTCCGCCTATACCTTGTATGGCGTTTACCGCAACTGCGCCGCAAGTGCAGCCGGTATGCGGTAATCGCGGCAGATGCGGTTTTTTCACCGCATCTGCCGCGATTTGAAATAACTGCTGATGTGAAAGCACCCTAAGGCTAGGGTCACATTTGAACGATTTTAAGTTCCCTGCATTGTTTGCAGAAAACTTAGACTTTTTTCCTCACTACGCGGCCTGCATGCAGCCTTCACGCAGGCTGCATCGCGGCGAACGCAGCACCTAGCAACCCGCTGTGTTCCCTGGATACCTGCTACACAGTGGGCTGCGATGCTGCGTTCCCCTGTGCGTGGTGCAAATCGCACTCCCCGCAGCCCGCTGTGTAGTTGGTATCCAGGGAACACAGCGGGTTGCTAAGGGCCACATTCACCACTATGCAGCCTGCATGAAGGCTTTGTAGTGAGGAACAAATTCTACGTTTTCTGAAAACAACACAGGGAACTTAGAATCGTGCAAGTGTTGCCCTAGCCTAACTGCTCTCTCGGTCCTCCTTCAATATGCTTCATATACCCAGTGGAAGCCTTACAGGTAGGATGATTTTCAGGCCGCCAGACCAGGGAACAGTGCCCCAGTGATCCAGGCACTACAGGGGGTAATTTGTAGCATTTTCAGAGCAGAGGGGTAATGAAAGGATAGTCATGAAATGTCAGCAAGGGTTCATCAAGATGCATGGACACAGGCTGGGATGATAACTGAACTAATTCAATTATTGGACCTTCTGTCTACAGTCAAACTTACATTACAGAAGGAAGTTTGACTGTAGACAGGATAAGGAATTTATAGAATAACAATGAGACAATACTAATAAAATCAGTCAAAATATAAACAAGAACAAAATGATACCCAACACACCACATCACAACATTACACACCATTTTTGTCTGTGTCTGCTACTGACATTGCCAATTTCTAACTTCGCCTGTAGCAATAATTTACTGAAGTCTTTTCTTTGAGCCCACTTAGGTTGGATTTAATGTACAGTAGCCGATGGCGAACATTCATTACACAAATGTCAAAAGGCTATATATTTTCAAATTGATGGTAGCCTGTTTAAAAAGGATGACTACACTCTCCATGTGCACAGAACGATCGATAAGAGATCGTCCTGAGCACATAGACCAGTGATGGCGAACTCCAGGCCTCGAGTGCCACCAACAGTGCAGGTTTTCAGGATTTCCTTATATTGCACAGGTGATAATATAATCACCTGCACTGGTGATGATTCCATCCTCTGTGCAATGCTGAGGAAATCCTGAAAACCTGACCTGTTGGTGGCACTCGAGGCCTGGAGTTCGCCATCACTGACATAGACTATATTATTCTTCTAGAGAGCACATCTTGTTTACACGGTATTTTTCTTGTGTGTCCGTTGAATAGTTGTTTGGTGACATTGTATGATTGTTGGAAAAAAGTTAATTCCCGTTGCTGAGTTAGGGAGTTGGGGCAGTGTAGAGGAATTCACTGTGGGAGCATCCTACTGTGTTTGGAGGGGGCGCTATTGTTAACATAATTCTTTATGGAGGGAATTTAGGTGCTTAAATAGGAGGAAATTACTTTGTTAGGCTAGGGTCACATTAATGTTTTCAGCGCTGCCTGGGGGGTCATGATGAAAACAGAGGTTGCGGCAGTATAAACGCGGTGCTACCGCCATGGTAGTGCCGCGTTAACGCAGCCCATACTGACCTATGGAGGTCCCACCACTAACATGACGTCAACGCCGGCATCTGATGCAAATCTGACGGTATTACTTAAAAATGCTTTCTGCAACGTCTTTTCTCACGTTAGAAAATACCACTAGATTTCCATCTGATGACAGCATTAGAGCCACATTTGGGGTGGGGCCTCCATAGGTCAGTATGTGCAATGTTAACATGGTAGCACCGCGTTTATGCTGCCAAAAGCTACGTTTTCAGCGCAACTCCCCCGGCAGTGCTGAAATTGTTAATTTGACCTTAATTAGCCTTAGGACTGCAAAGTTGTGAGATATGTTCTTCTGTGACCTCGATGAATATTTTATTTTTTTTCAATGGGGGCAAGTTCTACTTCTGCTATAGGGTCTCATTATTTCTATGGATGCTATTCTGATGTCCTCAGTAGTGATGGGCGAATCCTAAATTACTCGGAATCGCTTGACTCTAGCGAGTCCGAGCACAGGACTCGCTACTCGTTGCGAGTCTAGCGAGTCCAATGTTAATGAATGGGGAAGCGAGTAACAACATGTAGTGTGAGATTTACAAATCGCAGATGTGTCTCGGAAGCTTCAGCCTGAAGCAATCCTAGTTTTGTCATTTATTTGCATTGGACTCGTTTACTTTGTAAGTAATCGCTGGGAAACTCGCACAGATAAGAGTCCTGTCTCCTCTGTGTGCTGGCTGCCAGCTCCAGGGTCCAAGAGCCCGCCTGCTGCCTGATGTAGCAGTGCTGAGATTGTTCTCAGTCTGCTCATTCCCTGTGTACAGACATGAATGTCTGTGCACAGAGATGATGTAGCAGAGCTGAGATTGTTCTCAGTCTGCTCATTCCCTGTGCATAGACATCTATATCTATGCACAGGGGTTGTAGCATAGAGGACATCGCGTTTTGGACTGCGTCGGACGGAAGAGGATTTTTTTAATTAAAGATGGAGTCCCTAATGGCTTTTTTTTTTTATTTCTAATAAAAAATTTTCTTTGTGTTGTGTTTTTTTTCAAAACAATTTAATAGAAATTCATGGCGGTCATGTCTAATATTGGCGTGACCGCCATAAATTTCGGGCTTAGGGCCAGCTGATAATACAAAGCTGGCCCTAACCTCTTTATTACCCAGTCGTGCCACTGCCACCAGGGCCGCTGGAAGAGCGGGGTTCAGCGCCAGAGGATGGCGCTTCAATGAACGCGCCATCTTCTGGGGCGGCTGCGGGCTGCAATTTGCAGCGGGGGGTGCCCAGAAAGCTTGGGCATCCCTGCGCTGCGGATTCCAGCCCCCAGCTGCTTAGCTGTACCTGGCTAGACATAGAAATTGCGCGGAGCCCCACGCATTGTTTTTAAATTATTTCATGAAATTCTGAGATTCTGACTCTGACTCTGACTCTGAGACTCTGACTCTAAAATTCATGAAATAATAAAAAAAAAATGCGTGGGCTCCGCGCAATTTCTATGTCTAGCCAGGTACAGCTAAGCAGCTGGGGGCTGGAATCCGCAGCGCAGGGATGCCTAAGCTTTCTGGGCACCCCCGCTGCAAATTGCAGCCCGCAGCCGCCCCAGAAGATGGCGCGTTCATTGAAGCGCCATCCTCTGGCGCTGAACCCCGCTCTTCCAGCGGCCCTGGTGGCAGTAGCACGCTGGGTAATAAAGGGGTTAATACCAGCTTTGTTATACAAGCTGGTATTAAGCCCGAGATTCTTAATGTCAGGCCACGTTTTACCCAGCCACTAAGAATCTCCAATAAAGGGTTAAAAAAACACAACACAGAGAAAATTTTTTATTTGAAATAAAAAAAAAAGCCATTAGGGACTCCATCTTTAATTAAAAAAATCCTCTTCCGTCCGACGTAGTCCAAAACGCGATGTCCTCTCTGCTACATCCCCTGTGCATAGATAGATGTCTATGCACAGGGATGAGCAGACTGAGAACAATCTCAGCACTGCTACATCATGTCTGTGAGCAGGCGGGCTCTAGGACCCTTGAGCTGCACAGAGAAGACAGCTGGACTCGGCTCGCAAAGTAACAGCAGTTACTTGCGAGTTTCCCTGCTATCACTGGCACAGTAGCCGAGTCTAATGCAAACAATGGCAATCCTAGTTTTGTCAGCGTTTCTGAGAAAACTAGGATTGATATTGATTTGCATTGGACTCGTGCGAGTAAACGCTGGGAAACTCGCAGAGTACCGAGTCCTGCGAGTCCCTTACTACTCGCCGAGTAACGAGTCCTAGCGAGTAGATTCGCCCATCCCTAGTCCTCAGCACAGACAGTCACAAAAGGAAATAAATATTTGTTTATTAAATTCCATGTTCCTATAGTCATTATTAACTTTTATGCATAACACAAAGAATTATCAGTCACAAAAGCCAAACATATGATGCAAAGTCTATAAACATTAATTTTATTTCATGGCTCATACACTAAGAAGACACAAATCAGAGGAAGAATAGGCATGTACGAACACTGCGGCTACATATCAGGGACATGCCCCTTCATTAAGCCTTTAAATGTTTATGAACTCTATATCACTTGATGTGCTAATAAGCGATGCTTGTTTTGCGCAAAACAAGTAACTATTACTTACTACTATGTGGAGTTTGATACTCATTCATTATTGCTTATTGTTATCAATTAAATCTAAGTGAAAAAGCAACATGTCCCTCCTGGGAGCTGGACTATGAACCCCTACGCTGTCGCTCAGTTCAATAGCAGATAGAAAGAACAGGAGAAGAGAATGTTTTCTAAAAATTGTAATAATCTGCTCAAAATAATATAAAATGTCTAAATACTTGTCTGTTTTGAATCATTTAAGTGATGGATTCCTGCACCCCCTGCTGGTACTGTGACCTGCATGACTTTTTGTTAATGTACAATTTGTGTTCATAGACAACCTATACTTGGGGTTGTGTTTGAAGGACATGACCATGTGAAATTAGGCTTCAGAATTCTTGAGACAAATGCCTTGAGAAAGCACCATCTTGAGCCTGGCACAGCCAATGTATTACTGATTGTATCTACTCCCCCATATTGGCTGATACGTCTCCTTACCCAATAAAGTTATGGTTTCCATTTTCAATATTTAGTAAATACTCTGGACTTTCTTTTCAGATGGAACGTTTGAATATTTCTGGGATGTGCCATCATTGATGGAGGATGAGACAGCTAAGACCTATTAGGGTATGTGCACATATGCCGGGTTAGGGTCGGTTTAGCTGTGTAAACTGCCGGTCGGTTTCCATAAGTTTTATGTAAATTTATGTTAATCCAAACTGGCTTTTGGATTAACATTAAAACCTATGGAAACCGACACCCGCTGTGCACACACCGGCGGTTTACACATGCTCATCTGTTGCTAACCCGCTGGGTTTCCAGCGGGTTAGCAACTAATGTGCATGTTCAATAAACCGGCCGGTTATGCAGCGGCTGCAAGCAGAATCATGTACTGCTTCCAGCCGCTGCATAAGCGCCGCCGCTAACCCGCTGTGCACCCGCCCTGCACCCGCCGCACATACCCGCCAGGAAGCCGGTGGACGGCTGCAGAGCTTCCTGTTGGGTCCGCCCAGCCGCCCACCGGCACAAACCCGGCATATGTGCACATACCCTTAATATTTAGCAACAGCACTTGTTAAAGGGGTAGTCATTTATGCTACAGTCTATCCATACAATGTCACCAATGATGATCAATTCAGGTTATATCGTTGAGACTTAAATCAATCTTAAGAACAGAGCCCCATGTTATACCACTGTTGCTGGAAAGGTGGCCATTAATGCACAGTTCTAATTATTGACTTCTATAGGAGATCTAAATCTAGCACTTCTGTCAAAACATTACAGATGTTCAGTATGTCTCTCTTAACATTTGTGCTAATGCCTCCGATGGCCAGACAGTCAGGCTTGAGAGCAAGATAAAGACATTAGGTGATGCTGTTTTTGCCTTTTAAGCAAAAGTGCCACGATTGTACAATTTGTATTAATAATAATAACTGATTATGTAATCAGTTATTTTAATACAAAATTCAATTTATTAGTTGTACAGTTTTTTAAGAATTATATTTTTTCTCTGACTATGGTTGCTGCCATCTTGGATTTGCAGGTGTGTAACGATTGTTACACCCTCCTATTATGGCAGCCCCTGCACATGGGATCTAATAGACCGCCGCTGACCCCATACCCTCTATTATAGCTTTGATCTGGACATGTCCCCTAAGCTATCTACATCACTGCTGTGACATGATAGGCACCATCTTTGTGAAGCCCATGGCGTGTGCTATGAGCTTCACATACACTTTCCCCTGATATCAGGGTGCAGTCGTCACTGCTACCCGCTAGGTTGTACACCCTCCTCTCCTGGGCTCCTCTGATGCCCCCACACACTTCCGAACTCTGATCCCTGCCTCATTCTCTCCTGGGCTCCTCTGATGCCCCCACACACCTCTGCTCTCCATTCCCTGCCTCCTCCTCTTCCGGGCTTTTGGGTGGATGGATGGGTGGAGTGAGAGCCTGCATGGGTGAATGGGTAGATGGATGAATGGGTGGAGAGAGAGCCTTTGTGCATGCATGGATGGATGAATGGATGGAGAGAAAGCGTATGTGGGTGGATGGATGGAGAGAGAGCCTGTGTTGGTGGATGGTGGATGGATGGATGGAGAGAGCCTGCGTGGGTGGATGGATGGATAGATCGGTTGAGAGAGAGCCTGTGTGGGTTCATAGATGGATGCATGGATGGGTGGATGAAGAGAGAGCCTGCATTGATGGATGGATGGGTGGAGAGAAAGCCTGCGTAAGTGCATGGATGGATGGATGGATAGGTGGAGAGAGCGCCTGCGTAGATTGATGGATGGATGAAGGGAAATCCAGTGTGGATGGATGGATGGATGGATGGATGAAGTGAGAGCCTGCGTTGGTGGATGGTGGATGGATGAATGGATGGATGGAGAGAGCCTGCATGGGTGGATGGTGGATGGGTGGATGGTGGATGGATGGATGAATGGATGAATGGAGAGCCTGCATGGGTGGATGGTGGATGGATGGGTGGAGAAAGATTCTGTGTGAGTGCATTGATGGATGGATTGATAGGTGGAGAGAGAGCCTGCAGGGATGGATGGGTGGAGAGAGAGCCTGCATGGATGGATGGATGGAGCCTGTATGGGTGGATGATGGATAGATGAATGGATGGATGTAAAGCGCTGCGGAATTTGTTGGCGCTATATAAATAAAGATTTATTATTATTTATTATTATGGATGGATGGAGAGAGCCTGCGTGAGTGGATGGATGAATGGATGGAGAGAAAGCTTGCATGGGTGGATGGATGCATGGATGGATGGAGAAAGAGCCTGCCTGCATGGGTGTTTGGATCTGCATGTAGTTTTGTATCTACAAAAAATGGCTCCAATTAATGACTCTAAACTGCTTCCCTCTTATCCATTTATAAACACCCAGAAGGGGAGGAGGGGGAGTAGGCATCACACACATGGAGCTAATCCAGCCCACATTTCCAGCTCATCCTAATGCATGCCAGCTGTACAGTAGGATTTCAAACAGCTGCTTCCCCTAGTGTTGTAAACTGGAATATCTCAAACTTTTAAAATTATTTTTCATATTGTCTCCAATATAAAAATGATAATATTGGAAAAACAAATTAAAACATATATACTTTACATTTTTACAGTTGTTGAAGAAAAAAACTTTTTGATGGCTCGTTCCCTTTAAAAGGATGGCAAACTGAAAGACTTCATTATAACTTACATGCGAACAGAACCTAGTAATGATAATAATAATAATAACAACAATAATATAAGTGTCCTCAAGTAGTAGAAAAAATTACTGGGCACTGCAGCTCTCACCCTATATGCCTGTGTGTGACCTCATACATATACAGGTGCAAGTGTTGAAGGTCCGGAATAGCGGTGCATGCTTAATAAAGTGAGAACAAATTCTTTAACCCTAGAACGCATACCCATAGAAATCTACACATTCACGCACCTGGGGCCTTTTAGGCCCGTTTTCAATTATCATGGAATAACTATTATTTCTTTAAGAAAAAATGAGCGGCACTCACCATGTTGAAATCTTCAATCTTTTATTTGCCCAAGTGTAGGCACGATATGGCTGCTGTAGGGGAGGGGGTGTGGAGGAGTGACGACGGGCCGTTTCGCGGTGCTGTACCGCTTCTTCCGGTCAGATCTGACCGGAAGAAGCGGTACAGAACCGCGAAACGGCCCGTCGTCACTCCTCCACACTCCCTCCCCTAAAGCAGCCATGTCGTGCCTACACTTGGGCAAATAAAAGATTGAAGATTTCAACATGGTGAGTGCCGCTCATTTTTTCTTAAAGAAATAATATATGTGTACTTAGTGAGCAGATCTGGTATACTAGTTGGACTCCTAAATAGAGATAAGAGAGCCTTTTCAAGCCTGTTTAAGGCTGGAGTTTTGGTTAATTCCATCTAAGTGTTGAAGCCAGGATCGCTGTGCTCCGGTGTCCTGGGTGGTCGGGCCAGTGAGATCCACTGCAAGGTGTGATCAGCTCACACTGGGGTAAAATCCTGCATCATCGTCTG
>JARQOC010000003.1:816233198-816245698 GCA_033576535.1 Allobates femoralis
TGCAAAGTGCAAGCTTTAACGCAAAAAAACTTTTTTGCAAAAGCCCAAAAAATTTGGGGCCAATTTTTTTGGTGCTTTGCAAAAACCAACTTTTTTAACAGAAGCTGGGGCAACGCATCCTTAACACGGGGAAATGTATTACCATCTTAAGGATCGTTAAGATGTGTTAACCATGTACAACATGCCCCATTTTAATGTATCTTTTAATGACCAATAATATACACCCCCATAAAAAGGGGAAGGGAAAAAAAAACCCAAAAAATCTCCTGCAAATGGATCAAGCTCACCCCAAAAGGTGCCCCTAGCGAACACGTGCGCATAAAAAAAGTAGGGAAAGGCGATCCGCCCCGGCAAAAATCTCAAATTTTTTTTGCAGCTATGAATCACTTTACATTCAGGTTATCAAACATTATATATATTTTGGGGGGGTGGATCCCAAAGCCGAACTGTCTTCTCCGACTTGAACACTCACTTCTGGGGAAATATGTGATTTTTGAGTGATAGGGGGCTGCAAAATGAAGCAAAATGATAAAAAGCATTTAATTCACATTTACTGCAACCCCCCTTAACCTTATTTTCCGTCCCCTCATAAACCCCCTCTGTACTGAAACACACCCTTTAAAACCCATTCCCGGGGTCTGCTCTAAACCGCTTCATTTACGAAACCACACCCTTAACCCTTTTTCCGGTCCGCTCAAAAAAACCGCATCAGGTTCACTTTTTTAACCCCACTTTTTCCCCAATTGCAATAACGCTTAACCTTTTTAACGGGGGAAGGGGTTAAAAATTCACGGGGTTCCCCCCGATTCATGAACCTTCCCCCTTGCCAATTATTGTTGTAACCCACAGGCAAAGGGGCGGGGTTAAACAGTTTTTCATTTCAACAGGAACCCTCTGGAAGTCAAAAGGGGGCCTCATCTCATTTGGGGCCCTAACTTTAGGACTTTTTTTCCATTCAAATCATATGTTGGACTGACTCAGGAGTGTCTTTTGGGGGGAATAAATGAAAAATTTTTGGTTTTTTTACTTACATAAAGAGTTTTTGCATTTGTGTTTGTTTCTTTTCACTTACAGGTTTTAAATAATCTAATAACCTACCCCTTCCCCTGGGGTTTGATACGATGGATTTTTTGGCAAATAACAGCTGTCATTAACCCTTTATTTTAACATATTGCTATTCACCGGGGCAATTGGGATGATCTAGTTAGAACGGGGAGGGGCACATCTAATATCACTAAATTCGGGCAGCGGCGGGCTGGTAAATACCTGGGAAACCCAAAAAGGGCTCCCTACTAGAATACCATCCCCCACTTTTGTCTTTATTTTAGCTTCAAATTATAACAAAAATTATCTTTAAAATTTTTTTTTACATAATAAAATAGAAACTACATTGGTTTCCCTATTTTAATACCAACCAATAAAAAGGTGCACACGGGCAAAATAGGGGAACACCGTGACACCTTATTTTAATTATTTACTAAATTTTACTCCAAATACCACTTGGTTGCCATACTCCAAAGTTATGGCAACCTCACGACGCGGCACAGAGGGGGGGGTGCAATTCAACCTGAAAAACTACACTGCTGTCACAAGGTGGGGGGAAACAATAATATGCATGGGCTTAATGAATAACCGGGAAGAAGTTTACTTTTTTTCTCAGTATATTAAATGCTTAAGCCTTTTGCTTCTTTTCATTCCCTAACCCTTTCAACACTATTAACACTAATTCATTCCAAAAACTAACATAATAGGCGGCAATATCCAATCGAACTTTATTTTTTTTTAATCCGGCCGGTTGGGAACCTCGAACATCTACAGATTTGCCCTCCTATTTGGCCTTACCTGGTTATTGGAATTCACCCTGTGAAGCACAGCATACACTGTTAGACAGTTTAAAATTCAAAGTTCTTTTCCCCTTCATCTTCAACATTAATAAGTATTCATTATGCAATCGAATAGAATTTCAACATATTATTATTGTGGTTTTTCTTTCTTTCGATCCATTTCTCTTTTTTAACTTTTAAAATTTTGAGAAATAAGAAACTTTTTAGTATTAAAATTTGTGGCAAATTTATTTCAAGTGTTTTGGTAATTTCGGCTCACTTGATAGGAGTATCCTCCAAGTCCAAGGTCTGGATGGGCCACATGAGCAAGTGATATCGGTCCAGCAAAACAAATGAGGTATTGGGATAACGGCAGTGCAAAACTTTTAAGCACCAGAAGCAGTAGACCGGAAGCAGGTAGCGTAAATTTGAGGCTAAAAT
The DNA here is from genome assembly GCA_033576535.1 of Allobates femoralis. Lineage (NCBI taxonomy): Eukaryota > Metazoa > Chordata > Amphibia > Anura > Aromobatidae > Allobates > Allobates femoralis. The sequence goes on from JARQOC010000003.1 coordinate 816,235,463, forward strand.
GCAGCAGAGAATGGGAACAGCTACAAAAGCATTGGGTGGCAAACAGGCAGTAAAATGGAAGGGGAGGTACTAAAACCACTAGGGATCAGGGGTGGACAAACACATAATAAAATAATAATAAAATAATAATAATGCTTTATTTATATACGCCACATGAAAATAAAAAGTCTAAAAAACGAAACAAAGGTGTATGTCCTAGTGATCTTATAAAATTGATGTAGACGAGCACAAATGGAGCATAATGGGACATCTTCAAACCTAACTTTCAGCTCTGATTGGGTTGAGGGGAAGCAAACCAAGGTCTGGTACAGGTGTATAATGGGTGAGTGCCAATATAATCGCGTCTGGATTACTTTTCTTTTAAGAATCAGGGTAAAATAAGACAAAATTTAATGGAACCATTACAGGTTTCTGATCTTATGTGATATTTTTATTTCAAAAATATATAATTCACATTAAGTATAAAAACACATGTTAAAGTGAACCCCTTAATCACCCTTTTTTCCCCTTAACCTGTGGCAACCACCGGTAAGGCCTCATGTATCTTATTCTAGAACAATGTATATAAGTTTTTTCAGGTCGTTCTGCATAACATAAAAAAGAGCTTTTAAAATTTTTTTCTTCAAGCAGGGCGGTCTGGACTTTATGGGGGGATACTAGTCTTGAGCCCCCACCTCCTCACTTTTATTGATTGCATCCTTTCATCCTCTGCTTCATATGGGGTGATGCGTTTTGCCATCCACACAGTTCCTCCTTTGGCTTTTGCACATGTGCACTTCTCTTTTTACCCATCGAGGGGCAGAGTAAGGGTAATGAAAGTGCAACATGCGTAGGTTTTTTTGACCTTTCTCTGCCCCTTTACATAACACTACTTTGCTTTGCCCTCAACAAGGCAGAGAAAAGTGTGCTTCTGCAAAGCAATGGGGTGGCTGTGTGTTGAATAACAAACGTGCCCCTCCACACAAAGCAGAGAAAGGGAAAGCTCTCTCATGCAGAGAGGAGGCCTGGATCAATACCAGCCCCATCACACCCAACCACCCTGTAGGTGAGTAAAATTATACCTATCTTTTATTTCCTACATACAGTCGGAAATTACATACAACAACATTCTTAATTGCTGTAATAAAGGGCTTATTGGGTAATTGCCAGCTATAGGGTAAAAACCTAGTGACAGTTCACTGTAAGGGGTTTGGAAGTGCAAAATGTTTTCTAAGGGGTTTCCCCAGTAAATGATTTTCTTCACTCGATAGAAATTGGATGCTTCTGGAACTGGTTTGTCCCCAATTGACTTACAATGGAACTCCGGCACACATGGGGGGGCATTGCTTCTCTTCAGTTCCTGCCGTCCATCAAAAATAAAGTTTTTTAAACTTCCTCAGAGACAGACAATGTTGCAGTTTTGGAGCTCTTTAAAAGGACCTGTCACCCCTCTGGTGCATGGCAAACAAAAAGCAACACTAATGCTGCATATCTGTTGCATTCAGGGAAAGGTCCCCCATGTCTCTACCTCTCTGTAACTTTAAAAAAACTTTCGAAACCTTACATTAAGAGTCGCCTGGTGGGATCTTATTAAACTTCCCCCGACACACCCCTCCCTGCTTCCCTCCTTGTTTATTCCGCTCCTTCTATTACCCCACCCCCCTCCGTTCTGCGGGGGCCCTGCCCCCCTCTTCTGCTCCTGACATCATAAGAACAAACCCCGAAGAGGAGGCAGATCCAGAAGAAAAGTAGGAGGCGCGACCTGGGACAAATACAAAGGAGAGGCGGGAGAGCGTGCCGCGCGAACCTTAAAAAATCCCACTCACGACCCTTAACGAAGGTTTCAAAAGTCTTTTGAAACTTAGGGGGGGGCTAAGCCTTTAGGACCTCTTCCCAAATGCACCAGGGCGGGGTGCAGGCCCCTCTTTAAAAAGCAAAATCTATCAAATTTCCCGGCGCATTTAGGCACTAAAAAAAGGGGTGCCAATCCAAAAAAGGTCCACCAAAGCCTACCGTTTTTCACCAGCTCCCAGAACTTTTACCCCTTCCTCACTCAACATATTAACGTGGATGAGCCCGTCTACAACTGTTTCCCGAGACAACAACCTTATACAAATCAATTTGGGATCAATGATCAAATCAAAAACTTTTTTTCTTCCTTTTATTCACCCAAAGCCAAAGCAAACTTTTCCACAAAAAAACTGTGAAAATCAATTTAAAATATATTCTCCAATGACTACTCCATTTCAACCTAATGGTGCGATAAGGAGCTCACATGAGGAGGATTCTCAGGGAGCCTGCCCTCTTCCCAAGGGATACATGTTGCTAGATAGAACATTGAAATGGACATGAAATGAATAAAAAAAGTACTAAAAAATCTTCTATTTAACCTTTGTGTCTAAAATTATTTGTATCTGTGATTGATTGCTCGGCTTGAAAATCCCATGGACCTATGACCCGCCTTTTGATATTGTATCTGAATATTTTCAAACCAAGAATTTCCCTATGCCAAATGTCATCCTAAAACCAACATAATCTTTTATCAGTGATGTTAATAAGACACAAAATAAGATGATACTGGGTTTTATAGACATTTACTGTTCCCGGGCAAATGTTAAAATTTATCGAGGCAACTGCGGTGCTTTACAATCAATATAACACCAAACAAATATCTTGCATGTTTTTTGGTATCAAGTTATTTTTAGTGAAAATTTTACTTGACCCCAAGAAATTTAGCACAAATGAATGAACCTTCAGGTTTTTCACAATTTTTCCCCCTAAACTAACATTGATGCTTTATCTTTTCTTTTAGCAATCAACATAATAAAACAAATTATCACATGTTTTTTGGGATCTCTTAATTTTATTTTAACAAGAAATGTAAAAAGACTAAGTTGAATTAATCTGATGAATCATTTTCAGATCTACTAAATCAAAGGCGGGAAATCGAATTGCATCAAATATATTTTATACAAATAAATTTGCCAGGAAAATTTAATAAACCCCCCTTTACCAACTTCCTTGACCCCCCATGTACATTTCCCCCGCCAGTCCTCTAAAAGCATTTCTTTAACGGGGCCACCCCTCACCTCACTTATTTAACCTTCCCGCTCCCTTTTCAAATTTGGGCCCTTTTATCATCTGTTCACCCCCTCCATTCGTAAAAGAACCTGTCACCCCCTATGCTTTCAAAAGGGAAACACCACTGAATGCACATTTCTGTTTCAGGGAAGTTGTTTAATAAGGCCAAAGCCCACCATACCGCTGAAAAAAACATTTGCAAACTGTAAACAGGGGTCGATCTGATTAAAGAGGTCTTCGCCTCCTCCTTTGTGTTCCGCCCCCTTTATGTGTCTGACGCTGTCTCCTCTTGTCTCAGGTCTGCTCTCCTCTTCTGCTCCTGCTCCATGTGACGTCCGCCAGGCACACAGTGCTTGGATGAGTCTTAGCCCGGCGCACTTTCATGTGACATCACACGGAGCAGGAAGCAAAAGAGGAGGCAGACCCAGAACAAGAGGAGAGGCGGCAGAACACATAGAAGGGGCAGCATACACACGGAGGAGGCGGGTAGGACCCTGCTATGGCAAGGACATCTTAATCAAGATCCGACCCACTGGACGTCTTAACTGTAAGGTTTGCAAACTTTTTACTTGGGGTACAGGGGGGGTGAGCCATAGTACACAGCTTCCCTGAATGCAGCAGACACGCTGTATTCGGTTCATGCTTTCTCTTTTTAAGCACCAGGAGGTGACAGGTTCTCTTAAATAGCACATATCTGTATTTGTACAGATCCTGCTGGTGACCCCTCATCACCGTTATGAAATCCGCTATTATTATATTGACGGCTGGACCTTAATAATGGCACTTTTTACCATTTACCTTTTTGCCCTCCACTATTTCCTCATAGACTGTACGTGTGACAGAACCTCACTTCTCCTGGTATCTGTTGAGTTAATCTGTATCGTCTCATATTGTCAGTACATGTCTCCTTTAAATTGTATAGTGCTATGGGATATGTTCGCGCTATATGAATTAAATTAGTATTATTATTATTATCTTTCTTCTATTTTCATTCTGGGATTTCACCACTTCTAACCAATTTTCTGTTCTCAAAGCCCATGACATTGCATACACACAATATAAGTCATGGACGTAGTGTGCTAAAGACCTGGCCAAAGAGGCCAGAAGCTTGGAACGAAGATCAAAGAGGGAAAACAGAACATAGAAACAGAAGAGGCAATCTGATGATTGATGGTGGCAGCAGAATGTGAAGGGGAATAGGAGATTGTGTACAAGGACAAGACATATTGAGTAAGACACATGTGAGATACTCACATGAGTCGCCATGATTTACCCAGAATGGCAACCAGTTCTCTGGTTGTAGCGCCTCAACTGCATTTGTTTCTATGCAGCTCCGTGCTCCCATCCAAAGAGTCAACGACAGTTCCAGTGAGTCATGCAAGACTTGTCTGAGTATTGTCATGCTCTTGGCCGCGAGCCGTCTCTGCTAAGCAGGGAGACCAGGGCCCACCACGGAGCTGCATTTATTCTGATTCCCAAAAGTCCATGATTCCATGTGATCATCTGCTTCCTTCTCTGCTAGAACCTGCACTCTCTTGGCAGGTCTCCTGGGAATGCTCTTAGGATGCACGCACCGCTTCCTGCACATACTTAATAGAGCAGTTCACCTTACCCTATTGGAACTGTAACTGAGTGCTGAACTGCTCTGTGCATTAAAGGCATCCTGCCCCTATAGGAGGTGCCTGGCAATGTGTTCACTCATTTACATTGTTGCCACTGTCCTAGGTCACACTCCTGAAGTGCTCTGTGATACGAAGACTGTTGCCTTGATTTTTGCTAATACCTCTGTCTCTACAGAGTCCTCTGCTCTCAGTTCCTTATGCTGGATCCTCTGGACACTCCAAATAACCTCTACCAGCTGGATCAGCTTTTTCCGGGATTACACGGTGCCCCAAGGATCCTCTCCTCTGACATAGCCAGTGTTCCTAAGCCTCTCAATATCTACTGGCCGTCTGTACAGGTTGCCTCCTGGTGTTGTAAAAGTGTATACCTGTACAGGCAATACCTCTACCAGTGCTCCACTACAAATGTGCAGTGTTGTGGTCCAGAGGGTTCTCCCTTCGGCTCCTTTCCCTTTTGTTAAACCTTCAACAATAAATATCCTTTGTTTTACAAAAGTCACTCTCCTGTCTCTTGAGTAACGAGCATACAGCTACCACTAAACCATCAGTGGTCTGATGAGTCCACTCTAATCATCACACCCCCGTCGGCCTTAAGGTACCTTTACACACGCAACTACGGTGTAGCAACTGAGAGGCAATCAGGATTTCCGTCACGGTTGCCTTGAAATTGCTACGAAATTGCGGCGTGTAATTGGGGAAAGTGATGGTGAATTTCGAAGTTGCTCCCGGTTGCGGTTTCAGAGCATTGTTTCAAAAACCAGATGCAACCCAGAAGGTGAATTGCCCTGGTTTTGGCGTGTGAACGGGGGATAGGGATAGAATCTGTATTGCCTAGTGATTTCCCAGAGGTGTGCCACACCGTGTTGGATACCGCGCCCCATCAGCGATGATTGGTGGGTCTACTGGTTTTCCATTAGCTGTCCCATCACAGGGTGCCATATTTTGAAGAGCTGTCCTTTCACACTACACAATTGCAATGGTGTCATGTATAAGCCAGCCCTTTCTGTGCTGGCCGGCCAATCATGACGCTATTGCATTGTCTAATCAGCGTGTTTGTGGCACGGAATACCACAAGTCTGTCCATACCTATGTTCTTGCGGCGCTGAACATGTACGCCCACATTCCCTTAGTAATTGCGGCGTGTGAAGCGGCGTCGGGACTCAACCGGAATTTCCCCGCAGGTTCAGTCTCAACTTCCGGGAGCCACGTTCCCTTAGGTTGACGATGCAATTGAGGCGTCTAAATGCGGCATCGGCGTTCGCTATCAACCGTCAAAAACGTGCAACGCGCATGTTCGGTTTTGCTACCGATCGCCAGTGAAAGTTGCGGCGTGTAAAGGTACCTTTACATGTAACTTGCAATGCATCTCACACAGAGTGTCTTCGGCCTTAGATTATTTTTAATCCTTGCTGACCCTTGATGTGGATTTGCCAAAATTTTCTTGATTAAACAACAGGAAAAAAAAAAGATTGGATCTGGGAAGTGCAATTTTTTTCTGTATAATTAGAGGAATTTGAATTGCCTTGAATTGTTTCGCTCATCTCTAGCCAAGGTCATTTAAACTTTTATTAAATGTGATATTTTTAACATCCTAATGGGTCTAATGCTATATCTGTAGAATGTATCAATGATTATAAGACATTACAGTAGGATGGTAAAACTTACATTAATAATCGAAAATAACATTAATAAAGGGTCTTGGAGGAAAGTTAAAACATTTTGCTGAAAAACTGTTTGAATTGACTTTTTTGTATCAATTAAACAGCAAAATGCTCAGCAAAGGTTTCAGTAAAATATAATAATACCAAATGACTTCCTCTGTCCTTTTGTTCGGATATATAATAGCTTTTCTGCTTTCACGCAGTGTTTTTGTTTACAAAGATGATTGCCACTTTCTTTTTACTAAAGAAACTTTGCCATAATCCGTTTTAAAATTAAAACAGTGGAATAGCCCTGACACAGATCCTTCCCCGTTGTCGCTGGCCCTTTTTGTACGTCTTGTTTCTCTTTTTTTAAATAGTCAGATGTTATCAAATTAATCCTGACTACCACAATTTATTTCAGCTCCATTTGAGATTTACAAGGGCTTAACAAGACATCCGATTTTTGTCTGTGGTTATTATAGTTTTTAAGACTCTTAAAAAGGCTTATAAGAAATTGGATGTGTATAGGTGGCTTTTTTTTTGCAAAAATAAGGACAAACAGAGCTGAAATAGATTACTGTTAGAATAATGTATCTGGACAATTCTTTAACATTTATGGGTGATAACATTTTTTTTTCGAGATTTAAAGGGGTTTTCTCATGAACAAAGTAATTTTAATCAAAAGATCCGGGGAATAATAAAAATGTCCACATTTGGATGAAATTTTGAAAAAAAGATCTACTGTGTTGACTAATCCCTTAAAAACCTACGTATTATTATTATTTATTTATATAGCACCATTAATTCCGTGGTGCTGTACATGAGAAGGGGTTACATACAAGATTAAGATATGGTTTACAGTAAACAAATTAACAATGACAGACTGGTACAGAGGGGAGAGGAACCTGCTCTTGCGGGCTTACATTCTACAGGATATTGGGGAGGAACAGTAGGTCAGGGATGCAGCAGATCTGGTGGTGGGGCTGGTAGTTCCACTGGCAGGGGTCGGCAGCTCAGGTGAAGGAGGTGGGGGCCCAGCTCTGATGGCAATGGGGCGGCAGCTCCTGGTGGCAGCGAGGCAGCAGCTCAGTCATTGTAGGCTGTAAGCTTTCCAGAAAAGATGGGTTTTCAGGCTCCGTCTGAGCATGGTAGATAATCGTTACGCTACATCCTAGTTGCCTCCCTCCATTTGGAGCAAGCTCAAATGCTGAACCTCCCATCGTTCTCTGCATTTATGGGCTGATCCCATCACTGACATGTGCAGATAACAGATGGGGATGGATAAGCCCTCCACTCATCAATGTTAACCCTTAGATCACGCTGTCAATCACTGACAGAGCGATCTACAGCGGTGCAACGAGGATCATGTTTTTCCTTGCTGGCATCGGCAACCCCGTGACACGATTAGGGGCTGTCAATGTGTTCCCATGACAGTGAGGGTCCTGTAAGGACCCCTGATGCTGTCATGACTCAGTTCCTGTGATGGCCCAATGTGTGCCTACAGTCACAGAAAGTGATCATTTGTGCTGTGCTGAGCTGTGGATCATCATGGTTCTCTATTGCACAAGCGATTGAACACTGCAGCGTTGAGGTGCCCTAAGTCTCAAACAAAAATAAAGTAAAAGTAGGAAAAAGTTTTTAAAATATGAAAAGTTAAAAAAACTAAAAGTTGAAATCACCCCTGTTTTGCCCCATTGGAAATAAAACTATACACATATTTGGAATTAATGTGTTTAGAAATGCCCGATCTATCAAAACATCCAATCAAATAATCGATCGGGAAACTACAAAACTGAAAAAAGTAAAAACTCCAAAAATTAAGGTTTTTTTTGGTTGCCTCAAAATAAAATACAATAACAGGCGATAAAAATAGCGCATCTACACAAAAGTGATATAGTTGGAAACGTCAGCTCAAGACGCCAAAAATAAGCCGTAACACAGTGCTGGAACCTGAAAAATCAGAACGCTTCTGGTCGTGGAAAATGGCACCAAACGCGCTAAACTTTTATTTTTTATAAACTTCTGAATTTTTTTCACCACTTTAGATATGTTTGGTATCTTCAAACTCGCACCAACGTGAGGCATCATAATAAGATATAGAATATCGCTGCACGCAGATTCCAGAGATTTTTCAAGAAAAATGCTTTTATTATTCTATGGAGTATAGCGACAAATGGGAGTGTCCGACTGTTTCGACCACCACTGTGGTCTTGTTCACACAGTCACTGGAAAATGAAACAAATATCTACTATATAATTGTCTAGACGTTTTCGTGTCGGACCCCGACAACGTGCCGTGGATATGTCACACTCTGTGACGTCATCACGGCGAAGCATTGGCCGCGTAGCGGCCATTGCGAGCCGCTGACGTCACCACGCACGAACAATGGCCGCGAAAGCGGCCATTGCGAGTCGGTGGCCGAAAATAGAACCAGAGGCTCGGCCACAAATTTAGCGATGTACCGCTGAGGTAGCGCGAGCAATGGCCGCGAGGCCATTGGCGAGTCGCTACCTCACCGCCCTGTGCTCCTGTGCCTCAGTGCCTCCTGTGCCCCTGTGCCCTGTGCCTCAGTGCCTCCTGTGCCCCTGTGCCCCTGTGCCTCAGTGCCTCCTGTGCCCCTGTGCCCTGTGCCTCAGTGTCCCTGTGCCCCTGTGCCTCAGTGCCTCCTGTGCCCCTGTGCCCTGTCCTCAGTGCCTCCTGTGCCCCTGTGCCCCTGTGCCTCAGTGCCTCCTGTGCCCCTGTGCCTCAGTGCCTCCTGTGCCCCTGTGCCCTGTGCCTCAGTGCCTCCTGTGCCCCTGTCCCCTGTGCCTCAGTGCCTTCTGTGCCCCTGTGCCCTGTGCCTCAGTGTCCCTGTGCCCCTGTGCCTCAGTGCCTCCTGTGCCCCTGTGCCCTGTGCCTCAGTGCCTCCTGTGCCCCTGTGCCCCTGTGCCTCAGTGCCTTCTGTGCCCCTGTGCCCTGTGCCTCAGTGTCCCTGTGCCCCTTGCCCCTGTGCCTCAGTGCCTCCTGTGCCCCTGGTGCCCGTGCCTCAGTTGTCCCTGTGCCCCTGTGCCTCAGTGCCTCCTTGTGCCCCTGTGCCCTGTGCCTCAGTGCCTCCTGTGCCCCTGTGCCCCTGTGCCTCAGTGCCTCCTGTGCCCCTGTGCCCTGTGCCTCAGTGTCCCTGTGCCCCTGTGCCTCAGTGCCTCCTGTGCCCCTGTGCCCTGTGCCTCAGTCCCTCCTGTGCCCCTGTGCCTCAGTGCCTCCTGTGCCCCTGTGCCCTGTGCCTCAGTGTCCCTGTGCCCCTGTGCCTCAGTGCCTCCTGTGCCCCTGTGCCCTGTGCCTCAGTGCCTCCTGTGCCCCTGTGCCCCTGTGCCTCAGTGCCTTCTGTGCCCCTGTGCCCTGTGCCTCAGTGTCCCCTGTGCCCCTGTGCCTCCCGCTCCGAACAGCTGCTGTCAGCACATGTTGATACAGTGCTCCGGAGCCTGTCCCCCTGTGCCCCAATTGCCCCTGTGCCCAAGTGCCCCTGTGCCCCTGTCACCCCTGCCATCCCCTGTGCCCCTGTGCCTCAGTGCCCCTGTGCCTCCCGCTCCGAAGCAGCTGCTGTCAGCACATGCTGACACAGTGCTTTGGAGACTGTGTGCCTGTGCCCCAGTGCCCCTGTGCCAAAGTCCCCTGTGCCCCTGTGACTTTGTGCCCCAGTGTCCCTGTGGATTACCGCAATCGCGCCGCATATTGACTTGCTGGCTCAGTGCGAGCACTTGGGGCGCGCTTGCGGTATTTCCCATAAGGATTACCGCAATCGCGCCGCATAATTGACCTCGCTGGCTCAGTGCGAGCACTTGCGGCGCGCTTGCGGTAACCCCCATAGAAAGTATAGAACGACTTGCGGCAGGTGCGGCAAGTGCGGTTTTGCACTTGCGGTAAGGTTTGCCCGC
>JARQOC010000003.1:816250698-816270755 GCA_033576535.1 Allobates femoralis
AGGTGGAACGAAAAAGACGCAAAAAACAACAGGTGAAGGTGCAAGGAGAAGCATCTACCTCTGATATGGCGTCTATATCTGTGTCTCCAACACCTTTGGAAACTCAACTGCCTACAACATCTGGCCGCAAAAAAAAAAAGGTGAAGGTGCAAGGAAAACCATCTACCTCTGATATGGCGTCTATATCTGTGTCTCCAACACTTTTGGAAACTCAACTGCCTACAACATCTGGCACGGGTAAAGTGAAGTGCAAAGGTTCTTCTAAAACAAGAACAGACAAGACTGCTTCTGCCATCACAAGACACAAATTGGCTAAAGTCAAGCGTTTACAAATTATGTCACCTACCTCAAAACAACGCCGTTTGGCCCATTTGGCTGCCTCACAGCGTCAATTACGCCAAAAAAAAAAACCTCAGGAATAAGTCTTCAGTCACTACTTCTTTTCTTGAATGTGTTGAAACTTCTACACAGCTACGCCTTATTTTTGTAGGCATCTACAAAAAACCTCATCGGTTGCTCACTTCACCAACGTCATTAATCCCTATTGGCTTTACTGATGATGATAGCAGTATTTTAGAACATACCTGTGGGCCCATGAATGTGTTATGTGAACATTGTGAAGCACAACATTTTGAGGCTGAAAGGCCATCTGATGGACAGTTCTCCCTTTGTTGTCACAAGGGTAAAGTTAAGGTACCATTACCTCAGTACCCTGAGCTCTTCACTACTTTACTAAAAGGAGACAGCCCATATAGTAAAAATCTCATGGAGAATATCAGGAGCATTAATAGTTCCTTTGCATTTGCTTCGATGGGTGCAAGTGTTTCGCAACCACCTGGACACGGTCCTTATTGTTTCCGGATTCACGGCCAAATTTACCATAGAACTGGAACTCTCCACCCCGCTGAAGGTCAAGTTCCAGCATATGCACAGCTCTATATTTTGGATAGTGCTACTGCTACTGAACAACGCCTACAGTCTCCAGAAAATCTCAAGTGTAATCCAGCCTTGATGAGAATTATTGCTGAGCAATTGGAAGGTATTAATCCCTTTGTTTCAGCCTACAAAATGTTACGGCAAGTGGAGGAAGAGGAAGAACAGAAAGCATTTGAACATGGCACAAAAATGCCTAATATCATCATGGCAATTAAACAAGACAGAGAGCAAGACCCAAGACGGTATAACAACCCTACTGTCCATGAAGTTGCAGTCATCTTTGAAAATGCTGATGGAGAGCCACCATTTAATAGAGACATTTTAATACATCTAAAACCAGACACAAATAATCCGTTGGCCCCCAAAACACAGCAAATAAGTATTTTACACAGTAATTTGGATGCATTACTGTATCCATTGTTTTTCCCTCATGGAGAGCAAGGGTGGCATGAATCACTCATACACCAAGGCCAAAATCCTCGCAGGGTAACACAGCTGCAGTATTACTGTTATTTGCTGTCAGTACGGGCAGAATTCAATCCTGTCCTTAATGGAGGAAAACTGACACAGCAGTACTTGGTGGATGCCTATGTTAAGATCGAGGCCAATCGTTTAAATTTTATACGACAACACCAGAAAGATTTGAAGGTGGAAGATTATTGTCTCCTTCAAGAACATTTGCTGAGAAAATCCGTAGAAAAAGGAATCCCCATTGGCAAAACCGTAATTTTACCATCTTCCTTTGAGGGAAGTCCCCGAAACATGCAGCAGAGGTATCAAGATGCCATGGCGATTGTAACTAAATTTGGAAGACCAGATCTTTTTATAACGATGACCTGCAATCCAAAATGGAGTGAAATTGTAACCAATTTACAGCCATGGCAGCGTGCTGAACATCGCCCGGATTTAGTGGCACGTGTATTCAGGATTAAACTTGAAGCCCTTTTGAAAGATATTAATTCTGGATTATTTGGCAAGGTTTGTGCTATGGTTCATGTGATAGAATTTCAAAAGCGAGGCCTACCACATGCTCACATTCTAATTATTCTGGATGCAAACTCAAAACTAAGAACTGAGGTGGAAGTGGACAATACTGTTTGGGCTGAAATTCCTGATCCATCACATTACCCTCTGCTCCATCAAATTGTCATGCAACACATGATCCATGGCCCCTGTGGACAACACAATCCCAATTCTCCATGTATGGAGAATGGAAAGTGTAAAAAAAATTTTCCAAAACAGTTTCAAACAAAAACTGTTATACCTGAGGATGCATATCCAAGTTATCAAAGAAACGAAGGACCTTCTTTTCCACACCATTCCAAGATGATTGATAATTCTTGGGTGGTTCCATATAACCCTTTCCTTCTATTAAAATATAAGTGCCATATCAATGTGGAAGTATGTGCTTCCATTCAGAGCGTAAAATACCTCTTCAAATATGTGTACAAAGGTCATGACAAAGCCAATGTGGAAATTTGTGAAACCAACATCAGACACGATGAAACTCATAAATTCATGGATTCCAGATATGTCAGTGCACCAGAGGCAGCTTGGCGAATCTTTGCTTTTCAAATGCATAGACAATCTCACAGCATTAGTCGTCTTGCAGTACATCTGCCTCATTCACAATCACTTTTTTTTCACGAGGGTGATTCTGCCGACAACATCAGTTATTCAATGGACAGACAATCAACACTCATGGCCTACTTTACCCTCAATGAGAATGATCCCAAAGCTCGGGAGTACTTATATCGTCAAATTCCTGAGCATTATGTTTGGAAAGAAGGTGCATGGGAAGTTAGAAGGAGAGGAGGTGCTTCAGTCATTGGTAGGCTCTACACTGTTAGTATTCAAGAACAAGAACGTTATTTTTTAAGGCTGTTGTTACTCCATGTTAAAGGAGCTACAAGTTTTGATAACCTTAAGACTGTTAAGGAAGTCACATACCCAACGTTTAAAGAGGCGGCATTAGCCCTTGGATTGCTCTTCGATGACAGTGTTTGGAGAAAAACTTTATTGGATGCCTGTGTTCTCAATATGCCTGCACAGCTCCGTGAAATGTTTGCGTATATATGTGTCTTTGGTCCTCCTAATCATCCTCTGGAGTTGTGGCAAGAATTTAAACAACACTTCGTTCAAGATTACTGCCATGCCTACCACCCTGACACTGATGATTGTGAACATTGTGAAGGATACGCCATGACTGATGTTGAACATGTTTTAAAATTTCATGCTAAACATTTCATTGATTTTAATCTGCCACGCCCAAAAAGAAAACCACACATTCGTCCTCAATACAACAAAGAAGAAGAGTTAGTAAGAGCACATGAAATGAAAGCCACCTTAAATGATCAACAACGTTTGGCCTATACTGCAATCCATAAAGCTTTAGAGGATACAAGTGATAAGCCAAAGTGCTTTTTCCTTGACGGTCCCGGTGGAAGTGGGAAAACATATCTGTATCATCTATTGATTCATGAACTGAGAGGAGAAGGAGAAGTTGTCTCACCTGCAGCCAGTACAGGGATTGCTGCTAATCTATTGCAAGGAGGAAGAACTATCCATTCACTGTATGGCATACCAATACCAATTAATGAGACATCCGTTTCAAGAATCAAAAATGATACTGATGCGGCCCAACATTTGAAGACTACCAAACTCTTCATCATCGATGAGTCTACTATGTTGTCAAAATACGCTTTGCATGTAATTGATCAATTATTACGGGATGTCATGACAACTGATGTCTCCAAGAAAAATAAATTACCCTTTGGAGGAAAAGTCATTGTTCTGGGAGGAGACTTTCGGCAGTGTCTTCCTATCATCTCCCACGGAACAAGGACAGACATTGTAGAGAGCTGCATTAAATATTCACGACAATGGCAGCTTTTCAATCAATTGCCGCTCATTAACAACATGCGCTCCATTGATTCTGAATATAGCAATTGGTTAATTCAATTGGGAAATGGAGAATTGTCCAATGATTACAACCTTGGTGATGATGTCATTGAGATCCCGCAAGACATGATCTGCACTGGCTCTTTAATCTTGGACATATTTGGAGAAAACATTGTCATTGATGTGAATAATGATGAAAGTATTCAGAATGCTGCATCACATGCCATTCTTTGTCCCAAAAATGACGCTGTGGATTTGATCAATTCAAAAGTGATGGATTGTATTCCTGGAGAATACATGGAATATATGAGCCATGATTCCATTGATCCAGATGAGACGGAAAATCCTGAACAATATCCTGTGGAATTTCTAAATTCTCTAACACCAACAGGAATGCCTTCTCATCTCCTGAAATTAAAAGTTGGTACAATTATAATGCTTTTGCGTAATTTTAACAGCAGAAAAGGACTTTGCAACGGGACTCGGATGATTATTATTGCTTTGTTTGACAACTTGATACAAGCAAAAGTAATTTCTGGCTCGGATGAAGGAAATGTAGTCTTCATTCCAAGAATTGATCTCTGTCCATCAGAGACTGGATTGCCTTTCAAACTAAGACGTCGGCAATTTCCCGTGAAGCCTGCCTTTGCCATGACCATAAATAAATCTCAAGGACAAACTTTGGAGAAAGTGGGGATTTATTTGCCAGAACCTGTTTTTGGCCATGGACAATTATATGTGGCTTTCTCACGTGTGAAGAGACGATGCAATGTGAAGGTGAAAGTGGTGGATTCATGCATTCAAGGGAAATTGGTGCCTAACTGTGAGAAAGTCTTCACCAAAAATATTGTCTATCGGAATATTTTGGGATGAACTTTTGCATATTTTATATTTTTACCTTTTCTATTTAAAAAAAAAAAAAAAAAAAAAAAAAAAAAAAATTAGTTTAGTCTTTTCAATTTCAGTTTTTTATGTGCATAGTTTATACAATGTTTGTGGAAAAACACATTTTAGATTTCATTGGAGATGTGTATCATTCTGATTTTATCACAGGGTGATAGAAACCACTATTTAAAGCTCCAGTACACTACGTGCTGAGAGATTTGATTCTTATTCTTTAAAGGGAGAGGTTTTTGTGAACAGCTAAGAGACGGGTGGGACGGCTGTTCACACACATCTCATTACCAAGGTGTGTTCCACATGTTTAGATAGATAGGGACAAACATAAATTATTAATTAGATTCTACCACGACATTTTTCTTAGATTTTTTCACTTTGTTGAGGAATATACTAAATGATAATAATTGTACATGAAGGACTTATCAAGAACATACTTGCTGTAATTTTCATAATTGCATATATGTAATTTGTACTTAATTTGCAGTTTGTGCAGACAACATAGTTGTGGCAGTGTCATCCACATCAACTGCAGTCACCTGTGGTTAGTTAGTGGATGCATCTTATGCACCTGCTGAAGCTATGTTAACTCCATTTACTGTAGGTTAATTACAAGTTTTTTTGTTATTGCACGGATATTGCTGCAAGTCTGTAGTTGGTAACTCCTTCTGTATCAATTTACAAAATTTTATTATTTACATCACAATCCTCAAAAAATCTAAGAAAAATCCAGCAATTAAAAATATCTAAATTATATCAATTCGGATTTAGTTAGAGTAGGTCCCACCAGGCGTAAGGGCATCTTGACGCGATTGGTGGGCTGACACAAAGTGGCTGATACATATATTAGTACTGTTAATTCATCAATTCAAAAAATTGACATATTAAGAAGTATTGCTACTTTGTGTTCTAAGACCCTTACAACATAATAGTTCAATTTTCCTTAAATGATATCAACCATACTAATATATGTAGTTGGTGTAAAGATGTCATTGGAATAATTGGATTATTATTTGAAAATCTAAAAAAAACATTAAAAATATTCTAGACACCCGATGCATTTGCATCGGGCTCACAGCTAGTATACAATAAATGTATAATATTTTACATTAAATACATAATGTATACACAATATTCATCAATATGTCAGCTAAGAATTAGAAGTGCAATAGTGCAACTAAGAAAAATACGTATCCTGTAAATAAGATCATTTGAGAACCAAGGAATGAGTAGCACTGGAGAGGCTCTATCCAAGATCTAGGAAAGCTAGATTTAGTCAGAGTACCTCACATTGTTAATGCACATTTTATCATTTTTGCAGAGTGCATTGGAGCTCTCTGAGTTTGGTTGGTAAATTGGTAAATCTGTCATGTGTTGTACACACTCATGTAGTGTTTGACCTGTCCACCATATTCAGTGTGACTATAAGGCCATTGTTCAGACATGGTGCATATAGTCATGCAGGGTTGGCTGGCCTAGTGCACCTGGTGCTACTAATAGACTGCTGTTCAGACACTACGTGTGAATCTCACTTATCTATATAACAAACTCCCTATTTAGCTTCATTAGAGTGCTTTATGTAAGCAGCTACTCCCCTCTATTAAAAGCTTGTGAGCGGTTGGTCCATCGGCATGATTCACCAGCTCTGCCCCCAGCTCTTACTTGAGAAAGTTCCTTGCACCCAGCTTGTGCATTGCAGGATTAGATTGCCCATTGGTTTTTCATACATACAATATTTTTGGAAAAAAGAAAAGGTAACTTTTTTTCTTTCGGTTTACTAGACAGCGTATATCATACCTAGGCTATAGATGTATAGATGAAGAGAGATAATTGAGAGGCCTCAGGTGCTGGAGAATAGTACTGTTAATAATAGAAAAATATGAGATGGCTGTTATAGTATGGAGATCTTTGGGGGAGCAGTATTAATGTAAAGATAAGATACTCTCCAGTCCATCCTTAATGCAGCAGCCAGGGTCACCTATCTGGCTAACCGTTACCTGGAGGCTTTTACTCTGTGCCAGTCATTGCACTGGCTGCCTATACAATATAGGATCCAATTCAAACTGCTTGTTCTCACCCACAAAGCTCTTTACAGTGCAGCACCCCCCAACATCTCCTCCCTCATCTCTGTCTATCACCCCACCCATTCTCTACGCTCAGGAAGTGAATTTAGATTCACTTCTGCATTAATCCGATCCTCCCACTCCCGGCTCCAAGACTTCTCCTGAGCTGCACCAATTCTCTGGAATGCTCTACCCCAAGAAATTAGGTCTACCCACAATTTATATAGTTTCAGCCACTCCCTAAAAACACATCTTTTTAAGGCGGCTTATTATTCTCCCTAGTCAAAGCCATTTAGACATAGTCTATGCACCCCACCAGACACAAAGGCTTTACAAAGAATGGTTGGTGGCTACTCATGCAGCTCTTATCTATTCCCCACTTCCTCAAGTTGACTATACCATCATTGTAAATAATCCCCTGTGCTTTGTGTCACCCCCACCTCATTGTAAATTGTAAACTCTTATGAGCAGGGCTGACATTACTTTGCTTTAATTATTGCATTACCGACAAGTGTTACTTATGACCGTTTGTATGTGAACCTCTGAATTGTAAAGCGCTGCAGCATATGTTGGTGCTATATAAATAAAAATTATTATTAGTATTATTTTTATACCTGTAGTGTAGGATGAGGGGAATCACCACAAGGATATATCCTTTAGGTTTGGTAGTTAGATGTAGACGACCTGGGGGTAAAAATGGAACAGAATTGTGTTAGTCTCCTTTAGTTAAGTTCTCTATTTAGACATTGGTTTTAGTAAGAATTACCAGTAATGGCCACTTTACACGCCGCTACATTTCTAGCTTATCCACAGGTAACTTACTGGCTGCAGTGAAATCATGGAGACATTATTCCATTTGTACACAGCAACAAGATAGAACCATGTCTCCATGATTTCACTGCAGCCAGTAAGTTACCTGTGGATAATCTAGAAATGTAGCCGCGTGTAAAGTGGCCATAAAGGGATAGCTAGAGCTCTCTATATTAATGGTAATTTACCCAACCAGTGGTTAGCTGTGAATATAGTATATAATAATCACATGTTAACATTTTATTATTATAAACTATGTTAACATTTGATTATTATATACTATGTTAACATTTCATTATTATATACTATGTTAACATTTGATTATTTGTAACCATGTTAAAATATAATAATCATATGGTAACATAATATACAATACTCAAATGTTAATATACTATGTTAACATTTCATTATTATATACAGCGTTAACATTTGATTATTATATACTACTAGATGGCGGCCCGATTCTAATGCATCGGGTATTCTAGAGTATGTATGTGGTTTATTCATGAAGTTTAAGAATAATGCAAAGCGAAGCTGGGTTTAAATCCTGCGCCAATATCGCTGATTGCTGGCAAGCGGCCGAGCGTAACTAATCAGCGAAGCGTGGTTGAAATCCCGCGCCAATTTGAGGGTGGACTTTCCCTGTTGCTGGTTGGTCATGGACGGCTGGTCTGACCAATCAGCAACGCAGGATTTGCATTACAGACAAACAGACTGAAGTAGACAATTATATAGTAGATACCTACAGCAGTACCGGTGTGCAGCGGTGCCAGTGTTCAGCAATGCCAGAGTCCAGGTGGAGGCCAGGGAACAGCGGCCAGATGCGGGCAGGAAGGGGCCGGGGAACAGCGGGCAGGAGGGGGCCGGGTAAGAGCTGCTGGGTGCGGGCAGAAAGGGGCCGGGGAAGAGTGGGCAGGTGCAGGCAGAAGGGGGCTGGGAAAGAGCAGGCGGGTGCAGGCAGGAGGAGTCCAGGGGGACAGCAACCGGGTGCGGGCAGAAGAGGGCCAGGGAACAGCGGCCAGGTGCAGGCAGAAGAGGGGTGGTGAACAGCGGCCGGGTGCGGGCAAGAGGGGGCAGGGGGGGCTCCTACTGCCACACCCAGCCGCAGTTCCCTGTCCCCTCCTTCCCACAGCAGAGTGCTAAGCAGAGTATATGGCGGCTCAGTGGTTAGCAGAGTATACAGGGGCTCAGTGGTTAGCACAGTATACAGGGGCTCAGTGGTTAGCAGAGTATACAGGGGCTCAGTGGTTAGCACAGTATACGCTGGCTCAGTAGTTAGCACTGTATACGGAACCTCAGTGGTTAGCACTCCATAGTGGATCAGTGGTTGGCACTGTATATGGTGGCTTAATAATTAGAACAGTAATGTGGCTCAATGGTTAGCACTGTATATGGTGACTCAGTGGTTAGCACTGTATATGGTGGCTCAGTGATTAGCACTCTATGGTGGCTCATTGGTTGGCACTGTAAATGGTAGCACAGTGGTTAGCACAGTATGGTGGCTCAGTGGTTAGCACTGTATATGGTGGCTCAGTGGTTAGCACTGTATATGGTGACTCAGTGGTTAGCACAGTATGGTGGCTCAGTGGCTAGCACAGTATGGTGGCTCAGTGGTTAGCACAGTATGGTGGCTCAGTGGTTAGCACTGTATATGGTGGCTCAGTGGTTAGCACTGTATATGGTGACTCAGTGGTTAGCACTGTATACGGTGACTCAGTGATTAGCACTCTATGGTGGCTCATTGGTTGGCACTGTAGAGTGGCTCAGTGGTTAGCACATTGCGGTGGCTCAATGGTAAGCACTGCACGGTGGCTCAGTGGTTAGCACAGTATGGTGGCTTAGTGGTTAGCACAGTATACGCTGGCTCAGTAGTTAGCACTATATACGGTGACTCAGTGGTTAGCACTGTATATGGTGACTCAGTAGTTGGCAATGTATATGGTGGCTAAGTGGTTAGCACTCTATATGGTGGATGAGTGGTTAGCACTGTATACGGTGGCTCAGTGGTTAGCACAGTAAACGCTAGCTCAGTGGTTAGCACTGTATACGGTGATCCAGTGGTTGGCAATGTATATGGTGGCTCAGTGGTTAGCAGTGCATATGGTGGCTCAGTGGTTAGCACTGTATGGTGGCTCAGTGGTTAGCACTGTACGGTGGCTTAGTGGTTAGCACATTGCGGTGGCTCAATGGTAAGCACAGCACGGTGGCTCAGTGGTTAGCACAGTATACGCTGGCTCAGTAGTTAGCACTGTATACGGTGACTCAGTGGTTAGCACTGTATATGGTGACTCAGTGGTTGGCAATATATATGGTGGTTCAGTGGTTAGCACAGTATGGTGGCTCAGTGGTTAGCACTGTACGTGGCTCAGTGGTTATCACGGTGCGGTTTCTCAGTGGTTAGCACAGTACGATGGCTCAGTGGTTAGCACTGTACAGTGGCTCAGTGGTTTGCACAGCGCGGTTGCTCAGTGGTTTGCACAGCGCGGTGACTTAGTGGCCAGTGCAAGATGGAGGCAGAGTGGTTAGCGCAGGATGGAGGCAGAGTGGTCAGCGCAGGATTGAGGCAGAGTGGTCAGCGCAGGATTGAGGCTCGGTGGTCAGAGTAGGATGGAGGCTCAGTGGTCAGCTCAGGATGGAGGCTCGGTGGTCAGCGCAGGATGGAGGCTTAGTGGTCAGTACATGATGGAGGCTCAGTGGTCAGCTCAGGATGGAGGCTCAGTGGTCAGCGCAGGATGGAGGCTCGGTGGTCAGCGCAGGATGGAGGCTCGGTGGTCAGTACATGATGGAGACTCAGTGAGTGCAGGATGGAGGCTCGGTGGTCAGTGCAGGATGGAGGCTCGGTGGTCAGCGCAGGATGGAGGCTCGGTGGCCAGTGCAGGATGGAGGCTTGGTGGTCAGCGCAGGATGGAGGCTCGGTGGTCAGTGCAGGATGTAGGCTCGGTGGTCAGCGCAGGATGAAGGCAGAGTGGTCAGCGCAGGATGGAGTAAGAGTGGTCAGCGCAGGATAGAGGCAGAGTGGTTAGCGCAGGATGGAGGCAGAGTGGTCAGCGCAGGATGTAGGCTCGGTGGTCAGCTCAGGATGGAGGCTCGATGGTCAGCTCTGGATGGAGGCTCGATGGTCAGCTCAGGATGGAGGCAGAGAGGTCAGCGCAGGATGGAAGCAGAGTGGTCAGCGCAGGATGGAGGAAGAGTGGTCAGCGCAGGATAGAGGCAGAGTGGTCAGCGCAGGATGGAGGCAGAGTGGTCAGTGCAGGATGTAGGCTCGGTGGTCAGCGCAGGATGGAGGCTCGGTGGTCAGCGCAGGATGGGAGCTCGGTGGTCAGCTCAGGATGGAGGTCGGTGGTCAGCTCAGGATGGAGGCAAGGTGGTCAGCGCAAGAGGAAGGCTTGGTGGTCAGTACAGGATGGAGGCTCAGTGGTCAGCGCAGGATGAAGGCTTGGTGGTCAACGCAGGATGGAGGCTCAGTGGTCAGTGCAGGATGGAGGCTCGGTGGTCAGCGCAGGATGGAGGCTCGGTGGTCAGCGCAGGATGGAGGCTCGGTGGTCAGCGCAGGATGGAGGCTCGGTGGCCAGCGCAGGTTGGAGGCTCAGTGATCAGCGCAGGATGGAGGCTCGGTGGTCAGCGCAGGATGGAGGCAGAGTGGTCAGTGCAGGATGGAGGAAGAGTGGTCAGCGCAGGATGGAGGAAGAGTGGTCAGTGCAGGATGGAGGAAGAGTGGTCAGCGCAGGATGGAGGCAGAGTTGTCAGCGCAGGATGGAGGCAGAGTGGTCAGCGCAGGATGGAGGCAAAGTGGTCAGCGCAGGATGGAGGCAGAGTGGTCAGCACAGGATGGCGGTAAAGTGGTCAGCGCTGGATGGAGGCAGAGTGGTCAGCACAGGATGGAGGACCAGTGGTCAGCACAGGATGGAGGACCAGTGGTCAGCACAGGATGGAGGACCAGTGGTCAGCACAGGATGGAGGGCCAGTATGGATCCCCCCTCCCATCCACTTCGGTCTCACCCGCACCTGGTGATTACATCGCCGCTACAGCAGGTAATGAGCGGTCATGTGATAGGCGGGCTGAAGTGACATGCACAGAGCCTGTCACATGACCACTCATTACCTGCTGTAGCGGCGATGTAAACACCGGGTGCGTGTGAGAGGGAGCGGCGGGGAGGGGGGGAATGGGGTGGAGGTGGGGGAAATGGAGTGGGGGGGAAGTGAATGGAGCAGCGGGGGGGGAAGGTAAATGGAGCAGTGGGTGGTGGGAATGGAACAGCGGGGGTGGAGGTGAATGGAGCAGTGGGTGGTGGGAATGGAGCGGCGGGTGGCAGCGGGGGCAAGAGGGGGCCAGAGGTGGGTGCACCCGCTCCAGCGGGCGGGTGCGGGCAGGAGGAGGCTGACAGTGCGGTGTCTGTGGGAAATCGCGCTTCACTGATTGCATCGCTGCTGCTGCACGCGGCTGTTTTGCATGCTCCTCGTTCATTGGTGTCCACCAATGAGCGCCCTGCAGCTGGTGCGCGATTTCGGCGTCAGACAGACACAATTAGGAGATTATATAGTAGATGTTAACATTTAATTATTATAGTATATGGTCGCTCAGTGGTTAGCACTGTACGGTGGCTCAGTGTTTAGCATAGTATGGTGGCACAGTGGTTAGCACTATATGGAGGCAGAGTGGTTAACTCTGTAGGGAGACCAGTGGTTAGCACTGTACACAGTGACTCAGTGATTAGTACTGTATGGTAGCTGAGTGGTTAGCACTGTATACGGTGGCTCAGTGGTTAGCACAGTAAACGCTGGCTCAGTGGTTAGCACTGTATATGGTGACTCAGTAGTTGGCAATGTATATGGTGGCTCAGCGGTTAGCAGTGTAAATGGTGGCGCAGTGGTTAGCACTGTATGGTGGCTCAGTGGTTAGCACTGTACAGTGGCTCAGTGGTTAGCACATTGCGGTGGCTCAATGGTAAGCACTGCACGGTGGCTCAGTGGTTAGCACAGTATGGTGGCTTAGTGGTTAGCACAGTATACGCTGGCTCAGTAGTTAGCACTATATACGGTGACTCAGTGGTTAGCACTGTATATGGTGACTCAGTAGTTGGCAATGTATATGGTGGCTAAGTGGTTAGCACTCTATATGGTGGATGAGTGGTTAGCACTGTATACGGTGGCTCAGTGGTTAGCACAGTAAACGCTAGCTCAGTGGTTAGCACTGTATATGGTGATCCAGTGGTTGGCAATGTATATGGTGGCTCAGTGGTTAGCAGTGCATATGGTGGCTCAGTGGTTAGCACTGTATGGTGGCTCAGTGGTTAGCACTGTACGGTGGCTTAGTGGTTAGCACATTGCGGTGGCTCAATGGTAAGCACAGCACGGTGGCTCAGTGGTTAGCACAGTATACGCTGGCTCAGTAGTTAGCACTGTATACGGTGACTCAGTGGTTAGCACTGTATATGGTGACTCAGTGGTTGGCAATATATATGGTGGTTCAGTGGTTAGCACAGTATGGTGGCTCAGTGGTTAGCACTGTACGTGGCTCAGTGGTTATCACGGTGCGGTTTCTCAGTGGTTAGCACAGTACGATGGCTCAGTGGTTAGCACTGTACAGTGGCTCAGTGGTTTGCACAGCGCGGTTGCTCAGTGGTTTGCACAGCGCGGTGACTTAGTGGCCAGTGCAAGATGGAGGCAGAGTGGTTAGCGCAGGATGGAGGCAGAGTGGTCAGCGCAGGATTGAGGCAGAGTGGTCAGCGCAGGATTGAGGCTCGGTGGTCAGAGTAGGATGGAGGCTCAGTGGTCAGCTCAGGATGGAGGCTCGGTGGTCAGCGCAGGATGGAGGCTTAGTGGTCAGCGCAGGATGGAGGCTCGGTGGTCAGCGCAGGATGGAGGCTCGGTGGTCAGTACATGATGGAGACTCAGTGAGTGCAGGATGGAGGCTCGGTGGTCAGTGCAGGATGGAGGCTCGGTGGTCAGCGCAGGATGGAGGCTCGGTGGCCAGTGCAGGATGGAGGCTTGGTGGTCAGCGCAGGATGGAGGCTCGGTGGTCAGTGCAGGATGTAGGCTCGGTGGTCAGCGCAGGATGAAGGCAGAGTGGTCAGCGCAGGATGGAGTAAGAGTGGTCAGCGCAGGATAGAGGCAGAGTGGTTAGCG
Organism: Allobates femoralis; assembly: GCA_033576535.1. Classification (NCBI taxonomy): domain Eukaryota; kingdom Metazoa; phylum Chordata; class Amphibia; order Anura; family Aromobatidae; genus Allobates; species Allobates femoralis. The sequence goes on from JARQOC010000003.1 coordinate 816,264,432, forward strand.
CAGGATGGAGGCAGAGTGGTCAGCGCAGGATGTAGGCTCGGTGGTCAGCTCAGGATGGAGGCTCGATGGTCAGCTCTGGATGGAGGCTCGATGGTCAGCTCAGGATGGAGGCAGAGAGGTCAGCGCAGGATGGAAGCAGAGTGGTCAGCGCAGGATGGAGGAAGAGTGGTCAGCGCAGGATAGAGGCAGAGTGGTCAGCGCAGGATGGAGGCAGAGTGGTCAGTGCAGGATGTAGGCTCGGTGGTCAGCGCAGGATGGAGGCTCGGTGGTCAGCGCAGGATGGGAGCTCGGTGGTCAGTCAGATGGAGGTCGGTGGTCAGCAGGATGGAGGCAAGGTGGTCAGCGCAAGAGGAAGGTTGGTGGTCAGTACAGGATGGGCTAGTCAGCGCAGATGAAGGCTGTGGTCAACGCAGGATGGAGGCTCAGAGTTTGGGCAGTGCAGGATGGAGCTGGTGTCAGGGCGAGGAGGCTCGTGGTCAGCGCAGGATGGAGGCTCGGTGGTCAGCGCAGGATGGAGGCTCGAGTGGTCATGCAAGGATGGAGGTAAAGTGGTCAGCGCTGGATGGAGGAAGAGTGGTCAGCACAGGATGGAGGACCAGTGGTCAGCACAGGATGGAGGACCAGTGGTCAGCACAGGATGGAGGACCAGTGGTCAGCACAGGATGGAGGGCCAGTATGGATCCCCCCTCCCATCCACTTCGGTCTCACCCGCACCTGGTGATTACATCGCCGCTACAGCAGGTAATGAGCGGTCATGTGATAGGCGGGCTGAAGTGACATGCACAGAGCCTGTCACATGACCACTCATTACCTGCTGTAGCGGCGATGTAAACACCGGGTGCGTGTGAGAGGGAGCGGCGGGGAGGGGGGGAATGGGGTGGAGGTGGGGGAAATGGAGTGGGGGGGAAGTGAATGGAGCAGCGGGGGGGGAAGGTAAATGGAGCAGTGGGTGGTGGGAATGGAACAGCGGGGGTGGAGGTGAATGGAGCAGTGGGTGGTGGGAATGGAGCGGCGGGTGGCAGCGGCGGGCAAGAGGGGGCCAGAGGTGGGTGCACCCGCTCCAGCGGGCGGGTGCGGGCAGGAGGAGGCTGACAGTGCGGTGTCTGTGGGAAATCGCGCTTCACTGATTGCATCGCTGCTGCTGCACGCGGCTGTTTTGCATGCTCCTCGTTCATTGGTGTCCACCAATGAGCGCCCTGCAGCTGGTGCGCGATTTCGGCGTCAGACAGACACAATTAGGAGATTATATAGTAGATGTTAACATTTAATTATTATATACTATGTTAACATTTGATTATTATATACTATGTTAACATTTGAATATTGTATACAGTGGCGAATCTAGAGTCCGAAGGGCCCCAGTGCGAAATTTGGACCTGCGCCCCCCTCCCGGTTCGCACGCACATTGGTCAAATGTATGGGCCCCATGTAACGTTCTAAATGCTATAGACTGACAAATTGACCTCTCTTCCCTTCATTCTGTAGTAATGTCCCTCATCCTGCTATATATGGTCCTACTCCTGGAATATGCCCTTATCCTGGTATATATGTCCTCCATCCTGGTATATTTAGTCCTCCATTATAGTATAGTGCAGCCTCATATCCTTCCACATGGAATAATGCAGCATCATATCTCTCCATATAGCATAATGCAGCCTCACTGCCCTCATATAGTATAATGCAGCCTCACTGCCCTCCATATAGTATAATGCAGCCTCATAGCCATCCATATATTATAATGCAGCCTCATAACCCTTCAAATAATATAATACAGCCACGTTTCCCTCCATGTACCATAATGCAGTCTCATAAACCTTCATATAATATAATGCAGCCTCATAACACTTCATATAGCATAATACAGCCTCATAGCCCTCCATATAGCTGAATGCAGCCTCCAAAGCCCTCCATATAGTATAATGCAGCCTCATAGCCCTTCATATAGCATAATAGAGCCTAATAGCCCTAAATATAATGTAGCCCTCCATATAGCATAATGCAGCTTCAAAACCCTTCATATAATATAATGCAGCCACATATCCCTCCATATACCATATTGCAGCCTCATAACCCTGTATATAATATAATGCAGCCTCGTAACCCTCCATACAGCATAATGCCGCCTCATATCCCTCTACAGATTATATAATGCAGCCTCATAGCCCTCCATATACCGTAGATGAATGCAGCTTCATAGCTATCCATATAGTATAATCCAGCCCCATAGCCCTTCATATAATATAATGCAGCCTCATAACCCTCCATATAGCATAATACAGCCTCACAACCCTCCAGATAGCATACATTCTCCCTACACAGACGCAATGCCCCCTTTAGAACCTCCTCTCACACACAGATACACAGCTCCCTGTACAACTCACACACACACAGACACACAGATTCCTGTACATCTCCCCACCCACAGACACACAGCTCCCTGTACAACCCCCCACACACAGACACACTGCCCCCTGCCCCTGTGGCCGTGGGAGTTTAAAAATATAGTACCTGCCGTCCTCCGGCGGTCGTGACCAGTCACCTAAGGACCAGCGAGGAGACCACCACGTAGTGACATGGATGTGCGTCTTCGGGGACACACATCCATGTGAAGCAGGTGCTTGAGTCTCAGGGGTCGACGGGTGCCAGGCCCATGTACATCCAGGCCCGGTCGCAATTGCGCCCCCTGCAACTCCGGTTGTTATGCCCCTGATTGTATACAATGTTAACATTTAATTATTATACACTATGTTAACATTTGATTGTTAAATATTATGTTTTTTAACTAGTGACTTTCAGATGAAACTCCTAAATACAACTTTGTTTTAGACGATGATGATATGATTCCCCACAATGAAAGAACCGTTGAAAGATAAAATTGAGCTTTGCTTCATCATAGATATATATATATATATAGTGGATAAATTTTAATTCCTCCAATAACTTCAGACTAAAATTCTTATCATCAGAACAAGTTTAAAATTGAATCCACAAGAACGTTGAAAAAAATGCTTTAACATTAGATCATAAAACACATGCTGATAGTTCAAGGTTAATGGATGCATTAAGCAAAAGTAATTCTGTATCAAATCTGAAATGATAAAGATTTCGACACATGCTGGAATAATCTTTCTATTACAGGTGCCCTATGCTGGGGACTAGCAGAAGATGTTGCACGCTGACATTTACTTGTCAAGAAGCTAAGGGGGAAAAAGAAATTGTTCCTGTCTTGAGCAGCCCCAGCGTCTAACCTCCCAGGTTTAAGTCATAATTGGGGTTCCACCGAGCTTTAACACTTCTATTGATTTAATAAGCTGAAGACCATTTCCAATCACAGGAAGATATTATAAAACTATAATTTGATTCACATATCAAAATGTTAGACATCCTTTACGGCCATTAAATATTTCACCCACCCCAGACCAAATCCGGTTCTCACCTAATGTTTCTTAATCGTGAAGAAACTCTTGGGAATGGTGTCTGACACTTTTATACTCAGGTAATCTGTAGAAAGATTCTCATTACCATCAAAAGACATTAATAACAGGAAGAATGACGAGTATATGTAATTCATCTATAACTTTATATGTTCGTAGGAAAGTGAACTTCCAAAGTTGTTAACAACTTATTCATTTTCATTATACTTTAAAGGTCATCAAAAGACAATATATGTTCTTAATGGTCAAGCTAACAATATTTGGAATGATATGTACAAAAAGGATCCTGTGGCACTCAATCTTCATAAAAATGTCCATCTTTATATCATGAAATTAAACATAGTAACTAACCAAGCATGGCAGTGCAGGAGAGGGAGCACTCACCTGTGCGGCACACTCACTGAGCTACATGGTGGTCTTTTTGCTCATGGATGCCTTTTATGCACAGACCCGTAGAAGCGCATACATATGCGAAACAGCCATCGTCTAGCTCAGTGGGTGCACTGCATGACTGAGTGCTCCCAGTGGCGTAACTTCAAGCCCAGGGGCCCCGATGCGAAAGCTCCAACGGGGCCCCTAATTATTGCAAATCTTTAATAATATTAGTCTTTCTCTATGGGCCAAAGGGACTTTTGGGCCCCCCTAGGCTGCAGGGCCCGGGTGCGATTGTAACCCCTGCACCTATTGTAGTTACGCCCCTGAGTGCTCCCTCTCCCACACTGCCATGATTGGTTGGTTACTATGTTTTAAATTAATCAAGTAAAGTTGGATGTTTTTATGATGATCGAGTGCCATAGGATCCCGTTTCTATGTATTGAACTTTTCCGCCCAGTTGTGGGTTTCCTCTGGAGAGCACCGATTTCCTTTTCCTTTTCCATCATTGGATTCTCTGTATATGTGGTGATACAGTGAAAGCTGGAGTCAGGCTGGAAACGGTACCCAGTGTAAGTGTATTTTTTCTATTTTTCACGTTAATATATAGAATGACTTGCACTGTTTTAATGGTTCTCCTCACCTCAAAAAAAGGCTATGACAGCAAGATTTGGCTTAAGGTACCGTTACACGGAGCAATATCGTGGGCGAGATCGCTTAAACGTCATGGGTTGAGCGACAATTAAAACAACATCGCAAGTGTGTCGTTGCGTTTAACCAACTACAATAAATCGCTGGATCGGAGTTGACAGGTTTCACGACATGTTGTAAAACCTGCCGATATCAACTCAAGCAACCTGCTGCATCACTATGTGTGACACCGCGATAATGATGTCGTTCACGATTTCGCCCATTCACAGCAATGAGCAGGTTTCGTTAGCTGCGTTGTGCAAACGATACCTGCTCACTACATCGTTGGTGAGTTGTCCATGATATCTAGACGTGTGACATCTCACCGGCGATGTTGAAATGATGTAAAAAACGACCGCGCGCGCCCACGAGATTGTAAGCGACATCATTTCAACGTCGTGCTGTGTAACGGTACCTTTAGACCTCTCAACAGAGATCTGTATTTTGCTTCATTGTCTCCCAGGTTGCTTCAGCATACTGGTTGGCGGCTGGTAGACTGAACTGAACACCATAAATTTACAAGATAATGTCAAAGCTAATGGAAGCCCAACATGTTAGATCAGAGTTTAGAATGGGGAACAATACACTTAAAGAAGTTGTTCACTACTTGGAAAACTGCTTTGCAGTAACCATGTTTAGCCCCTTTTACTCTCTTCTGGTGCCAGCACTGGTGCCAGTAGTATAATTCTAGCTGATCTGACATTTCACTTCCTCTGGGTGTTAGATTCATCTAAAAGCAGGAGAGTGAAGATAGCGCTGATTGGGTGAAGGGTTAGCGTGATGTAACAGCTTCACGTGAGCCCCAGAAGAGCAAGTGTTGGCACTGCTGGAATGGTAACAGAGTTTAGTATAAATATTGTTATTTAAATGGGGCAAACATGTTGATTTGGAAGGGGTTTTCCAAGTATAGGACAAACCCTTCAAGGCACTAGCAAACACTGATGATAAAGGGCCCCTGTGCAAAAACAGTATCTTGGCACCTTGTAAGCCAATAATTGGGTAGTTGACAGAATCTACTTTCTGCTTTGGAGGTAGAACTGGGCCCCCTTACCCTTTGGACCCATGTACGTTTTCACAGGTTGCACCAATGATATGTCCATCACTTAATGAAGACCCCCATACACATTAGCCAAATGTTGTCTCATATCAACTGTTTTGGCTGACAAACTAATGTGAATGAAGGCACCAGCCAACTGATAGTCGGGGGAAATGTTGATCAGGAATGTCCAATCTGGAACTGCCGATTACATTGTTCTCAAGGAAGTTCGGTGACAGCCAACAGTGCTTAACCATGAAAGCATTTCTGTGTATGGGAGATTTGTCTAAGGGTACTTTCACATCAGCGTTTTTTTTAAATCGCGGCAATTGCGGTGAAAAAAACGCAACTGCCGCGATTACCGCATAACGGCTGCACTTGCGGCACACTTGCGGCAAGCCCCATACAATGTATGGGCGGGCTTGCGGCAGGTGCGGCAAGTGCGGTTTTGGCACTTGCGGCAGGTGCGGCCGCGAAAAAAAAACGCACTTGTCGCACCTGCCACAAGCCTGAATATACATTGTATGGGGCTTGCCGCAAGTGTGCCGCAAGTGCAGCCGTTATGCGGTAATCGCGGCAGTTGCGGTTTTTTCACCGCAACTGCCGCGATTTAAAAAAAACGCTGATGTGAAAGCAGCCTAAGGGCCCTTTCACATCAGCGTTTTTTTCAAATCGCGGCAGATGCGGTGAAAAAAAGGCATCTGCCGCGATTACCGCATACCGGCTGCACTTGCGGCACAGTTGCGGCGCGATTGCGGTAAACGCCAAACAATGTATAGGCGGACTTGCGGA
>JARQOC010000003.1:816270855-816351198 GCA_033576535.1 Allobates femoralis
GCTTTCATTAGTACTTTAGTCACCAGGTATTTGTAATTATTGCTACTATTTTCTGTAATTTAATGTGTTTTCTTCTTTGAACCAAATACCATGGGGGGGGGGGGGAGAACTTTTCAAAACTTTTTGTTTTTGCTCATATTGCTACCCCCCAAAATTGAAATCTTATCAAAGTTTGCCTTGTAAGCTCTCATTTAAATTTGTTTATAGAATAGTATATAGAATAGTTCAAATCTTGTCACAGAAACATATATAAAAATATATATATACATATGGTATCAGCACAATTGTACTCACAGACATTAGTTATATCTCATAGTCAACTTTGTAAAAGAGAAAATATAAAAAATTGCACCAATGAAAAAAAAGAATTCTGTTTTCGTTGAAGCATTCCCAATTTGAAGTAGCTCTGGCAGTTTATCTACCTGTATTGATAATATCATTGCACTGTGATGTCATTAGAAAGTACTGTTTGACCCTTTGTTACATTCCTGCTCCTGTGACATGTGCCTTTGTCACCAGGCACCGCCGTATTCACGCTGTAGGTGGTGCTGGTGATAGAGAAGTCAGTGCTAGAAATTTTGGAGAGTGTAGACTCGGTCCATCCACTAAGGTCTAGGTGGCTGGGACTTGCAGTATTTCAAAGTTTGACAAAGTGGGTGTGTGTGGTGTCCAATTGAAGTCATCAACTCCTAGCTTTAGCCTACTAGAAAGCACCACACCCCACTAATACCTTCAGTTTCCGGCTGTAAACTGCCAGAAATAGTTTGTAGCTTCCCTGGCTAGTCTCCTGCCTTGCATTATGGTTTTTCTTGTTTTACCTTAGTCTGTTATTTGGATGCATCTCCTGTCTGATGATGTTGTACCTTGCTGACAATTTGGTCTTTAACCTGACCTCCGTCTGATCTAATGGATCCTGATTTTGTCCTTTTCTTGATCTCCCGGCTTAACCCTGCTTGGCAACTTTCCTCTCTCTGGACTGTCGCGCAACCATAGGCATCAATCTCCTGAGCCCCATTTGTAAATCCAGATCCCTGTATCGGGGTTAAGGGATGTCAGGGTTTCTTGAGATTCTGTCTAATGGAACAGCTGTTGACTAGTCTGTCTCAGATAACCTTTTTATGCATGCAACCTTCGACTGTCGTCACATCCTGGTGACCCATATGCATATAGTTGACGAGAAAAAATTTGACCTAAATCTTAACATTTGAGTTGAACCCAAGACCCCAGTGATGCAGAGCTGCAGCGCTAACCACTGAGCCACTCTGCCACCCGAGAAAATAGATTTTAAACAACCAGAAGATATTTTCAACTGGATGAACAATTTTAGCTAGCGCGTAGAACATGGACTGATTTGCCTAATGTAGTTAAATTAACATTTGAGATGAGTGATTCATTACTCTGTCTTTGTAATAACTCACCAAGATATTATATTACATTAGATTTACCTATTTTCTCATGAAAAACAATTCTTCAAAAACATATCCCAATGAGGTAGGATAAATAACAAAGTAGTCAGCGCTGCTTTATCTGTAATCTGAACATTGATTTACTACAATTCATTGAGACAGAGGCTACTCGTCAGAATATAATTATGCCTACATGACAGCAAAAATGTGATAAGTACATCAAGATTTAGTATGTCTCTATTAGTTTCTTGGTAAAGGAGGACAGTATGTCTGCCAAGCCTCAATCATTACCCTGATGTGAGCAGTATGATAATTGGGAATGCCTGGAACCCTTCCTAGATTTCGGGGGCAATAACCAAATATTGCTACATTAGATAGCTGGCAGATTATCCTAAATATTGTGATTAATGTACTCCTTAATACAGTTCTGCATGCTGACAAGTCATTAACATTGTTGACAGCTTATCGGTGCTTCCGTTATCAACAAATCCCTCCACATTGGAAAATAAACTTAAAAGTCTAATTTCTAATTAGTTTTAAGTCATTATCATTAATGTAAAAGCAATCTAATTGACATATATTTTTGTATACTTAAAGTCTTAAATGACTGTCAGCTATTTTTATGCATGGGGAAATGGCAGATACGTTAGAGCACCATTCGTAGCCCACCGGTGACTTATTTTGGTTTGTAGCGTTCATTGGCACAATGTGGAGTGCCAAACATATCCTTCATACCTTGCACTTTTGTAAAAGAAATACATTCTAAAATACATTGTAAAATAGGAAAATGTCTTTCTGTTACAACTTTTGTTTAACTATTACATTATTAAAAAATGTAGAAAAATGACGATAATTATTAATATTATTAATTACTGGCGGGGAGTTTTTCAGCTTTAGTATTTTCCTTTCATTCAGCAAAGGCCCCTTTCACATCACATTTTCTCTCATTTGTCAAAGGCCCCTTTCACATCAGCGTTTTTATCAAATTGCGTCAGATTCAGCAGATTTACCCGCATCTGCCGCCTAACGGTCGCACTTGCGGCAAGTCCCATGCATTGTCTATGGGACTTGCAGCAAGTGCGGTATTGCCGGGTCGCGGCAACACTGCACTTGCCGCACCTGCCACAAGCCCCATAGACAATGCATGGGGCTTGCCGCAAGTGCGACCGTTAGGCGGCAGATGCGGTAAATCTGCCGGATCAGATGCAATCAGTGAAAAACGCTGATGTGAGAGGAGCCTATGCGCAGTACAGTTATGTGCAAAATAATAGCAGTATGTTTAATAAAATTGAAAGAAAAGCTCAATCTTGATAATAGCATTTATTTCCATATACACAAAGGCACTGGAAGCACTGCAATGCCAAATGAAAACATAAACAAAATATCAATTTTTTCACCTGAATATTAAGAAAAAGGATTAATAAGCTGTTGAAAAAAAAAGCAGTGTCTACATTTTTATATACAAACTCGAATAATTACACTATAAACTGAAATTTGTATACATGCTTAAAAATATTAGAATCTGAGAGTCCTCAGTAGTTGATATCATTAAATGGCTAACTGAAAGCATGGTAAGAAAAAGCAAAGCAAGCTTTCGGGACACTGTGGCCTCTTCATCAGGCTTAATGACACAAATTCTGAAGTTCACAGAGAGACAGAAATGTGTGGGATATAAACTGATAATGAACACACTTAAAGCAGGAATGAATTTTTCACATGGATTTATGACTTTCTACATTCATTGAGGAATTTTCAGGTTTCGACTAACCACTAATCAAAGAACAATAATACAATGTGTGCTGCTTATCTCGGAACTTTGATTTTTACTTCCCCAGCTCCTCTCCCCCTCCAAAGACTGACTACTTTTTTCTGCTTTACTTTATCTGTCATATTTACTGCATCATCCTATCCTGTATATGTTTATATGTGTGTGTCTTCAGAATTTGTGTCATGAAGAGGCCATAGAGTCTTGAAAGCTTGCTTTGCTTTTTCTTACCATTTTTTCAGTTCGACATTAAAAGGTATCATCCACTGAGGACTCTCAGATTCTAATATTTTTCTATCTACTGGCTAACACGGTACAAACATTTTTTACCTATACAGACTTAGCTTTTCTGCTAATGACTTTAACTAATACTTAGTTGTATAACCTTTATTTCTGATGTGTGGCATGAAGTTAACTAAGGCTACTTTCACATTAGGGTTCCCTATGTTGCATTTCTGGTGCGGACGAGACTGGGTGATTTGTGCGCAGGCATCCGCTGCGCACAGATTACATATGGAAGTGAATGGGTGCGCACGGTCATGCGCAGTCAAGCGCAGCACCGTGCGCTCCCATTATAAAGATAGGGGCTGGCGGTGTTGCGCTCACATTGTGGCTCCCCTCCGCAGAATGCTAATGTGAAAGCACCCTTATATTTGAAACCTGCAAACAGATATTCCAGCCCTTGCTGACTGGACTACATTCCACAGTTCTGTGCATTCTTAGGTTTTGTATCAAAAACAGCATTTTTATGTTCCTACACAAATTCGATTGAGGTCTGGTAATGGGACTGGCCACTTCATAACATCAGTCTTGTTGGTCTGGAACTAGGATGTTGCCCGCCAGCTGGCGTGTTTGTGGTCATTGTCCTGCTAAAGAAGAAGATAGGTTCTAGTTATCATACTATTAATGATTAACTTGACTTTGGAGGAAAAACCCTTAAAATGAATCAGGCGGCAGGTTTTTGCTACCTCACCTGACAGCAACATAATGTAGGTAAAGAAACCCTGAATCCAAAGATGTATAACATAGATTACTGGTTGCAGCTGTCCTCACACAATCAAATAATTTAGTTCCAGGAACACGGCAGAGCTGGGAGAGCTGTCCCCGCCCACACCAGGCTTTGTATATAAATTATAATGAGAGTGAGGTTTCAATCACAGCAGTGGGTGTGTCTGAATTAGTTGTACATGACAAGGTAGTCCTGAAGTTGTAATCACAAGGTGATAAAGCCATTAGTTTATGTAAACAATTGCACAGATCTTGATAAGAGAAGCAATGTTGCTTTTTGATTTTTAACCTTTACAGCTTGCTGTCCTTCTGATTCCCTTTAACATCTTTTTGGATGTTACCTCTTTAAATTGTGAGGTATGGGATTGCAATGTGATATAATTTATTATAAAACACTGTACATTTAGCATTACAAATATTCTGTCCAGCTCATCGCTTCCCAAGACTGGATACACTGTAGTTTACAGCTACTAAAACTTATCAATTTTTTATTGTTTTCCTCTGTTGTACAATATTAAAGGCTCAATATCACTGAAGGAATATAAAATATAAAAACACTCTGAGCTCTGACTTTTCGTTTGTAGACATTTTAATTATTTGGATGATTTGCTTTCGATACGGACAAAGAAATATGCTTCCCTCCTGCCTCCACTGCTTCTTAAAGCTTCTAATTTTCACGTGTTATGAATTTTAGTGCCACCTGGGTCTATTTTATGTAGATCAAGAAAAAAATGTTCATGGAGTTTAAAATGCTGCCCACTGCACAATTCTATATCTGGGACTTAGACTTGAGCTCGGAGCCAGATGCCAGGAAATTCTACCGACTCTAGAAATGGACGATACAAAATAGGAAAAACTTTATGGTCAAATGAGAAATTCATATCTTCAATGATATAAAGTTTTCTCAATTGTGTGAAATGACAGTTTATCATCTTTTTTAACTAATTTAACCCCTCTGAGTCACTGTTACTTTGGAAGAAACCATTGTAGAGGTGATTAAGAATGTCTAGACACTTGAAACACATTGGCATTGCTAGTCATGTGTTATATGTTTCCGGTCATGCACTTTTGGATTCTACCGGTTGAGGAGAGTAGGTAGTCCAGGCTCCATTTGGAATGGAGAAGTTCAGACTTTTATTTTCTCCAGATATTTTTTCACTTTTCTATTGTCGGGTTTCAGGAAACGTTTTTTAAGTTAGTTATTTAATAGATTATTTCGTTTTTTAAAGAGTGGTGTTTATTAGCGTTTTCATTTTTGGGCACATATACCATTCATTTACTAAAACTTTATATACCGTATTTTTCGCTTTATAAGACGCACCGGATTATAAGACGCACCCCCAAATTTGGTGAAGGAAATAAGAAAAAAAAGTTTTTAATGTTAAATGGGGTCCGTCTTATAATGCCAGTGTCCGTCTTACAATCAGTATATATGTCCCTAATCCTGGTACATAAACCCCCCAATTCTGGTATATATATCCCTCATCCTGGCATATATGTCTCTCATCCTGGTATGTATATTGCTGATCCTGGTATATATGCCCCCCCATTCTGTATATATGGCCCCCATTCTGTATATATGCCCCCCATCCTGTGTATGTGCCCCCTCATCCTGTGTATGTGCCCCCTCATCCTGTGTATGTGCCCCCTCATCCTGTGTATGTGCCCCCTCATCCTGTGTATGTGCCCCCTCATCCTGTGTATGTGCCCCCTCATCCTGTGTATGTGCCCCCTCATCCTGTGTATGTGCCCCCTCATCCTGTGTATGTGCCCCCTCATGCTGTGTATGTGCCCCCTCATGCTGTGTATGTGCCCCCTCATGCTGTGTATGTGCCCCCTCATCCTGTGTATGTGCCCCCCATCCTGTGTATGTGCCCCCCCATCCTGTGTATGTGCCCCCTCATCCTGTGTATGTGCCCCCTCATCCTGTGTATGTGCCCCCTCATCCTGTGTATGTGCCCCCTCATCCTGTGTATGTGCCCCCTCATCCTGTGTATGTGCCCCCTCATGCTGTGTATGTGCCCCTCATCCTGTGTATGTGCCCCCTCATGCTGTGTATGTGCCCCCTCATGCTGTGTATGTGCCCCCTCATGCTGTGTATGTGCCCCCTCATGCTGTGTATGTGCCCCCTCATGCTGTGTATGTGCCCCCTCATCCCCAACCCTTTGATTATGGTATATGGCATCTTCCCCCCCCCCCCCCAGACCCCTATTGCTCACCGAGGGGGGTACAGCTGCTCAGCGGGGGTGCTGGAGGGAGGTTCTCGTGGGTGGGGGACACAGCTGCAGGACCAGAGCAAGCAGAGATGTACCGGCGGCAGTAAGCGGTGGGCGCCGCCATGTTTTTGTGGCTGGCTGCATTCATTAACACTGCAGCCAGCGGTAGAGGCTTCAACAAAATGGCCGCGGCCATAATGGAGACCCGCGGCCATTTTGAAGCCTCTACCTCTACCGGCCGGCTACCACAAGAAACATGGCGGCGCCCACCGCTTGCTGCCGCCGTTACATCTCCGCTGCTCCGGTCCTGCAGCGGTGCCCCCCACCCACCGGAACCTGCCTTCGGCCCCCCACTGGGCAGCTGCACCCCACAAACACCCCTCATATGGTAATATTTAATTTTTAATATTTTTTTTTTTACATACGCTTTTTAAGACGCACCCCCGTTTCCCCCAAAGTTTGGGGGGAACAAAAGTGCGTCTTAAAAAGCGAAAAATACGGTAAATGAATATAAAAAACAATAATGATGCCATTGTTTTTTATTATTTTATTATTTTTTTTCATGCTATTCATTGTGCTATACAAATAAACTTTTTATTATTATTATTATTATTATTATTATTATTTTATTTATAGAGCATCATTGATTCCATGGTATTGTACATGAGACAGGCTTTACAAACAAAACAGTGTAAAAATACAATGGACAAACTAACAGTGACAGACTGGTACAGAGGGGAGAGGACTCTGCCCTTGCGGGTTTACACACTATGGGGTAATAGGGAGGGAGACAGTAAGCTGGGTCTGCTCCGATGGTGGTGGAGTGGCGGCTCCGATGGTGATGGAGCACCAGGTCTGGAGGTGGTGGAGCGCCAGGTTTTGGTAGTGGCAAAGAGCCAGGTATGATGGTAGAAAGGTTATTCCAGGTTGTAAGCTATTTTGAATAGACGGGTTTTCAAGTTCTGCTTGAAGTTCCGAGTAAAAAAAAATAGTCAGACATGTTGGGGGTGCAGAATTCTGTTGTACAATACATATTTGGTAATTATGGATGGGCAAACATGAACTGAAAAGTTATGGAATCCGTACCGAACACCTAGTGTTTGGGCATGGGTCCTGAACATGGACTTCCCTGTAAAGTCCATGTTACAGTTCAGGTTTGAGTTCGGCGGGGAGCTGTAAAAAGAAACAAAATAGTGATTAGTCATCTGTAGGGATGAGCGAGTATACTCGCTACTATTTGGTATTCGCCGAATAGTAGCGGTATTCGGGCTATTCGCTACTCTCCGAGTACTTATGTGTAGCGAGTAATCCTAATACTTTCGCAGTGTATCTATAGATACACTGCGAAAGTACCCTAAAAGTGATTAAAAGTTGTTAAAAAATAATAAACTTACATACTCACCTTCCGACGCCTGCTTCGGGACCGGCAGAGAAGACATCCGATCGCTGGACAAGGACCTGTCATTACCAGCCAATCAGATGGCGGTAGCGATCTGGCCAATCAGATGGCGCCACGTCACAACCACATGTTCGTTAGCAGCCACCTGATTGGCCAATTTGCAAGGTCCTAGATGTACTGTCAGGACCTTGCAAACTGGCCAATCAGGTGGCCGCTAGCGATGACGTAGTTGTTACGTGGTGCCATCTGATTGGGCAGATCACTACCGGCTATCTGATTAGCTGGTAGTGACAGGTCCTTGTCCAGCGATCGGATGCCTTATCTGCCGGTCCCTGTGCAGGCGTTGGACAGGTGAGTATGTAATTTTATTATTTTTAACAACTTTTAATCCCTTTTAGGCTACTTTCGCAGTGTATCTATAGATGTCATGCTTTGAAGCAAGATAGGGTATCCGCACCAGGTAAGCCCACAGCACACAACACTTTCTTGACTCCAGACAAGAAGGGAGAGCTCTAACCCAGGTTCAGGTGAGCTCCCCTTTAAATTCTGGCCTGGTGACAAGGTTAAGCAGTTCAGTTCCGAGAAGGACTGTGAAGACATCCTGCGGACTGGAGCGGTGTGAGGCTCGTCCGAGGATAACCACCAGCCAGTGTGAGGAACCAGTAGGAGAGGGTCTGAAGAAGGAGAGGAGTAGGCCTGGATAGTGGATCCAATTACCCGGTTCACCCCAGGGCAGAGTGCGCGAAAAGGACACTGGATTATGAGGTTGCGAGGGTGCTCTAGGCCCAGCAGCCAAAACCGGAGGGCAGGATACTCTGTGTCTCCCGGCCACACCAAGGCACCTGGAGGCACAGTAGCATTGGAGAGATCAGGGACAGTGGCCAGAGAAGGGCTCTAGCTGTCTGCCATACTGGTGATAAACTTTCTAGCTGGAGAAAAGGGTTGCAGCTTAGCTACAGGCAGCCAGGACCAGCAAAGAAGAGCACAGCAGGGAGGCCTCAGAACTCACCAGGTAAGGAGATCCCTAACTTGCTTTAAGGCCACCTGGATTCACAACATCACCTGTTGTTTGTACCCTGGATTCTACCTACTGCTGCAGTAAAGGTTAAGGAAACTACACCCTTGTGTCTGTCGGTTATTCTGCACTCTCAGTCCTGCACCCCAACCGCCTACCACAGCCATAGATTTTACCAGTTGCCGTGGGGAACCACTCCACCTGTGTAGAGCGATATCACCGTAGCTGCAATCCCATCATCCTTAGAGGTTCCGCACCGCAGTGTTGGCCCCAATAGCCGAACACCACAGATGGCGTCATGACAACCATCCCTAAATCGCTACCCCCAGAGATTTTAAGTTGATCTTCATGGTCACGGAGCCAGGTCTCAACCTCTGTGACTCCCCAGAAGCATCAAAGCCCAGGTTCGAGTACCCCACAGCCAGGGGCACATTAATAACCTGGCATCACAAACAGAATGCGAGTGGCCCAGTAATACCAGGCCCCGTGCACCTTAAGAAAGACTTTTAAAAGACTGAGTGTATACTGTATTTTGAATATGGCGACTATGGAGGACTAATGCCATGTGCTAGTCTGGGGATGTGCTCCGCCCTCTGTCATGGGATGGGCTGGCATAAGGAGTGAATAAGCAGGCCCGCCCCAAGTGCCAGCAAAAATACAAGGGGGCCTGCTTGAGGCCATGACTCCTCCCGAAGAGATGAGTAAGAACCGGAAGGGGGAGGTCCATAGACAAAAAAGCGGGAAAGAGGTAAGAAAGAAGAAAGGTAACGGAGTGTGCGGAAGAGACATCATGGCGTCCGGCGGTTCAGAGAGTCCGGCAGGCGGGAAAGCAGGAGCAGGTGTGCCCAGTGATATGGAGGAGAGCGCAGACCTGTTGCTGCCAGTGGGCCCAGAGTTTTTTGAACACCATACTAAATTACCTTAACCTGCAATTCCATAAGGCCAATGTGTGGATTTGGAGAAATTGGAGAAAGAATGTGCTGGCAGAGATAGCCCAGGGATCAGCAGCACCAAAAACTCCAGTGCCACTGAGGGAGAAAGTGCAGAGCATGCCACAGATAAAAGGTCGTACTGCCTCCCGAGTATAGGAAAGTATTCTGCAAAAACCTGGACTGGTCTCGCAGGCCCTAGACCAACAACCCGGGCCAGGAATGGAAGGACATGGGCAGAGCGGTAAAAGAGAGGAGGATGACTTGGTGGTCCCATCGGAGTCAGAGATTGTGCCCCCAGTGAAGCCCACAAAGACTGGTGCCTAGTAGCTCCACTGGTTGCAGCGACAGAAGGAGTTGGCAGAGCTACAGGTGATGGCTCAAATGAAGGAGGCTCATGTAAAAGGAGAGGATGAGACCAGCGGGAAGGATGACTACTGGCACCAAAGACAAGTGGCTGAGGAGGAGGCGAGCTGACAACGCCAAGCCAGATGGTGGGCGCAGGAGGTGAGGAGAAGGAATGTACCAATGATGGATGGTTCAAATTGGTGCACTTCTACTTTTGAGTCCAGGAAAAGGTGTTTGGCTCAACAAACGAGTAAAAAGACTGTGTCGCCAACCAAACGACCTGAAAGTGAGGGAACTTTGCACTTTCAGTTTTTTTTATTATTTATAAGTGGACTATTTTATATTTAACTTTAAATAGTATGTTTTTGTTAGGAAACGTTAAAACCAGGACCTCCCAACAAAGGGAAGAAGAAGTAATTCTGTGAAGTTGAATTGTTATGCATGAATGCTATATAAAAAAATTGTGAATTCTGTGTAATATCTTTGGAACCAGTGGGTCGCACGGGGACGAGCTAATCTTTGCCAAGGTGGAATGTGGCGCCCCACCGGTCTTGTCGCCACAAAGGGGTACTGTACCCGCTGCACTGGTGTGGCATCTCAGTCCTCGAGGAAACGGGATGGTAAATGCAGACACCCACCAACACACCCTTAGGACCCAGGGACCATAGGAAGACCCATGGGGAGGGCCCAGTTGATAGGACAGGGAAAAGGAAGGCGGAGGGTGGCAGTGAGTAAGAATAGAAGCAGTGAGGGAGTAGGAGGAGAAGGAGAGGGAAGAAAGGTATTGTGTGGAGGACAGAGAAAACCCTGGTGGCACACGTAGAGTGAGGACGACCGGTGCACCCGAATCTGGGACTGACAATAGCCAGGCGGAGGGGTTGGTCAAAAACCATTGGACCGGCCCTGAACATGGCATGGAAACTGTATGCTCGAACCACTGAACCAGAAGTCATGAGGTCTAGAGGAGCTGTGGCCGCAACCCGACATACCAGCTGAAAAGGCAGCCGAACTAGGGTCAGGGGACAGGTACTAGTCGCCTGAAAAGACCCGTGGCTGCTGGATTGGGGCACTGCGTGTGGAGCCACTGACAGAAGAGGCAAATAAGTAGCGCGGGAGAGAGAGACCAGAGACATGAAAGGCACACGAAGGGGGTCTTGGACAAACTATCCCGGTTCCTTGTGGATTAACTGGACTGGAACTTGGCAGAGAGAAGTACCCAGTGACCAGTTGCAGCTTTAGTGAGTAAACCGGGTACCGTATTCCAACACTGTAGGAGACTGTTTATTTTCCCGCCTGCGGAGACGCCAACTGCAAAAGTAGACCAGATACAGAAGCCCAGCTTTAACATGGCCTTGCACATTCATCGCAATCGAACATATCTGCCCTGGGGAAGTGCTACACCTACAGGAGCCATGACATCAGGCTGCAATATCAACAACCCTGGAAGTGTGACCTGCAACATCGGTCCCTCTTGACCGAGAACCGTAGGTGGCATCACAAACTCTTAATTCTCAAAACTTAACCCCGATTAAAGAACCCACTTATCCCAAAAATTGACTCCCACAAGGTCACAGAAGCCTGGTCTCAACCCCCATGACTTCCCTGCAGTACCGGAGCCCGATTCCGAGTGCCCGACGGCCCCGGGGTGTGCGAGTCACATACATCTGGAGAGACTGAGAAAGCAGCAAAGCTGACTTCCTCCAGATATAGGCAATTGGCCTTAGGTCGAGGAGGATGAAATGGCAACTGATTGGCTACCAGGATTCCAACAAGTCCCAAATGTATGCAAACCCTGCAATAACAGTGCGAATACCAAAGTTTTATTATGGTAACTTAAGGAAAAACACAGATTGAGAAAGAAAAGGCGGAATTTATATTTTATGGTGTCATGCTTTACTTTACAACATTTTCCCAAAAAAAAGCATAGATTGCTTATTTGGTATACATTAGAAATAATGTATATTATTTTACATTACTGTGTACGTCTTCAGCCAGAGCTGATAATGTAATTCAGTTAAAGGTTACATATGAACTGGTATTAAACAAATGTTATCAGTATCTCCGGAATTAATCCTTTTCTCAATATTTCTTTATATATTTCCTTCACTCTATTAAATATGTTATTGAGTATAAGTATAGAGCCAGGTGGCTGCACTGTAATCTTCATTCCAACTGTCTTACAGGAATTTATCCAATCAGTAGCAGCAAGGCTAAGTACGCATCACCTTTGTGATGTATGTTTAGCCTTTATGTCGACAAGGCTTGTGGTATATACAGGGCCGCCAATAGGGGGTTACAGCCCTTACTGCAGTGAGGGGTCCGGGCAGGGCCGCCACTAGGGGGTTACAGCCCTTACTGCAGTGAGGGGCCCGGGGCCTGACTGCAGGGGGCGTGGCCATTAGACAGGGGCAGGAGGGGCCCGGCTATTCTGGTGGGGGGTGTGGCTATTGGGAGCAAGGAGGCCCGCACCCCTTCTCGGCCAGAGGGCCCCCTGTGCTGCGTGATCGCTCCCCCCCACTGACGAGTACTTGTGTGTGGGGATCTGCTAGCTGCCCACTCCTTTCCCGACCAGGAAGTGCACGTCACTGAGCACCTCCTCAGCTGCTCCTCTGGTCTCCTCTTCCGCCTCATCTATCCTGCACAGCATCAATTAGGTAGGCGGAGCCAAGTGGGGGGGGACGACAAGAGCTTGCAGAAAGCTTGAGGAGAGGGGAGTGAAGTGAGCAGCCACAGGAGCACCCCCTTCTCCTCCTATAATGTCACCACCAGCTCAGCAGCCGGGAGTAGGGGAGGGTGAGAGAAGGATCTTCCAGAATGTATGTACAGACATCTGCTGATTCCAATTACAGGCCTTCCTCACTGGTTACACCATGATTATGAAGAAGAGAGTGAGTATACATATGTGTGTGTGATACAGATATCATGTAAGAGTGTGATGTGTGTCATGTGCTGTGTGTCTGTCATCCATGTGCTTTGTGTGTCTGTCATCCGTTTGCTGTATGTGTGTGTCTGTCATCCATTTGCTGTATGTGTGTGTCTGTCATCCGTGTGCTGTGTCTCTGTCATGTGTGTGCTGCATGTGTGTCTGTCATCTGTGTGCTGTATGTCTCTGTCATCCGTGTGCTGTGTCTCTGTCAGGCGTGTGCTGTGTGTGTCTGTCATCTGTCGTGTGTCTGTCATGTGTACTGTATGTGTGTCTGTCATCCGTGTGCTGTCTCTGTCGTCCATGTGCTGTCTCTGTCATCCGTGTGCTGTCTCTGTCATCTGTGTGCTGTGTCTCTGTCATCTGTGTGCTGTGTCTCTGTCATCTGTGTGCTGTGTCTCTGTCGTCCGTGTGCTGTGTCTCTGTCATCTGTGTCTCTGTCATCCGTGTGCTGTGTCTCTGTCATCTGTGTGCTGTATGTGTCTGTCATCTGTCGTGTGTCTGTCATGTGTACTGTATGTGTGTCTGTCAACCGTGTGCTCTGTCGTCCATGTGCTGTCTCTGTCATCCGTGTGCTGTCTCTGTCATCCGTGTGCTGTCTCTGTCATCTGTGTGCTGTGTCTCTGTCATCTGTGTGCTGTGTCTCTGTCATTCGTGTGCTGTGTCTCTGTCGTCCGTGTGCTGTCTCTGTCATCCGTTTTCTGTATGTGTGTCCGTCAACTGTCGTGTGTCTGTCATCTGTGTACTGTATGTGTGTCTCTCATCCGAGTGCAGTGTGTGTCTGTCATCCATGTGCTGCGTGTGTGTCTGTCATCCGTCACGGGGACAAAGCAGACAGGAAGGAGACAGGTGCAGTGGGGACAGACAGGGCACAGGGGGGAGACAGGTGCAGGAGAGAGGCACAGCAGGCAGGTGGGACACAGTGCACAGGTTGGAGACAGGCACAGGGGAGAGACAGCAAACAGGAGGGACAGAGACTGAGCAAAGGGGGGTGACAAGTACAGAGAGGGGAGAGACTGCACACATGGGGGAGAGACATGCACAGAGAGGGGCGTTGCCAAACTGTGACTCGGCCTCTATTGTCCAGACTTCCAGAAAATGGCCGCGGAGGCGGTGCATGTGCAGATCGAGATCCGTGGTCATTTTCTGGAAGCTTGTGGCCCCTGCCTCCAGAGCTCAGCTCATATTCCTGTGGCTACTGCAGAGCTTAGCTCAAGCCCAGTCTGTGTGCCCCTAGCCCTCTACAGTGCTGTATATGCCTTCAGTTTCTCCTATATGATGTATATATAGCAGTCTCCTATTAAATGCATTTGATTTACAAAAGTTATTGTCACAGAGTCAACTGCGCTCCAGACCAACACAAACCTGGAAGATCAGATATCACCGGACATCACAGGACACAGAAAAGCAGCTGCAGCCACCAAATTAGGTGAGGTAATTAATTCATTAAATGTAGCCGGGTCATTTTTATGGTGATGTGCAGCCCCTGAATGTTGGTAGGAATTTCCAAATGTCCCCCACCCCTGTACAGGGTAATAAATAACACCACCAGTATTATTCTGCCTCATGGGGCATTTCTTGTTCACATCCCTCAGCTCACATAAAGAGCAATGTATAGAAAGTAGAGAAATGTGTGACTGGGGAGGACGTGGTGCAGAAGGGGAGTTTTTCCAATAGTGGGCGGTGAAATAATGGAAGGTTCGAGGGGTGGAGGCGGAGCCTGGATGGAGGCAGAGATTGGGTGGAGTCTCAGGGGGGCCCCAAAATTTTGCCCCTTAGGGGGCCCCGAAATTCCTAGTGGCAGCCCTGGGTATATATGCTAAACATGTCTACAGGGACTCTTTAGGAATGTCTTATTGACCTCTGTTGGACTGATGTATGCCAGTGTACTACGAACAAAAAATTATAGATGTGTCATAGACTATGATAATCTATACAATGTGGTCAATGTTTGAACAAACATTGCTTAGATGAAAACTGCAAGCAAATCTACAGTGGGGGAAATAAGTATTTGATCCCTTGCTGATTTTGTAAGTTTTGCCCACTGACAAAGACATGAACAGTCTATAATTTTAAGGGTAGGGTAATTTTTTCAGATAGAATATCAAAAATAAAATCCAGAAAATCACATTGTCTAAATTACATAAATGTATTTGTATTTTGCCAGAGGGAAATAAGTATTTGATCCCTCTGGCAAACAAGACTTAATATTTGGTGGCAAAACCCTTGTTGGCAGCACAGCAGTCAGACGTTTCTTGCAGTTGATGATGAGGTTTGCGCACATGTCAGGAGGAATTTTGGTCCACTCCCCTTGCAGATCATCTCTAAATCATTAAGTTTTTGAGGTTATCGCTTTGCAACTCAGAGCTTCATCTCCCTCCATAGGTTTTCTATGGGATTAAGGTCTGGAGACTAGCTAGGCCACTCCATGACCTTAATGTGATTTTTTTTAAGCCACACCTCTGTTGATTTGGTTGCATGTTCTTGGTCATTGTTGTATTGGAAGACCTAGCCACTACCCATTTTTAATGTCCTGGTGGAGGGAAGGAGGTTGTCTCTCAGATTTTATGGTACATGACTCCATCCATTGATGTAGTGAAGTAGTCATGTGCCCTTAGCAGAGAAACATCCCAAAACATAATGTTTCCACCGCCATGCTTGACAGTGGGGATGGTGTTCTTTGGGTCATAGGCAGCATTTCTCTTCCTCCAAACACGGCGAGTGGAGTTAATGCCAAAGATTTAAGTCTTTGTCTCATCTGACCACACCACCTTCTCCCAATCACTCTCACAATCACCAAGGTGTTCATTGGCAAACTTCAGACAGGTCTGCACAAGTGCCTTCTTGAGCAGTGGGACTTTGCAGGCACTGCAGGATTTTAATCCATTACAGTGTAATGTGTTATCAATGGTTTTCTTGGTGACAGTGGTCTCAGCTGCCTTGAAATCATTAAAAAGTTCCCCCCATGTAGTTTTAGGCTGATCTCACACCTTCCTCATGATACTGGATACCCCTCAAGATGAGAATTTACATGAAGCCCCAGATCGATTTCGATTGACACTTATTTAGTATTTCTTCCATTTTCTTACTATTGCACCATCAGATGTCTCCTTTACTCCCAGAGTCTTACTTTTTGTTTCGTAGCCCATTCCAGCCTTGTGCAGGTCTAGGATCTTTTCCCTGACATCCTTAGAAAGCTCCTTGGTCTTGCCCATGTTGTAGAGGTTAGAGTCTGACTGAGTGTGTGGACAGGAGTCTTTTATACAGGTGACAATGTAAGATGGCTGTCTGTAATGCAGGTAACAAGTTCATAAGAAGCGTCTAACTGGGCTGTAGGAGCCAGAACTCCTATTGGTTGGTAGGGGATCAAATACTTATTTCTCTCTCCAAAATGCAAAAACATTTAGATAATTTAGACAGTTTAATATTCTGGATTTTATTTTTGATATTCTATCTCTCACTGTTAAAATTAATCTACCCTTAAAATTATAGACAGTTCATGTCTTTGTCAGTGGGCAAAATTTACAAAATCAGCAAGGGATCAAATACTTATTTCCCCCCACAGTGGAGATGGATATGCGGATACAGGTACAGCAGGGTTGAGTGTAAGGACAAGCATCTTGTAAAAGTATAGCTGTGTATATGCACACAGGTACCTGGATACAGCAGAGTCAAATATATGTACAGGAACATTGGTATAGTAGGACCAGGGATGTGTACAGATACCTAGAAACATTAGAGCTGCATATACCTTGGTACAACAGAGCTAGGTACGTAGAGAGGCACCTTGGAATAGTAGTACTGGTATAATGACAGACAGACATCTTGGAACTTTTAAGCTGTTTATACACACAGGTATACTGACACAGCAGAGCTGAGTATGTGGTCAGGCACTTTGGAACAATTGAGACGTATATGTTGACAAGTACATTAGTAGAGCAGAGTCAAGATTGCAGACAAGTACTTTGGTGCAGTTGTGTGTACGAAAACACAGAGATAATTTGTCCAGAGGCTCGCTCTGGGTGACAGAGATGGGTTTGCCCAAGCAAGTTATTCAGTGCAGACGCTTCATTACCTGAATACTCAACTGTTATGGCACAATATTAGTTTGCTTAAGGAGGCCTAGGAGATTGACCGTTGTGTTGCCTGTCAAGGTACATAGCAGGAACACATATACAGTGTTGGCCAAAAGTATTGACACCCCTGCAATT
Source organism: Allobates femoralis (assembly GCA_033576535.1). Taxonomy (NCBI): domain Eukaryota; kingdom Metazoa; phylum Chordata; class Amphibia; order Anura; family Aromobatidae; genus Allobates; species Allobates femoralis. The sequence goes on from JARQOC010000003.1 coordinate 816,288,076, forward strand.
CTGTCAGATACTACTCAGTTTCTTCCTGAAAATGATTGCAATCACAAATTCTTTGGTATTATTATCTTCATTTAATTTGTCTTCAATGGAAAAACACAAAAGAGAATGAAGCAAAAAGCAAAACATTGATCATTTCACACAAAACTCCAAAAATGGGCCAGACAAAAGTATTGGCACCCTCAGCCTAATACTTGGTTGCACAACCTTTAGCCAAAATATCTGCGATCAACCGCTTCCGGTAACCATCAATGAGTTTCTTACAATGCTCTGCTGGAATTTTAGACCATTCTTCTTTGGCAAACTGCTCCAGGTCCCTGATATTTGAAGGGTGCCTTCTCCAAACTGCCATTTTTAGATCTCTCCACAGGTGTTCTATGGGATTCAGGTCTGGACTCATTGCTGGCCACCTTAGAAGTCTCCAGTGCTTTCTCTCAAACCATTTTCTAGTGCATTTTGAAGTGTGTTTTGGGTGATTGCCCTTCTGGAAGACCCATGACCTTTGAGGGAGACCCAGCTTTCTCACACTGGGCCCTACATTAAGCTGCAGTCCAGTGCCAGAGGCAGCAAAGCAACCCCAAAACATCAGGGAACCTCCGCCATGTTTGACTGTAGGGACTGTGTTCTTTTCTTTGAATGCCTCTTTTTTTCTCCTGTAAACTCCATGTTGATGCCTTTGCCCAAAAAGAGAGAACATTCTTCCAAAACATTTTAGGCTTTCTCAGGTAAGTTTTGGCAAACTCCAGCCTGGCTTTTTTATGTCTCGGGGTAAGAAGTGGGGTCTTCCTGGGTCTCCTACCATACAGTCCCTTTTCATTCAGACGCTGACGGATAGTACGGGTTGACACTGTTGTACCCTCGGACTGCAGGGCAGCTTGAACTTGTTTGCATGTTAGTTGAGGTTCTTTATCCACCATCCGCACAATCTTGCGTTGAAATCTCTTGTCAATTTTCTTTTCCGTCCACATCTAGGGTGATTAGCCACAGTGCCATGGGCTTTAAACTTCTTGATGACACTGTGCACGGTAGACACAGGAACATTCAGGTCTTTGGAGATGGACTTGTAGCCTTGAGATTGCTCATGCTTCCTCACAATTTGGTTTCTCAAGTCCTCAGACAGTTCTTTGGTCTTCTTTCTTTTCTCCATGCTCAATGTGGTACACACAAGGACACAGGACAGAGGTTGAGTCAACTTTAATCCATGTCAACTGGCTGCAAGTGTGATTTAGTTATTGCCAACACCTGTTAGGTGCCACAGGTAAGTTACAGGTGCTGTTAATTACACAAATTAGAGAAGCATCACATGATTTTTCTAAGGGTGCCAATACTTTTGTCCACCCCCTTTTTTATGTTTGGTGTGGAATAATATCCAATTTGGCTTTAGGACAATTCTTTTTGTGTTTTTTTCATTGAAGACAAATTAAATGAAGATAATAATACCAAAGAATTTGTGATTGCAATCATTTTCAGGAAGAAACTGAGTATTATCTGACAGAATTGCAGGGGTGTCAATACTTTTGGCCAACACTGTATTATATTATCTCACCATAGGAGCCATAATAGCAGGGACACATATATAAGATTATCTCAGCACAGGAGATGTGGTATGACCAGACCATGTCCCTGTTCAGTCAGACACATCCATTACACAGTACATAACAGGGACACATATATAAGATTATCTCAGCACAGGAGATGTAGTATGATCAGACCATGTCCCTGTTCAGTCAGACACATCCATTACACAGTACATAGCACGGACACATATATAAGATTATCTCAGCGCGGGAACATCTCTTTTAAACATCCAGTTGTGGAAATTATTATTATTGCAAGATATTTTGATTACAGTTAATTTTATTTCTGGGGAAAACCCCTTTGAGCCACATACTATCAATATATCCTGAAGTAAAAATGCATCCACTATTTCTTTTGCTGGGGGGTTTACTTTCTCACTATACAAATTAAACACATGATCACAAAATGCAAAAAAAATTCTATATACCGTGTATACTCGTGTATAAGCCGACCCGTGTATAAGCCGACCCCCCTACTTTTGCCCCCAAAAACTGGGAAAACTTATTGACTCGCGTATAAGCCGAGGGTGGACTCCAGCACAGGTATACAACCCCCAGCAGTGAGGTATACAGCAGCCTCCCCATTGGTAGTATACAGCAGCAGCCCCAGTGGTATATACAGCAGCAGCCCCAGTGGTAGTATACAGCAGCCCCAGAGGTATATGCAGCCCCAGAGGTATATGCAGCCCCATATGCAGCCCCAGAGGTATATGCAGCCCCATATGCAGCCCCAGAGGTATATACAGCCCCATATGCAGCCCCAGAGGTATATGCAGCCCCAGAGGTATATATAGCCCTAGAGGTATATACAGCCCCAGAGGTATATACAGCCCCATATGCAGCCCCAGAGGTATATACAGCCCCATATGCAGCCCCAGGAGGTATATGCAGCCCCATATGCAGCCCCAGAGGTATATACAGCCCCATATGCAGCCCCAGGAGGTATATGCAGCCCCATAAACAGCCCCAGAGGTATATACAGCCCCAGAGGTATATGCAGCCCCATATGCAGCCCCAGAGGTATATACAGCCCCATATGCAGCCCCAGGAGGTATATGCAGCCGCATAAACAACCCCAGAGGTATATGCAGCCCCATATGCAGCCCCAGAGGTATATACAGACCCAGAGGTATATGCAGCCCCAGAGGTATATACAGCCCCATATGCAGCCCCAGAGGTATATACAGCCCCATATGCAGCCCCAGGAGGTATATGCAGCCCCAGAAGTATATACAGCCCCATATGCAGCCCCAGGAGGTATATGCAGCCCCATATGCAGCCCCAGAGGTATATACAGCCCCATATGCAGCCCCAGAGGTATATGCAGCCCCATATGCAGCCCCAGAGGTATATACAGCCCCATATGCAGCCCCAGGAGGTATATGCAGCCCCAGAAGTATATACAGCCCCATATGCAGCCCCAGGAGGTATATGCAGCCCCATATGCAGCCCCAGAGGTATATACAGCCCCATATGCAGCCCCAGGAGGTATATGCAGCCCCAGGAGGTATATGCAGCCCCACCCCATCTATATACAGGCCCCCCCCCCGCCGCAATCCTGTAAAGGAAGAGATTAGTATACTTATCCCTCCGCTGTCCCGCCGCCGCCGCCATCACGCTCCTCCATCTTCATCCAGCGTCTTCCGTCTTCTTTCAGCTTCCTCCTCTGCGCGCCGGCAATGACGTCATTGCCTGCGACCATCGGAGGAACCCGGAAGAAGACGGAAGACGCTGGATGAAGATGGAGGAGCGGCGGCGGGACAGCGGCAGCGGGACAGCGGAGGGATAAGTATACTAATCTCTTCCTTTACAGGATTGCGGCGGGGGGGGGCCTGTATATAGATCGGGGCACTGTATACTGTATACATTGTATACAGTATACAGTGACTCGCGTATAAGCCGAGGGGGTAACTTTTCAGCCCAATTTTTGGGCTGAAAAACTCGGCTTATGCGCGAGTATATACGGTAGCTTGTGAGTCACATCATAATAACAATATGGCCTTTGTTAGATATCTATAGCATAAATGTTTCCCAATAAAAGTATGCAAAATCATGTCTTTTTTTAATCAAAGCTGGTCATTATATAGTACCCATCTCAGGATATATTGAACCAATAGATTACAAATAACATTATATATCTGTTAACAGAGAACTACATGTTACAGACTAGGGCCTTAGGCAAACTTGTAGTTTACACAGCTAGTAGTAGTGGGACATGAGCAGCTTAGGAGGTAGGAATGGTTTTGCATTGGTGGGCGTAATTCATCATTTCACCAAGGGAATAAACATTCAATCAAGTTCACACGGTCATCGACCTTATTATAATAGACCCCCAGGCAGGGAGGTGTAGGAGGGGACGTAGCCCCCCTTGCATGATGCAATATAGCATGAAGATGGTTGCCCCACCATGCCCACCAACTAAACTGGTCACACCTACTAATAGGATTTACCCCCAGACCCTCACTTCTGTTATAGTCAACTCCATGATTGCTTGGACTTAAAAATTAACACTCGTTCGGTTTGCGGATGAAACTGTTGATCCATGCCCACTGTCCCCAAAACCACGCCCTTCGACATCAAACACGCCTACCAGTCCACCCGTCAACTTCCAGCCATCCATTCTGCAGGTATGCCGGGACTTACAATAGAGGTAGTTTCATGCTGATACTGCACTTTCTCCACTGATAGGATACTGTATCACTAATGTCAAACGTAATAGAACTTCTTTTGGAGACTTTTGCAAAAATCTGTTAATTAAGCTTGAATTTTCCAACCATTGGGATATCATAATCACATCTTTCTATGACATGTAAAATATAATCTGCTGTTCTTTTAAGAGAGAATCAGACATTAAGCCATGAATGAATGTGATGCGCAGGATATGAAAGATTCAAAGCGTGATGTCCCGTTCCGTAATGAGAAATCACAAAGCAAGATTACTGCCATCGCTTGTCTCTGCTTTGACTTATTGGCTTTTTGAGTTTCGGCTCTTGTGATATTCAGCATAGATTATAGGCCAGATGTGCAACAAATTCTGCAAAACCTCTCAGGCAGCTGCTCTCATTTCAGAAGCCAGCCAGCCTTTTCCAAAAAAAACATAGTCCGTGAAGCAAATTGGGCTTATAAACCCTTCTAATTCCGTGGAGATATACGGGGACTTTAGTGAGCAAGGAGGAATATTATTGATGGCTTGTGAAAACAGAGAGTAAGATGTTATTAAACAGAGTCAGCGATAGATATCAATAACTAATAAAAAGTCTTTATTGCTTTACAGGCTCTTTCTAGCGATGGGTTCACGATTCCGACCCGGTGTTTTGCTTTCAATTTTGTTGGCTGTACAAGACTCATGAATTAAACATTTTTCCCTCCCTCGTATGTCTCATATTAGTCAGAATTTTATCAGGAATTTTATCTGGCTCATTTTCTGTTAACCAACACGAAAGGAAATCTGCTTCTGGCTGTCGGTCACAGGACACGGAAAATTAACTATTTCAACATTACGATAGGAGGATATTATGAATTCGAAGCTGCCGGGTCCTTTGCTTTTATCGATTAGTTGTTCCTGCTTTAATTAAAAGAAGAGAATATTCTCAATCAGAGAACACATACAAAAAATATGATAATAGATTAATAAATAATTACATAAATGTCATTAATAATGAAACATAGAAATATAGATCGATGACAGAAAAAAAGACCACCTTGTCCATCAAGTATAATTTGTAGATAACAAAACCCCACTAGTGCGTGGTGGATCATCCCCCATGAGAGTGGTGTTGGAATGGGGTCTCACTCCCGCAGGTTTGACTAACAAGCTAACTTAGGCTAGGGCCACACTATTGTTGTGGCCTCCATCCTGGGGGGTCGGCCAAAGAGCAGGATTCCAGTAGGATTAACGCAGCGTTACCATAGTGTAACGCTGATTTAACACAGCCAGTAGAGTATTATGGATGACGGACTCTATAACACACGGAAATGCCGGCACATAAGCCCCATGAGAGTGGTGTTGGAATGGGGTCTCACTCCCGCAGGTTTGACTAACAAGCTAACTTAGACTAGGGCCACACTATTGTTGTGGATTCCATCCTGGGGGGTCGGCCAAAGAGCAGGATTCCAGTAGCATTAACGCAGTTTTACCATAGTGTAACGCTGCCTTAACACAGCCAGTAGAGTATTATGGGTGACGGACTCTATAGCACATGGAAATGCCGGCACATAAGTGCCGGAGTTTTTAATCTCACGCTTTTTCGTAGGGCACAGGAAAATGTGGAAAGTCGTGTTTTTCTGTGCGCGATGAAATATCAAGAGATTTCAAACTCTGACCCTTTGCGCCGGCGTTTGCATGCGCTATAGAGTCCGTCATCCATAAGACTCTATTGACAGTGTTAAGTCAGCGTTGCACCATAGTATCACTGCGTTAATACTGCTGGAATCCTGCTCTTTGGCCGACCCCCCAGGATGGAGGCCACAACAATAGTGTGGCCCTAGCCTTACTCTGACTTATCAGGTCTCTGCTAATACTTATGGGTTTTACCATGTACAATTCCTATCCCTATAACTTTGTGCATTGGGTTTCTTTATAATGATTGAGTCTACTTTTCTTACAGGTCAGTGCTTAAAGGATGAGGAAGCTCTATATGATTACTAAACAGGGGATACCATTTCTGTTAACATCTTAATGGCTAGTGTATGATAATTCTTGCTATATAATGCTTGTTCTATCTCTACCTAGACGCTGCAAATCCCAAGCATTCTACATATCAGCTTCTTAGATAATTGTATAGCTTGTACTCACACCATCAGGTGTCCACAAACAGTTTAACTCATCTGGCACTGAACTATAGAGAAGACCATTAGAAACGATGCTGTTTTCTTCCAAAACCTTGTATTAGTTACAATGCTGCAGCGCGTAAAATGGAGTAATCTTTACAGGGGAGTACACATGCATCTTAAATAATGGCTTCTGCAAACTAAAACTGAGAAGAAGGAAGGAGCAGCCTAATACCGAGCCCAACTACAGGAGAGATATAGGGTCAATCTTCACACAGTTTAATTCTTCTTAGCAACAACAAGGGAAATTCAGGGATAGGAGGAAAGACACAATACAGAGAAAATACATTACACATTATTCCCATTCGTGGGACATAACAATACTTCCTATGGTCTTATGACATATATAATCGATGTGAAAAATTTTACAGTATATGGTTTTTACCAGGGACCAGGGATGACCAAATATAGGATCAGGATATATGCCCTATATTGTATTGGTATCTCCAATAAAAACATTCTATATACATGTATTTTCTTACCGTATGACTTTGCACTTTTCACTCGCTTATATTGCGCTGACTTTGCTGGATGCTGCTGTGTTGTGTCTGCATTTCTTCAAGAGCATGAGGTACTGTTGTGAAGGTCTTGATCCTGACTTATCTCTTGTATTATACTCCAGAGCTGCACTCACTATTATGCTCAGCTGCTGGTTGAGGGTTGATGTGAAGATTGGGTATGAGTCAACTGGAATCCCCTCCCGATGGCTTTAAATAGCTTTCCCCCTCCTCTGTCAGACGCCGCTGATAAAGTTATTTACTCTTGGTTTTTGTGCTGTGCTGATGTTGTGTTGCTGTGCTGAATTCCTTGCTTTGGGAGTAGCTGTGATTCCGAATCCATGGGTGGGGGTAGGGGCCCTCAGCCTAGGACTAATCAGGAGCTCGAGAAAACAGGGTGAAGACTGAGACCTCCTCACCATCAGAGGTACCTCCGAGAGCAGGACAAGCCAGGGATCCCAGAATAATGGTCAGATTAGCTCCCCCTGAATCCTCTCGCCCCTCTTACCATTCAGTTACATGACTCCTTCACCTCCTAAGCGGACAGCACTACTTGATTATGAATAATTTAATCACATTGTATCTTTAACTAACCCTTTTTATAAGAGAACTGGTAAATATATATTGGTCTATGTAAGATAGACCTTGTTGCACATTGGCATTGAAAGGGCTATGCATTCATAGTAAATATTGTATGTGTGGAGCCCCTCGGGACGGGGTTCTCGGTGCTGGACCGGTGTACTGCTGGGGGATGTCACGGCGGTCCTGGTCCGGACCGTGTCCCGGGCCCGCACAATAAAATGGGGGGTTATTTACAGGGGATTTGTCACTCGTGACGCCACCCACTATATGCGGCCAGTAATGGGGCCGCCGCTGTGCAGAACCTCCGGGGATGATGGGTTAGCAGCTTGGATGGAATAGTTCTTGTGGGCAGAACTGAGTTCCCCGGGGCAGTGGTAGAGGTAGTTAAAGTCTGTGAGGATGTTATTGATGCTGCAGGAGAGTAGGGGTAGCAATAGAGATGATAAAAGTAGAGGCAATGGCAGTCTATGAGGGCAAGTGGGGCTTCAGCATATGGATGACACACACACTCACGGTTTCTGTTGTTCTTCAAGTCTTTACTGGCAGATGGTATATCACACTATTGTCCACAGAGTCTGTACCAGGTTGCTCTCACCCTGACCGGGTCCTTGGCTTCCTACTTAAACGCTGTGTGTGGCCCTGCTGCTGCTTGTAGCTATACTGCTGGCCCTGTCTCTGCTCACGGGTACCAATATGCTGGGCAACTTGAGTCCTCTGTGTCACTGACTCCTTCGTGTTGCTTTGCTATGGTGAGGTGAAGATGGTGGACCTTCACTATGCCGGTGTTTACTGTCCTGTCTGTCTCAGGCACAGCCTCGGATCCGGTATCCGTCTTGAGCGCCTCCCCGGGGTCAAGCTTTTGGGGTAACTCTTTATCCAGGGTATGTTCCTCTGTTACTCTGTCTCCTTTCCTCAGACCTCTCAGGACCTCCACTGACACTTGGCTCTGCTCCTGCTCCAGACTCAACTCTCCTCTGAACTGAACTAACTGTCACTCTTACTCTGTGGTAAACAACTTTAGCTCCTCCCACTAGTGCAGGTGCCAGCTAAGCTCCTCCCACTTTCTAGTGTAGTGTTGTGTGGGGATTAAACCTGTGTTGTTTCTGTGGCATTTTAACCCTTGGGGTGCCACATTCCCCTTAGTTAAAGACAGTACTCCGGGACTGTGGAACAATAAAGAATAAACAATTAATACAATTATTATTTACAAAGACTTAAAAGTAAAATCACAAAAATCACTAAAGTTTAACCCCTTCAGGACCCAGCCTATTTTGACCCTAAAGACCTTGGCATTTTTTGCAATTCTGACCAGTGTCCCTTTATGAGGTTATATCTCTGGAACGCTTCAACCGATCCTAGCGATTCTGAGATTGTTTTTTCGTGACACATTGGGCTTCATGCTTGTATTAAATTTAAGTCGATAATTTTTGTGTTTATTTGTGAAAAAATCAAAAATATGGCAAAATGGGGGTCAATATGCTCACTATCCATCTAGATAAGTTCCCTGGGGGGTCTAGTTTCCAAAATGGGGTCACTTGTGGGGGAGCTCCAATGTTTAGGCACACAGGGGCTCTCCAAAAGCGACATGGTGTCCGCTAACAATTTGAATAAAAATCAGCTCAAATTGTTAGCTGTCACCATGTTGCGTTTGGTGAGCCCCTGTGTGCCTAAACATTGGGGCTATGCAACAAGTGACCCCATTTTGAAAACTAGACCCCCCAGGGAACGTATCTAGATGCATAGTGAGTACTTTGAACCCCCAGGTGCTTCACAAATTCATCCATAAAAATGAAAAAGCACTTTTTTTTCCACAAAAATTTATTTTTTCATTATTACGGACCAATTTGTGAAGCACCTGGGGGTTCAAAGTGCTCACTATGCAGCTAGATATGTTTCCTGGGGGGTCTAGTTTCCAAAATGGGGTCACTTGTTGCAGAGCCCCAATGTTTAGGCACACAGGGGCTCACCAAACGCAACATGGTGACAGCTAACAATTTGAGCTGATTTTTATTCAAATTGTTAGCGGACACCATGTCGCTTTTGGAGAGCCCCTGTGTGCCTAAACATTGGAGCTCCCCACAAGTGACCCCATTTGGAAACTAGACCCCCCAGGGAACGTATCTAGATGCATAGTGAGCACTTTGAACCCCCAGGTGCTTCACAAATTGATCTGTAAAAATGAAAAAGTACTTGTTTTCCGCAAAAATATTTTTTTTTCCATTAATTTGTGAAGCACCTGGGGGGTCAATATGCTCACTATCCATCTAGATATGTTCCCTGCGGGGTCTAGTTTCCAAAATGGGGTCACTTGTGGGGGAGCTCTAATGTTTAGGCACACAGGGGCTCTCCATATGCGACATGGTGTCCGCTAACAATTGGAATTGTTAGCGGACACCATGTTGCATATGGAGAGCGTCTGTGTGACTAAATATTAGAGCTCCCCCACAAGTGACCCCATTTTGTAAACTAGACCCCCAAGGAATGTATCTAGATGCATAGTGTGCACTTTGAACCTCCAGGTGCTTCACAAATTGATCTGTAAAAATGAAAAAATAATTTTTTTGTGGAAAAAAAAAAGTACCTTTTTAGTTTTATGGATCAATTTGTGAAGCACTTGGGGCTTCAAAGTGCTCACTATGCATCTAGATACGTTCCTTGGGGGGTCTAGTTTCCAAAATGGGGTCATTTGTGGGGGAGCTCCAATGTGTAGGCACACAGGGGCTCTCCATATGCAACCTGGTGTTTGCCAACAATTGGAATTGTTAGCGGACACCAGGTCCCGTATGGAGAGCCCCTGTGTGCCTAAACATTGGAGCTCCCCCACAAGTGACCCCATTTTGGAAACTAGACCCCCCAGGGAACATATCTAGATGCACAGTGAGCACTTTGAACCACCATGTGCTTCACAAATTGAGACGTATAAATGAATAAAGAAACTTTTTGTGAAAAAACATACTAGTCTAGTAGTTGCAATTCGCAGCATAGGGGACCCATGGGGCTCTGCCATATTTTTGGTCCAGCCAGGTACAACTTGGCAGCTATGGACTGCCACCAGCCCCCAGCTGCTTCGTCATACCTGGCTGGAACCAAAAATACAACGAAGCCTATTTTGTTTTTATTTCTAGAATTATTTCTAGAAAAAAAATGACATAGGGCTCCGCCATATTTTTGGTCCAGCCAGGTACAACTTGGCAGCTACGGACTGCCACCAGCTCCCAGCTGCCTCGTCATACCTGGCTGGAACCAAAAATACAGCGAAGCCTATTTTTTTTTTATTTCTAGAATTATTTCTAGAAAAAAAAATGACATAGGGCTCCGCCATATTTTTGGGCCAGCCAGGTACAACTTGGCAGCTACGGACTGCCACCAGCCCCCAGCTGCCTCGTCATACCTGGCTGGAACCAAAAATACAGCGAAGCCTATTTTTTTTTTATTTCTAGAATTATTTCTAGAAAAAAAATGACATAGGGCTCCGCCATATTTTTGGGCCAGCCAGGTACAACTTGGCAGCTACGGACTGCCACCAGCCCCCAGCTGCCTCGTCATACCTGGCTGGAACCAAAAATACAGCGAAGCCTATTTTTTTTTTATTTCTAGAATTATTTCTAGAAAAAAAATGACATAGGGCTCTGCCATATTTTTGGTCCAGCCAGGTACAACTTGGCAGCTACGGACTGCCACCCACCCCCAGCTGCCTCGTCATACCTGGCTGGAACCAAAAATACAGCGAAGCCCATTTTTTTTAAATTTCTAGAACTAATTCTAGAAAAAAAAATTACGTGGGGCTCCGCCATATTTTTGGTCCAGCCAGGTACAACTAGGCAGCTGGGGGCTGGAATCCTCAGCATAGAGAGGCCCAAGCGTTCTGGGCCCCCATGCTGCGAATTGCAGCCCGCAACCGCCCCAGAAAATGGCGCATTCATTGAAGCGCCATTTTCTGGCGCTGTACCCATGCTCTTCCAGTTGCCCTGGTGCCGGTGGCTAACTGGGTAATAAAGGGGTTAATGCCAGCTTTTTATTGGCAGCTGGCACTAAGCCCGAGATTCATAATATAGGGCCAATGTTAGACCCGCCATTAGGAATCTCTAGTACGGTAAATAGTCAATAAATACACACAGAGAAAAATCTTTTTATTTGAAAAAAAAACACAGACACAATTCGGACTCCATCTTTATTATAAAAAGATCCGACGTAGTCCACAACGAAGGTCCCACGACGCTCGATCGCTCCGACGTAGTCCATAACGAAGGTCCCACGACGTTTGATTGTCTCCGACGTAGTCCACAACGAAGGTCCCACGACGCTCGATCACCTTTGCTTTCAGATCGCTACTCTGGAGCCCGATCCGCCAGCATGGTGATCGAGCTGCAGAAAGTGATCTGACACCCCGGGCGCAGTGACCCATTATGTGCATCACTGCGCCTGGGCTGCCAGATCACTTTCCACAGCTCGATCCCCATGCATGGGGATCGAGCTGCGGAAAGCGATCTGGCAGCACAGGCGCATTGACCCACTATGTGCATCACTGCGTCCGGGCTGTCAGATTGCTTTCTGCAGCTCGATGCCCATGCAGGGAGATCGGGCTGCAGAGCAGCGATCTAAGAGCCTGGGCGCAGTGACCCACTATGTGCATCACTGCGCCTGGGCTGCCAGATCGCTTTCCGCAGCTCGGTCCCCATGCATGGGGATCGAGCTGCGGAAAGTGATCTGGCAGCACAGGCGCATTGACCCACTATGTGCATCACTGCGTCCGGGCTGTCAGATTGCTTTCTGCAGCTCGATGCCCATGCAGGGAGATCGGGCTGCAGAGCAGCGATCTAAGAGCCTGGGCGCAGTGACCCACTATGTGCATCACTGCGCCTGGGCTGCCAGATCGCTTTCCGCAGCTCGGTCCCCATGCATGGGGATCGAGCTGCGGAAAGTGATCTGGCAGCACAGGCGCATTGACCCACTATGTGCATCACTGCGTCCGGGCTGTCAGATTGCTTTCTGCAGCTCGATGCCCATGCAGGGAGATCGGGCTGCAGAGCAGCGATCTAAGAGCCTGGGCGCAGTGACCCACTATGTGCATCACTGCGCCTGGGCTGCCAGATCGCTTTCCGCAGCTCGGTCCCCATGCATGGGGATCGAGCTGCGGAAAGTGATCTGGAAGCACAGGCGCATTGACCCACTATGTGCATCACTGCGTCCGGGCTGTCAGATTGCTTTCTGCAGCTCGATGCCCATGCAGGGAGATCGGGCTGCAGAGCAGCGATCTAAGAGCCTGGGCGCAGTGACCCACTATGTGCATCACTGCGCCTGGGCTGCCAGATCGCTTTCCGCAGCTCGGTCCCCATGCATGGGGATCGAGCTGCGGAAAGTGATCTGGCAGCACAGGCGCATTGACCCACTATGTGCATCACTGCGTCCGGGCTGTCAGATTGCTTTCTGCAGCTCGATGCCCATGCAGGGAGATCGGGCTGCAGAGCAGCGATCTAAGAGCCTGGGCGCAGTGACCCACTATGTGCTTCACTGCGCCCGGGCTGTTAGATAGCTTTCTGCAGCTCGATCCCCATGCATGGGGATCGAGCTGCGGAAAGCGATCTGGCAGCCCAGGCGCAGTGATGCACATAGTGGGTCACTGCGCCCGGGGTGTCAGATCACTTTCTGCAGCTAGATCCTCAGAATCCAGCTGTAGAAAGTGATCTGACAGATCCAGTACAGTGATCCACAGAGATCACATAATGGTCACTGTGGATCACTGTGCTGGATCTGTCAGATCACTTCCTACAGCTGGATCCTCAGGATCCAGCTGTAGAAAGTGATCTGACAGATCCAGTACAGTGATCCACAGTGATCACATAATGGTCACTGTGGATCACTGTGCTGGATCTTTCAGATCACTTCCTACAGCTGGATCCTCAGGATCCAGCTGTAGAAAGTGATCTGACAGATCCAGTACAGTGATCCACAGTGATCACATAATGGTCACTGTGGATCACTGTGCTGGATCTGTCAGATCACTTCCTACAGCTGGATCCTCAGGATCTAGCTGTAGAAGTCATCTGACAGCTCCAGCACAGAGCTGTCAGATGCGGAAGCGGCCGGAGAGAAGAGGAGGAGGAGCGGGACGCAGCCATGCAGCAGGATGGAGCGCGATCGCCGGAGGGGTGAGTGGGAGAGGCGATCGCCGCTCCGGTGATCGGGGGGGGCAGGCAGGGGGAAGAGGGGGGGGTGACAGGAGATGGGGGGGCACTCAAAGGAAGCGGGGGCAGTGAGGAGGAGGCGGGCGGCAGGAAGAGGAAGCCCGCGGCAGGGACAGGAAGCGGAGGGGGGGGTAAGAAAGATGAAGAGGGGGCAGAATAGAGAGGTGGGGGACAGGGGGGCACTTAGAGTATGACAGGGGAGAATATCAGAGGGTAGGGAGAGCAGGGGCAGGCAGGGAAGCATGACAGGCGCGGTGATTTTCACTTTCACTTTTGAGTGCCAATCACCGCGCCTGTAGCCGGGGGGGTGGGGGTGGGGGCAAATCGACCCCCCATGGGGTGTTGTACAACACCCCATGTACCTGCAGGCTGAGTGACAGGTCAGTGAGACCCTCACTCGGCCTGCAGGAGCCCGATCAATCCATGGCCCACCCCCTGGGCCAAGGGTCGGGAACGAACTTGTTTCCATGGCCCAAACGGTGGGCCAAGGGTCGTGAAGGGGTTAAAAACAGTCCAAAAATTCAAAAAGCAGTCCTTCCGGGGGTTTAGTCTTTTGCCTCCGGGCTGATAAATATATACAAGAATGTTTATACCACAACCAGTCCGTGGTAGTATGGTCCATAAAAATAAAATAAAAGGGAAAAGTTTGAAGATTATGCAAGAAGTTCATACAGGATAGTCTCTGTAGGTACTGGGCTTTTTAACGTTGCATTAACTATGTACATTTGTTTACCGGGTTCAATTTATATTAACACAAAAATATTTATATTTTACAGTTAATTTGACCTTTTAATCCCTGTACCTAGCTGGTAACTGACCTCTGGTACTACGCTCGGATCTGCGTAAAACGGGTGTACTACTTGCATGTAGCCTATTGGTGCTGGTAGGCATGTACCTATTTGTAGGGTTTAGTACTATGTTAGATGAAGATCTGACTGTAGGACTGGCAAGCTCACTGTGACCAGGAATTTGTTCTTCCTCTACGGGTTCTACTTCCAGTTCTTCAGGTCTTGGGACTTCTTCAGATAACACGGGTTCTGGTAACACAGGTTCTGGTGTTGGTTCCACCATTGAAGGGAATGCAATCATTGGTACGACAACTGCTCCATGGTAATTTGGCCATATTTTAGGAAAATCTCCTAGTACCGTGTGGAATACTTCTTCTTCTTTTTCTTTAATAGGTTGGACCTGTACGGGTTCTGTTACTTCAGGTGTCTTCAGTGTTTCTGGACACAATTTTAGCTGATCACGGGATACGACTTGTGACGTTTTTCCTTCATCTTTGCTTATCAAACAGGTTTTAACATTGTTTAGATTAGATGGTAAGACTGTGTATGGGACGGTTTCCCACTGATTATCCAGTTTGTCAGTGCGTCTCTTTCTCTTGAGAACTTGATCACCTTCTTGTAATGGCATTGCTTGAGCATGTTTGTTAAAAGTTTTCTCTTGTCTTGCTCTTGCTTGCTGTAAGTTTCTTTCTACGCATTCTTGCACTTGTTGATACTGTTTCTGACATTTGGTATCCCAATCTGTTTCTTCTTCTATTTCTGTATCTGGTTTTTCAATTCCCATTTCTCGATCAATTGGTAGCTTACCGGGTCTTGCACGCATAAGGTAAGCTGGAGTGCAGTTTGTAGAACTCACAGGAACATGGTTGTATAAGTCTACCAAATCAGGTAATTTATCTGGCCACTGGTTTCTTTCTGATTCTGGTAAGGTCTTTAACAGTTCGATTACGATATGATTCATTTTCTCGCATAGACCATTTGTTTGGGGATGATACGTTGTTGTGCGAATCTTCTTACAACCGTACATATCGCAGAATTCCTTGAATAGTTCTGATTCAAAAGCTGGACCTTGGTCTGCAAGGACTTGTTCTGGGTAACCATGTGGTCTACAGAAATGCGTCTGGAATGCTTTTGCTGCCGTCTTCGCTGTCAGATCTTTAACTGGTACCACCACTAAGAAGCGTGAGTAATGGTCCACGATGGTTAAGGCATAGACATAGCCTGACCGGCTTGGTGACAACTTGACGTGATCTAATGCGACTAGTTCGAGTGGCTGCTTGGTTACTATTGGTTGAAGCGGAGCTTTCTGTAAATCTTTCCTTCTGAGGTTGCATGCGGCACATCTTCTGCACCATATTTCAATGGATTTTCTCATGCCAACCCAATAGAATCTGTCTCTTAGGATTGCTTCTAACTTCTTCCATCTGAAATGACCTGCGTTGTCATGATAAGCTTCTAAGACCATTTGGGTATCTCGCTTGGGCACGATTATCTGCCAGACCAGTTCATGCGTCTTGGGATTGGTAAATCGTCTACAGAGCTTCCCTTGGTTCAGAAACAACTTGCCTCTCTCTTTCCAGAGCTGTATGTTCTCAGCTGGGGCATTCTGATCCGGGTATGCACCTTGTCGCGTATGCAGTTCTTTCACTAGCTTCACAGCTGGATCAGTATCTTGGGTTTCGGCCCATTCATAGTGTCTTAACGGGTTAAGATTTACTTCTTGTTCTCTTTGGTAGATGCCGGGTTGGTAATCTTCTACCCTTGAACGATGAAAGGCCGGTAGTTCAATCTCTTCCAACTCTTCCGGTTCCTCTTCCACGTCTTTCAGGTGTGGCATCCGGGATAAGGCATCTGCGTTCCCGTTCTTGCGGCCTGCTCTGTATTTGATGACAAAGTTGTAATTAGATAGCCGGGCTATCCATCGCTGCTCCAGAGCTCCTAATTTTGCTGTGTCCAGGTGAGTCAACGGGTTGTTATCCATGTAGATGGTGAATTCTGCACCTGCCAAGTAATGTTTAAAGCGTTCAGTCACAGCTCAAACTACTGCCAGTAGCTCTAACTTGAAGGAGCTGTAGTTCTCGGGATTTCTTTCTGTAGGCCGGAGCTTCCTACTTGCAAAGGCAATAACTCTTTCTTTGCCTCCTTGCATCTGTGATAATACTGCTCCCAGTCCCACGTTGCTGGCATCCGTATAAAGAATGAATGGTTGATGGTAATCAGGGTATGCCAGGATCTCTTCTCCCGTCAGTGCACTTTTTAGCTTATTGAAAGAATCTTCTCTCTCCTCATCTTACCGTGTCAGGAGATTATAGTTTGAAGTCTTCTTTGATCGTCCTACCAGAATGTCTTGCAGAGGAGCTGCTAGCTTCGTGAATCCTCGGATGAATCTTCTGTAATAGCCTACCAGGCCCAGGAATTGCCTCACTTCTTTCACGTTCATAGGTCTTGGCCAATCCCTTATCACTATGACTTTATCAGGATCCGGTGCTACTCCCTCTGAACTCACGACATGCCCAGGTACTGTACCTTTGGTTTGAGAAGGTGACACTTGGATGGCTTGATCTTCATGCCATACTTGGACAAAGCTTCGAACACTTCCGCTAGGTCTTGTAGATGTTGCTCATACGTCTTCGAGTAGACTATGACGTCATCTAGGTACAGGAGGACAGTTTCAAAGGTCTTGTGCCCGAGGCAGCTCTCCATCAGACGTTGGAAGGTCCCGGGTGCGTTGCAGAGTCCGAACGGCATACAATTAAACTCACAGAGGCCCATCGGCTTAGTAAACACTGTCTTCTCCTTGTCGGCTTCGGCCACAGGAACCTGCCAGTACCCACTAGTCAGATCAAGGGTGGAAAAGTAGTTAGCAGATTTTAGTGCAGCTAATGACTCCTCAATCCTAGGTAATGGGTAGGCGTCCTTATGTGTGATGCGATTAATCTGCCAGTAATCTACGCACATTCTCATGGTCCCATCCTTCTTTTTAACTAACACTAGAGGTGCTGCCCAGGGGCTACAACTGTCTCTTATTACCCCTGCAAATTTCATTTCTCTGAGCATGTCTTTGGTGGTTTGGTAGTGAGCTGGTGGTAAGGGTCTATACCTCTCTTTTATAGGCTGATGGTTACCTGTGGGTATAGTGTGCTCTACCCCTTTGATTTGCCCAAAGTCTAACGGGTGTTTACTGAATATCTGTTCATATTCTTTCACTACCCAGTATACTCCATGCTTGTGACGGGGAGGTGTAGAACTGGTACCTACATGCAACTTTTGGCACCAATCCTCCAGCTTCTCCTCTGAGCCATTGTCATCCGCCTGTCATGACGAGTTCAAGGGCTCGGCGGCTGTGATGTTATTATTATCAACCGTGTACAACTTAGCCATGGTAGCATACTTAGGTAATGTGACCTCATCTTCTACTCAGTTTAATAGGCGTAATGGCACTCTTCCCCTGTGTACATCAACTACTCCTCTAGCAGTGAGTATGGTGGGTCTGCTATCTGAGTACACGGGTTCTACCAGGGCCTGATAGTCTTGCCCTTTAATGCCTATTGCGGCTCTGCACCATACCAACATTTCAGTTTTGGGAGGAATTACAATGGGTATTGGATCACTTACTCGTACACTGCCGATCTCACCTCCGGAGATTTCTACCTGTTGCTTCAACATCAGGGCTTTGATCTCTTTGTGCAAAAGCCTCTGTTGTCCTGTTCCGGCAGTCTCGGCGATTTGCTGCAAAACACTTAACACTTCGGAAAAACATTTCTCAATGACATTCATTCCTATCAGCATCACGGGTTCACGGTCTCGCCGGTTAACATCTACGATTATAATACCCTGGTTCTGCAATTCTACCTTCCCAACCTGAATATTCATCTCTCTAAATCCAACCTTTGGTATTACCAGTCCATTACCAGCCCATACTTCAAAGTTAAAGCCATCTGGCGAATTAGTAATGTCTGAATCAGCCCAGTACCTTTTATATAGAACATGCGGGATAGATGTTATTTGGGATCCAGTATCCAGCAAGGCACTAAAGGGGATGCCATTCAACACAATAGGGATCACCGGTTTTCCTCCCACGAATCTGTCATACCAGGCTGAGGGGCCTCGAGTGTTCATTCCTGGGGAGCGGCCCGCCTGCCCAGGGAATTGTCGTTTAAAGGACACTCACGAGCAAGATGGCCTGGTTCCTGGCAACGACGGGAAAATGGGCTGTCCATCTGGTTGATAGCGATCGCTGGGTCGTCCTCTTGCTGCTGGGTATCTTCTGGGCCTCGTCCACTGGACATCCTCTCTGCTGGTCGCCGACTTGGTCTTGGGTGCAGGCTTTGACTCTCGCAGTTCCTTGATGACCTTGGCCATGGAGATCACGGTGTCTTTCAGGGCATCTAGCTTTTGATTGATTGCTGCATTTGAGATATATTCCCCGGCCTCAGCAGCAGTCACTGACATAGCAGATGTCGCTGGCACTGCCGGCTGCTGAGGTGCTGCTGCAATGTCCAGGACAGTGGGTAGCTCCCGTGGCTCTTCCAGCTGCTGCAAATGGATAGCTCTATCTTTCAGCTCAGTAAATGTCATGTCAGGGTTCTGCAGCTGTTTCATGCTTAACTGTCCTCGGTGGGAAGGGGAATGGAGGCCCTCTATGAATTGGTCAAATAGCATTTTATCAGCTCCCGGGGCTAAAGCAGGTTCTGCCAGCTTAAGGGCTCTGAGTGCTTCCTGCAGGTTCAAGGCAAAGTCTCTAGCACTCTGTTTAGGTTTCTGGTGGCATGCAAAAAACCTCATCTTAGCCCGGGCATCAACAGCAGATTCAAACGTTGCTTTCAGTCTGGCTACTAGATGCTCTACAGTGTCCTTATCTGTGTCCAGCCAGGACGCAACCTCACGCCGTGCATTGCCCGTTAACTGTCCCATTATCATTCCTACACGCTGGGCTTCAGTGAGCGGGTACATCACATAATACTCTTATATCTTTAGCATAAAGTCAGTTAGTGTATTAGGCTCACCGGAGTACTGGGGCAGCCACATTGCCCCTGGAGTATACGGCATCAGGAACGGCATGATGGGTGCTGTTCCTTGCGCCGCTGCACCGCTGGGTACTATCGCTGGGTACGGCGCTGCAGCTCCACTGGCTGCTCCGTCGCCGCCTTGTGCATTGGGCTGCGACATCTTGGGCCCCCTTAGTTAATATCCGCCCTCCGTCTTCCGCTTCCGTCCGTATGTCTAACAAAGGTTCCACTGCGCACCAGGGACTCTCTTCCCTTCCGGATGACGTCAGAGCGGTGAGCGTTTTTTCTTCCCGCGCACCGCGCGCTCTGCAATGGCGGATTCTGAAATTTTCAATCTCTGTGGCGCAGTTACAATTCAGCTTGCGCGCGCGCCAGCAATGGCGGCAGATCCAAAACAGTCACTAATCACGGCACACAATGCCCGGTACCGGGCACGGTAGATCCTGTTCGTGATGCCAGGTTGTGGAGCCCCTCGGGACAGGGTACTCGGTGCCGGATCGGTGTACTGCTGGGGGATGTCACGGCGGTCCTGGTCCGGACCGTGTCCCGGGCCCGCACAATAAAATGGGGGGTTATTTACAGGGGATTTGTCACTCGTGACGCCACCCACTATATGCGGCCAGTAATGGGACCGCCGCTGCTGCAGAACCTCCGGGGATGATGGGTTAGCAGCTTGGATGGAATAGTTCCTGTGGGCAGAACTGAGTTCCCCGGGGCAGTGGTAGAGGTAGTTAAAGTCTGTGAGGATGTTATTGATGCTGCAGGAGAGTAGGGGTAGCAATAGAGATGATAAGAGTAGAGGCAATGGCAGTCTATGAGGGCAAGTGGGGCTTCAGCATAAGGATGACACACACACTCACGGTTTCTGTTGTTCTTCAAGTCTTTACTGGCAGATGGTATTACACAGTATTGTCCACGGAGTCTGTACCAGGTTGCTCTCACCCTGACCGGGTCCTTGGCTTCCTACTTAAACGCTGTGTGTGGCCCTGCTGCTGCTTGTAGCTGTACTGCTGGCCCTGTCTCTGCTCACGGGTACTAATATGCTGGGCAACTTGAGTCCTCTGTGTCACTGACTCCTTCGTGTTGCTTTGCTATGGTGAGGTGAAGATGGTGGACCTTCACTATGCCGGTGTTTACTGTCCTGTCTGTCTCAGGCACAGCCTCGGATCCGGTATCCGTCTTGAGCGCCTCCCCGGGGTCAAGCTTTTGGGATAACTCTTTATCCCGGGTATGTTCCTCTGTTACTCTGTCTCCTTTCCTCAGACCTCTCAGGACCTCCACTGACACTTGGCTCTGCTCCTGCTCCAGACTCAACTCTCCTCTGAACTGAACTAACTGTCACTTCTGCTCTGAGGTAAACAACTTAGCTCCTCCCACTAGTGTAGGTGCCATCTAAGCTCCGCCCACTTTCTAGTGTAGTGTTGTGTGGGGATTAAACCTGTGTTGTTTCTGTGGCATTTTAACCCTTGGGGTGCCACATATGATTATTGCCAGAGTGCACTATTAACTGTACTGTACGGTACACCCTGTGATAGATCTAGATGAGGGTATATACATTTTAAATGTTTTAAATCACAATCCTCCAATGTGCAAATTAAAAACTGTTTTAGCATTCACTTTTACACAGTTACTGTATATAGTATTTTTCTTAAATTTCATATAATTTCTAGACGGCTTCAAAGTTTGATTTTTCATTGCTTGCACCTCCGGTTACTACAAGCCAGGCATTATTTTTACTGTTGTAGTAGGACCTATGCACCCATAGCATTAGTTTCAGCAGTTAAATTGTCTTGACAGGTTCCATTTAAAAGATTGTTGAATTATTCACAGAGGGAGCCACATTCTCCGCTAATACGCCAGACTGCTCCTCACCATGGCCATCGTTTGGAGGAAAAATGGAAAATGCATAAGTCAGAATTAGAGATGATCACATCTGCCAAAAAGTTGAATTCTTCGAAAATGCTAGGAGGGAAAAAGAGCGCGCACAATTGGGTGAGCCTATTACAGGAGGAAATAGGAATAAAATTGATATTGCTCACCTAGGAGGTTACATGATAACCACCACGCAGACAAAAAATACATACGGTTGCTCCTACCCAGATAAAGGTTGCCAAAAAGGAGTTAAAAACACTTTTAAAGATAGAAAAGGTTCTTGCTGATGCGGAACCAGGTTGATTTTTATTAACTTGATGCTATATCAGGTTAGTTTTTTTTAATTTGATAAAGATGCCGGTACATCATCGAAACGCGGGTTAATAATCAAGCTCTGTCCACAGAAGCAGCAAGAATGCCTATATTTACAAAAACTCAATGTTATTTTTATTACAATTGTTGGTATTCTTTTGGGTTGACCCCCCCTTGATCATTGGCGCCCTCTAGCTACATTTTATGTTCTACATTTTTGTTCTGATTGTTGGAAATCAGAAACTGCGCATGTCATAAGTCTATGACAGGTTTGGGACCTGCGTCTCACTTTTGTATTGAGACATCATATTAAACGTGTTTCCTTCCTTTGGCAGTGTAGGAGTTAATGTCAGTTTCTGTTGCTAGCAAAGCTCTTTCATTTTCTTCCCAGGTGTGACTGCTTTGTGAACACTCCCATCTCTTTTATATGGTCCCATGATCCAGCATTCCTTGCCGGTGAGTGAACTCCATCCCTGGCCTACCTACCTGAGGTGAGGGTGCTACTCTGGACATATTGACCATTGCCAAGCTATCTGCTGCCCTTGGAGAGTGACAGCAGGTGTGACGTTGTTTTGTTGTTTTCTTGTCTGTCTTTCCTTCCCCTCTTGTTCAGCGATTGGGAATAGTGCTCCCACTGGCTATTTCCATGTTTAGGGTTAACATCAGGGTCTTCAAAGGACTAGGTATCCTGTTTGGTGACGGGGTAAAAAAAAACATATAGGGATGGTAGGAAGATCAGGGTGAGTGCAAGAGGTCTCATTTCCTCCATGCCCTAGAAGCATGGCCCTTCATTGAATTTGTACCCCCTGGTGTTTTCCCTGTCTGCAGTATTGTGTAGTGCTCCAAGCCCTGTTGGTCCGTGCGCCATTGTCACACACTGTATCCGGACGCTCCCTAGTTCATGGCGTGACAGTGCATTTTTATTCCTACTGGCCGTAAACTGAATCCCAGGAGATTTCAAGTCGGGGGGAAACAAGCATGTAAGAGGAAGTCCTAACTTAGGACTGGTACAACACTTGTTCTTCCCTCACTTATGGTTTTTCATGGGGTATAAACTCCATTGCAAAAGTGAAAATGAGGCAGCAGATCCCTGTCTTATATGGTTATAATTGTAAGGTTTTTCAATGCATAGGAAGAAAAGAAAATAAGATTTCTTTTAGTTGCTAGATGAAAGGACAAGGATATTTTTATATATATATATATAACCTATATTGGGACCCGACGTTTAGAACTGAAATACGAATTGAAAAATAAATGCCTAAAGCAAACTATGTTCTTTGTTATCCTGCTGTGCACATTCAGCATTACAGCTACCAATTGCATCATGATCTGTGCATCCTCCATGTCTGTATTATTGCTACAATGGCTAATGTTGCTACTGTATAAGAGGACATATGCATTGATTGCTATGTTTGCGGTTCATCGAGAGGTGCGACTCTATAATTCCACCAGAAAGACAGAAATTCCGTCAGTTAATGAAATTTCTAGCTTTTTAGCTAATGCCCTCGTTACTGTTCTCGCATATGTTAATGAGAGTCTTTAATTGAAACTACATGATTTTTACCAGGGTGGAATTTCCATAGTGGTAAACTGTTGCTCAGGAGATTGATCAGCCACAATGTGCAATATGGAAGAAACCTGTAACTGCCATAGACATTACATGTAAGGAGAGTTCAACATGAGGGAAACAGATGGCGCATCAGACGACTATGAGTTTAGGAGAAGATGTGGTGTGTTTAGAATCATTCTTATTTTTCATTTGGGTTTATTTTCATTGTTTCTTATTTTACCTACATTTTCATCTGTGCCATGAGAATAATAATCAATGCTATAAAGGTTTCATGTTAAATTTGAGCTCAACGGACAGATATGCAGTAGGTTTAGGTACTGAACTAAGACTTATATAGAACTGAGTTGCAATAACTCATATCGCCCTTGGTCAAGAGTGGAATTGGAAGAAAGCAAACATGTTAATCCAATGCCATGAGGCTTACTTGGAGAGGTTAATTTGGATCTTGTGGATTTGGTGTTGGGATCCCCCTATAGGATTGTGAGTTTATTTAACCTAGAAGATTGGATTTTTCCTCCAGGTGGCTAACCCCAAAGTATTCTCTGTAACAGCAGCTGATAGGAGGAATTAAAGTCAATGATTCTTGGTATCAAGGCAGCAGGTAAAAAGCGTAGCAATAAGAACAGAGTTCAGGGAAGACTAAGGCTGACTTCACATTTGTGCATGAAGTGCAGCAAAATGCAGGCACTATGCGCTCCTACGTTTAACATGGGAACGCATAGTGCCTGTTTGTGGCTGCGTTCAGCTGCGTTTGCATTTGGCTGCGCATAATTTATGTGCAGTCGAACGCAAAATGTTGGATTTGTTGTGCGTAACTGTGTGCTTGTTTTATACGCAAGCAGACAGCTGCGCACAAATGATGAATGAAAGTGCATCTGTGTGCATTGCCTTGCCATCTGCTGGTAAGCGCACAGACGCTGCGGATGATGACCTCCTCCGAGGTCATCTACAGGTGAATCCTGTCCCGCAGTTCTCTTCTTCTTTTTTCTTCTTCTCCTTTCTTCTTCTTCTTTATTCTTTCTTCTTCTTCTTTCCTCTCCTTGCCGCCGCTGGTTCATTTAAAATAGCAGGGCGGGAAAGCCGACTTCACCGCTGGCTTCACCGCCCACTATTCTAAACGAACCAGCGGCGTACATTAGTACATTCATAAAACTAGAGAGACTGAGGTCAGGGCATGTTCAGTTCAGTCAGTACTTTAGACAGGATACACATAGGATAAGCCTGTTGAATAATAAGGAATGTGGATTTGGAGAACACTGCCTCTAGCTGGTATCTATAGGACCTTATTGCATTAATCTAAGAGAATAGTAAAATGTGTAGACTCGGAACAATGAAAGAGCATTGAAGAGAAAAAGTAAAGAATAGGGTACCTGGTATAAACAAAATAAAAAAGAATGAGCTTCGCTTACTTTTTCACGTTGTGTGACATACAACAAGACATGTGCTCAACAATGGAGCAGCTGCTGCAGCTACACTAGGGCACAGGACAGTGCAGACAATGCAGGCAAAAGACAGAAGACGTGTTCACTCCGTGCTGCTGCTGAAGGCTTTCCAGAGGAAGATGCAGGACTCACCAGTGGAGATAAGTGATTTTTATTCAATGCATTTCAACTTTCTTTTTCGGCAAAGGAACCATAGTGCTGTGGCTCTCTCCGGAAGAAGATTGTAATGGTTTTGAAGCAAGTTGTATAAAAAACACTGATGTGTCCTGGATTTTCCTTTGGAAAGTCTTCTGCAGCATTGAGGAGTGAACACATCTTCTATCCTTTTTCTGCAGAGGTCAGGAGAGGCAGAATACATTTAGTACAGTAGTGAGTCTGAGGTAAAAACTGGTGGACTCAGGTATTAGGATACCTAGAAGAAGTTCAGCTGGCTAAGCTCAGTGGGCAAGCCACTAAATACTAACTGATTTCTAAAGAACTTTGCTGTATTGGGCATAGGCAGACGTAAGAAAAAGTATATTCACAACAATAAAGAAGCTACAGTGCTGTGCACATTAATTGGGACAAAGGAAGTCTTTACTTGTTTTTCTTGCATTAGTTTTACTATTTCTGATAAGTGTTTCATCAGTTCTTGGTGTCGTTTTCCTTTTTCTTCCACATTTCCCTTTTCATTTTGGAGAAAACGATCCAGTTTCATTGTGTGTGCGAATTATTCTTGAAACGGTAGATTTTCCAATACCAACGGTGGAAGCGATTTCTCTTACAGTCAGACTTGTATGTTCATTAAGAGTAATAATTCTAGACCTCTTCCGTGAAGTAACATCCATTTTTACAGTCACGAATCACACGGAGAGAAAAAGTCCACTAAACCACTCCTCATAGAAACAAGCTCTCACCTGAAGCTGAGGGGGCAGCTAGCTGTTACTTTCTGACTAAAACCAGTCAAACCACATTTTGTTACTCAAGGTTGTACACTCACACCTGTTCAAAGCAGTTAAAACTGGTTTGAATCACTCACTGGTAACCAACTTACGATTTTACTTAAAAAATGCTTTGTCCCAATTAATTTGCACAGCACTGTAAGGTCGGGGCTGGTGCAGTTCAGGCAGAGGATCAGACTGGTAAACGAGCTCAGAGGACAAGCCGATTTATTGCCATGGTAAATTAATATGGGGATCTCCCGCAATTAGCCGCTATTTAAAGGCATTACAGTAGTAGGCAAAAAGTATAATCAGGCATGCAGAGGTCAAGGTAGGTGGAATATATTTATAATGGTAGATAGGGTGAAGCCAGGGGAGGTAATGTTCAGGCAATAATGTACTAGGCAATAGGGTAGATGTCTAAACTAGCTCAGCCGGTCAATGCCAATATCGATCAGGGAAAACATAAAGCAGAAGTATTCTGACACCAGGCTTTTTCTTTTAAAATCATGGAATCTTTATTTGAGTCATCAAGATAAAAAACATCACGTTGGTGACACTATGACTAAGAACTGGACGTTCAAAATGCGTAAGGCCTTAGGGGCTGGGTAGCAGACATGATATTTTTATCTTGAAGACACAAATAAGGATTCCAAGATTTCAAAAGAAAAAGCCTGGTGCCAGAATATTTCCTCTTGTTATTTACAACTAATTAGAAACTAGCCACTACATTCCAGACACCTGTGTTCCAAGAGATTCCGGTGAGGCACTACATCCCCTGTACTTATGCCATTATGCTTATATCGATCAGGAGAACACCTTGCATCTAAATGATATCCAAATGGCATAGAGAACTGAAAGGTTTGAGAAGGGTCCATGTTAAAGCCAGTAAGGAGTGGGTATTCCGAGGAAAACTATAATATCCACTCTGTCTCTATAACTACCTCTACTCCCCTCTTATCTCTTCTTCCCACCATCGCATGCAAGATTTCTCCAGTGCATCCTCCATACTTTGAAACTCTCTGCCCCAACACATCCAAGTTTCACCTACCATGGAAACCTTCAAAAGGAACCTGAAGACCCACCTCTTCCGACAAGACTGCAACCTACAGTGATCCTTAGTCTACTGAACCGCCGCATGATCAATTGTACCCTCTCCTAGTGTATCCTCACCCATCCCTTGTGGACTGTGAGGACTCATGAGCAGGGTCCTCTTTCCTCTTGTACCTGTCCGTGTCTTGTGTTGCTCATGGGTATTGTACTTGTCTATAAATGACCCTTTTCCCATGAAAAGCGTCATGGAATAAATATAAATAATATATTAATAATAATAATACTTGATATGGCATCAATGCTAGATAATTGCTAATCATGTCTAATCGCACCTCCTTGTACAATGCGTCAGATTATTTTTGCGTTGATACAGTTGCCAAAAGGTGGGAACACCAATAACAGGAATTTAAGGCTTTTAAAACTACTCCTTAGATTTACCAAGATCAGTTTTACAAAAATATGTTTAATTTTTTTCCCCTTCTTTTCAGTCGAATGCCTTCTTAAATATCACAGCTTGTCCACGGTGTATTGAGATTTATAGTTTGACACTTGTCTTTTGTTTTCCATTTTGCATGCACATAAGGAGGACTGATCTTCCATATACAGCGACCATTACTCTGAAAGGACATGAAATATCACGGAGATCAGGTTGCCATATCCTAATCTCTTTGTCAGACAGATGGGTGTTTTAGTGAGGACTGTTGCAGAAAATAGATGGGTTTTACATTTTTCATTAGCGTATCACTTTGACAGTTGAACTCTATTATGATGTCTTCAGGAAGTATCTGATCCATTCTATTATGCCGAGTGACAAAGAGAAAGCATCTGCAATGATTCAAGAAAGGTCAATCTCAACCACCATTCTGCTGAGCGAAGTTCAGATGTAATAAAGGACATGGACGAGATAAAATTCCATAGTCATATATACAATGTGTTATAACTTCAAAGGAAATGTTTTACCAGTTACTTACAATAGTATACATTCCTTCACATGAAATCAGGTTCCGAATGACAATTATGTTCTTTAAATATAGCAAGAGGTGACCATTACTTGTCACCAAGGGTCCTTCTGCACGTCTAACCTAATGAAGGGCTGGCATTATCAGTGCAGCTCTTGGAGGGATACAGGAGCACTCTAAAACACTTATACAATTCATATCCTTTATTTAACATTTGTTTTAAGTGTTATGTCTAGTGATGAGCGATATTCTGGTTCACATAGCTCCGACCGAATACTTTGAGCTATTTCAGTGTCCGGATCCAAGTGAGCTCCCCATTGACTTGCATATGTAATAAACACAGAAAGGGGTGCAATATGAAAAACACCTAATGGTATATGGGCTTTTGTGAGAGGGGGCCAAAGGGCCACTCACCTATCCTGGTTGTGCATCTCTGCATAGTATACCTTTTACTCCACCTGAGGAATACAGGCACACTGTCGAAACACGTAGTGGGAAGTAATGGGCAATAAAGGTTTGTAAATCAAGCACTCTGAGGGTACCGTCACACCTGGAGATATCGCCGGCGATTTCTATGGCGACGCTAAGGCGTGGCCTGTCGCCGGAGACATCGCCAAAGCGTCGCCTAATGTAAATGGGCGAGGACGACACATTTGAGTGGTCGCCTGGTTTCACATCACAGCTCTGAAACCAGGCGACTATTCTTGGCCGTGTGTAACGTCTCAAGAGCGATGTCAAGAGCGACAGCACACATCGCCCAAACCATTCCGGTAGGCGTTTCTGGGCGTATTTACTACCTCTGCCCTTCTGCGTGGATTGGTGGCAGCTCGAGCGTTCTGATTGGTAGTCTTGTTCCTCGGCGCCATATTCGTGATGTGTGAGTCCAAAGGTGTATTACCCAGGGGTTTCACTTGCAATGTGCTGGTTGCTGTGAAATCATGGACACATTGTTCCATTTGTACACAGCAACAAAATAGAACAATGTGTCCATGATTTCACTGCAACCAGCAAATTGCAAGTGAAATTGCATGCAATGTGGCGACGTGTAACGGTGCCCTCAGACTAACACCTAACCCCTCAAACTAACCCTAACCCCAACTCTGTGTGCATTTATCTTTTGGGCATTTTTCTGGGCCCCAAAACATACATAGTGACGTGGTAAAAAAACCCAGACATTTCCTAATCAAGTTTCAAACAAAATGCCTGCTATAGCATCTTATGGGAAGAAAGCTAGGGCAACTTTTCACCAGGATACAGGAAGGGACCATTAGCAAGTAGGCTATTATAAGCATGGAAGTAGGGAAATAAACTAGTATAGTTAAAGAGATAGTAAACCCTGATGCTTGGAGACAATGTAAGAAGGAGAAATTGTACCCACTAGTCAGTGCACACCAGTCCTATATTGTTGTCTGCAATTTAGACACTTGAAAGGAACTTCCCCACTCGAAGATAACTTATGTTTCATAAAAGCACAATTTGTTGCAAATTTCAAAATTTCTTTACATATTTTGATATGTGCAGTGTTGAGGTTCTTGCATTTCATTTGTTGTCCTGTTCTGATGTGATATTTACTCATCACAGTGCTACAGAAGCCAGCACAGCCCAATACTTATTGACTCTCCATTCATGTCACATCCAAAATAATAATAATAACATTTATATATAGCTATTAATTCCATAGCGCTTTACATACATTTTGAAACACTGTCCCTCTTCTCCCAACCGTAAAACATGGCATAGGTTCTGTGATAATCTGAGGTGCTATTTTGTGGAGATCCGCCGGGCCAATGATATCACCTTGTATGAATCCATACCTTGGCGAATTGAGGCTGTAATCGCCGCAATAGGTGGATCTACATCATATTAAACTAACTTTTGTTGATTTTTCCAGGCGTTTCCATTATTTTGTCCAACCCCTGTATACATATATGTCACGATGACTTACTCAGGACCTGCAAATCTCTGGCGCCCCCTTAGCCTGCTGGCCAAATCCGGTATTGCCAGAGGATAATAAAGGAGCCCAGCTGCTCTAATTTATGTTGTCTACTGCGGCACGTGATGTGGCAGGATGTATATATACCACCAGTTCCTGCTAGGAACGTATATATACCTCGATCCAGTCACCCTCACGCCCACAATATCACAGAAGGTGATCTCTCCTTCTACCTGGATCCCATAGGACCGTCTTCGATTCAGGCTCAGAGACAGAGGTCTCTGTGGGGTCTTCCAGCACCTCAGGACTGTCATTTGCTGGTGTGACCGTCTGAATCCCCTGGCTAGAGAGAGCCAGAATGGGAGCGTAAGCCCCAACCTCACAGGAACCATCTTGGACCTGTTCTGGGTCGGCAGGTGGTCTGGTTATTTCTCTACAGGTTGAGGACCCAGAAGGCAGTGCGGTCTCTGCATTCCCAGTACTCAGTCTGCGGGCGAGAGCACCTCGGAAGGCCATCTCTCCGGGAAATAACGCCACTCTCTCAGTTGCCTGGCTGGCCAGCCACCCAGCTTTCTCATCACCCTGACAAGCTGTGGACTGGGACTGTCCCTTAACTTGACCGGCTGTTGGGACTGCCATTACACCTTTCTGACAGGAGAGGGGGTTTGCTCTTCCATCTCCCTGGCAGACCAAGCGTACCAGTCTCCCATCTGGACAAGCTAGGGGTACCTCTTTCCATGGTCCTGAATGGCAGGGAGGCCAGTTTTCCAATCAATCGGATAAACAATGGGCCCGATCTCCCCATCGTCTAGGCCGACTGTGGAGGGTGGTCTTTCGCTACTCTGACAGCATATGGAGGCTGCTCCTCCATCGCCCTGGCAGGTAGTGAACACAGCTTTCCCACTCACCGGACAGATTATGGGCTCTGTGTTCCCATCCTCGTGCCCAGTTGGAGAAAGCACATTTCCCTCTTCTGGTGATCCCTCGGGATCCCTGCTAAGGATGGAGCAGCTTGCACCCGCCAAGTTACAGTCTGTTGTAACTCTGGCAGGTGGCATGTAACCACCGCTCTTGTGGTTACCATGCCCGCCTCCATCTCCCTTAGCAATGAGGTCTACTACCTGGACAGGACCCTCAGCGATGCCAGCTCGTGGCGTGGCATGGCTAAGTCCTCCTCCACCATGAGGCCCATCTCGATGTGATGCCTCAGGACCAGCACTTACCATGGGACAGCTACCCTCGTCCGTGTCACAGTCCATCGTGACACTGGCACGCTGCATGAGGCCATGTTCCCCAGGGTCCTCATGCCTGCCACCATCTACCTTAGCAACCAATGTTGCACCGTGGAGGAAACCCTCGGCGATGCCAGCTCGTGGCGTGACATCACTGAGTTCTCCTCCACCACGAGGTCCACCACGCTGTGATGCCTCCTGATCAGCAATTGTCATGGAGCAGCTAGCACCCACCCTGTCACAGTCCGTCGTGACCTTGGCAGGTGGCACACAACCACCGCTCTTGTGGTTGCCATGCCTGCCTCCATCTCCCATAGTGCTGATTCCTGCCCCCTTCCTGGGATCTTCAGTAATACGACCCTGCGGTGTGATATGACCGAGGTCCCTAACACCAGGATTTACTTTATTAACAGGCAACACATTGACATTTCCCTGCCCATCATCAACATTGACATTTCTTGGCACATCATCAACATCATCATCAACATTATTACCATTCCCATTATCAACATTGACTTTTCCCTGCACATCATAAACATTGACATTACCCTTCACATTATCAACATTGACATTACCCTTCACATTATCCACATTGACATTACCCTTCACATGATCAACCTGGACATTACCTGACATGTCATACCTGGGAGGGTTATCAGGAACATAATGTGCAACCAACCGCCCCAAATCTATTCCCAATAACACATTGACGGGGAGATTCTTGGTTACCCCAAACTCCCTCCACCCTCTTCCCACACCCCAGTCCAGATAAACTTGGGCCATGGGCAAATATTGGCGCTCACCCCCAATACCGGTGACAGTCAGTGTCTTTCCAGGGATGAGTTCATGAGGATACACGTATTCGGGGCGGATGAGAGTTCGTTCTGCGCCAGAGTCCCTGAGCCCCACAGTGATGGTGTTACCCACCGTGACCGATTGCAAGTTCTCCCGGGAACTCCCACCCGTACCACCCACCAAATAAATAGCAGCACTAGGTCCTGGGGCCTCAGATAAGGGGCTATTCTTCTGCCTCTCCGGACACGTGGCACTCACATGTCCCGGTTGTCCACAGGTAAAACAATTGCGAACATCGGCTGTCAGCCAAGTGCTGGCAGCTGGGACAGGGCCTCCGGAAGGCTGGCTGGCAGGGGCAGGAATGGTGGTCATCGGCTTACCCCCTTTTACGCTGGTGACGACCGGCCTCCGTCCCTCTGGTCTCCGGTTGGCCTCATAGGTGTCTGCGATCTGCGCTGCTTTGTTTGCATCTGGTGGCTCCCGATCCATCACGAACTGTCGTACCTCAGTGGGGCAAAGATGCAGGAATTGGTCTTTCACCATCAGATCCTTTATCTGCTCAAAGGTGGACACTTCCAGTCCTTGAATCCACTGCTCAAAGTAGGTTCTGAGCCCGTGGACCACATCACTATAGCTGTCGTATGGTCCACGCTGGAGGTTCCGGAACTTTCTGTGGTACACCTCAGGAGTCAGCTGGAACCTCTGTATTAGGGCCTTCTTAATGGTCTCATAGTCCCCATCTAGTTCTCAAGGAAGAACCACAAATGCAGATAGCGCGTTTTTTCTCAGCGCTGCAATTAGGTACGGGGCATACTGGTCATTCGCCAGCTGGTACTGTAAACAAGTCTTTTCAAAACCCCTCAGAAAAGTGTCCAGGTCACCTTTGTCATCCAGCACAGGGAAATGCTCTGGACGGGGCTTGAAGGTGGTTGGACTAGTCGATTCAGAGTTCAATGGGTGGATGACTGCCTTCCCAACTGGGCCATCCGCAGGTCGTGGTCTCTCTGAGCTTGGGCCTCAGCTCGCTGCTCTGCAGCCGCCTGGTATTGCTGAATGAGCTGCAGGCGTCCTTGGGAATCCTCAGCGGTACAGTGCTGTAAGGCCAGTTGCAGATAAGGGTCCACGCTGACCTGGTCGCTGACGCGTCGTGCGTCTACAGGTGGGACCCCTGCAGGAACGCCTTCTAGGACTCGGTTTGAATCCAAAGGTAAGGCCTCAGCAGCAACACCATCCGTGCTTTGACTGACCTCTGTAGCTGGGAGCTGTGCATCAGCACTGATAAGGCTTTGGCTGGCCTCTCCATTCTCTGGGCTGAGGTGACGGGCTTGCTCTGCTTCAAGTTGTACCAGCTCTGCGACCATTTGTTCTCTGGTTTTGCCATTAGGGTCAAGGCCGTTGGCCGTACATATTCCAATTAGAACGTTCTTTTTCAGCTGGGTGTCCCAGTGCTCTCCAACCAAGACCATGGTTTTCAAATCAAAGGATAGAATAGAAAAACGAAGAAGGAGAGGGGTAACTGCTACACACACAGTATTGTCTCAGATCTAATAAACACTGAGTTCGATTTTCAAAACTTTTGTGCAGAGTTCTTGTAAGAACTGTGCAAGTTTTTAGTGAGAGGAATGATTGCTCAAACCAGATCACTAATGTCCTATGATCCCACCGCTCTGCCACCAATTGTCACGATGACTTAGTCAAGACCTTCAGCACTCTGGCACCCCCTTAGCCTGCTGGCCAAATCCGGTATTGCCAGAGGATAATAAAGGAGCCCAGCTGCTCTAATTTATGTTGTCTACTGCGGCACGTGATGTGACAGGATGTACTGTATATATACCACCAGTTCCTGCTAGGAACGTATATATACCTCAATCCAGTCACCCTCACGCCCACAATATCACATAAATACCAAAATTAAGCTGCCACCACTGATCTCTTTCAGGCGGATCAGTAACCTGTGCGATAGCGTAACGAAAAGTGAGGTCGTGAGAGCTCGCTCATAGGACAAGGAGATCGAGACTAGTAAATTATTATATTTTACTCCAAAAATATAGGCAGTGGTTATATAAAAGATTTACAGAATATTACATAAGAGACAATTTACATGTATGCATAAACAGTTATAAAAATAAAAGGAATAAAAGAGAACTTGCCAGACCTAGTCACGCATGGGTAAACGTAGTTCTGTGGGGGGGGCAGCTCCCCAGAAAGGTATGATTCCACCACACAGCTGGTAGTGGCTATGTCCGTGCCCCTGAGTGGAATCAGCCCAAAAATGGCTTCTCTAGTTTTATTAACTTCTTAAATCTGACATTCACAAAACTATCTCTCAGACAAAGAACCTTGGAGCGGGAAAGCTACAACTTAACTCCTCTTTGCTTTGGTATTTACGATCCGTCGTAAATACTTCTGATTGGGGGTCGGTGTGGAGAGCAAGAGAGGATCTATGTAACTTACTCACAAACCAAAAGGGTGGAGAGATGGGGGAGCTAGTTTTGGCTGACTCTTCCAGCATCTTAAAAAATCATGAGCAATATTCATATATTCATGACAATATATATATATATAGCAGTCTTCACTATGTTTAAAGTCAGCTGCACACTCTATTGGATATACAGTCCATATAAATAATGGAGACTGCTGCAGGCTGTCAACGCAATAATATACTGTGGTAGGCTGTGTACAAAATAATGGACTGCTGCGGGCTGTTATACACAAAAATAGACTGTTAAGCACTGTGTGCACAATAATACAGGGTAGGCCATATATATGGATGCACCTACATAAAATGGGAATGGTTAGTGATATCAACTTCCTGTTTGTGGCTCATTAGTGTATGGGAGGTGCAAAACTTTTTCAGATGGGTGGTGACTAGGGATGGGCGAGTCTACTCGCTAGGACTCGGGACTCGGCGATTCTGAAGGTACTCGCAGGACTCGTTACTCGGCGAATCTCCCAGCTTGGACTCGCACAGTGACGAGTCCAATGGAATTCAATGGCAATAAGCTTGACTCGTCACAGATACCCGCTGTCAGCAGCGAGTCTGAGCGAGTCTACGATTCCGAGTCCTACGAGTCTACGAATCCGAGTCCTGTATACTGTATTCGGGATTCGGACTGTGGAATACAGAATCTGTTATGTTGCGAGTCAGCACAGCGTGCGTGTTAGGTCAGAAAACTTGTGAAGATAGCCAATCATAGTCAGTAATGGCATAGCAAAGTTGGTTGTGTCAGGACTATGATTGGCTGCTGTCCATCGTCATGCCTATGTCATCTATGACAGGCAAGGCAGTATATAAGGCTTGTCCCCGCCATTTTGGGCACATTCCTGAGACGATCTGACCTAGTATAGGGAGAGAGAGATATATGCTGGAGCAGATCAGGGATTGTCAGTGTAGGGAAGATTCCTTATATTAACCCAAAAAGCTCTTCTGAGAGCTAGGAGGAGGACGGAGTAGTGCTGTGTAGGCAGGCAGGCAGGCAGGGAGGGAAGGAAGGAGAAGCCTTAGTGCACACAGGACGGACCTCATAGCTTAGCTTACTCACTCAGCTTTGCTAACAGCTGCAGTCAGAGGCTTAGCTGAGGTGCTGTTTCATTTTTGTTTTTGCACCAGATCGATTTTTGTTCCTAATAAGCCATAGAGCGTTATTTTTTCTGTGGCAGACCAGTGCGTTGCTGCTAGCACGTACTCCACCTTAGGGAGTGTAGTGTGCGGCTTCACTGCCAAGTGTGAGTGCGCACACTTACCCCGCCAGCAAGTGACGCATTCAGCTAACCTAACCACATCTCGGTGGCTGTGCGCACTTCTAACCAATTTTTTTAGGGAGTGTAGTGTGCGGCTTCACTGCCAAGTGTGACAGCGCACACTTACCCCGCCAGCAAGTGACGCATTCAGCTAACCTAACCACATCTCGGTGGCTGTGCGCACTTCTAACCAATTTTTTTAGGGAGTGTAGTGTGCGGCTTCACTGCCAAGTGTGACAGCGCACACTTACCCCGCCAGCAAGTGACGCATTCAGCTAACCTAACCACATCTCGGTGGCTGTGCGCACTTCTAACCAATTTTTTTAGGGAGTGTAGTGTGCGGTTTCACTGCCAAGTGTGAGAGCGCACACTTACCCCGCCAGCAAGTGACGCATTCAGCTAACCTAACCACATCTCGGTGGCTGTGCGCACTTCTAACCAATTTTTTTAGGGAGTGTAGTGTGCGGCTTCACTGCCAAGTGTGACAGCGCACACTTACCCCGCCAGCAAGTGACGCATTCAGCTAACCTAACCACATCTCGGTGGCTGTGCGCACTTCTAACCAATTTTTTTAGGGAGTGTAGTGTGCGGTTTCACTGCCAAGTGTGAGAGCGCACACTTACCCCGCCAGCAAGTGACGCATTCAGCTAACCTAACCACATCTCGGTGGCTGTGCGCACTTCTAACCAATTTTTTTAGGGAGTGTAGTGTGCGGTTTCACTGCCAAGTGTGAGAGCGCACACTTACCCCGCCAGCAAGTGACGCATTCAGCTAACCTAACCACATCTCGGTGGCTGTGCGCACTTCTAACCAATTTTTTTAGGGAGTGTAGTGTGCGGCTTCACTGCCAAGTGTGACAGCGCACACTTACCCCGCCAGCAAGTGACGCATTCAGCTAACCTAACCACATCTCGGTGGCTGTGCGCACTTCTAACCAATTTTTTTTAGGGAGTGTAGTGTGCGGTTTCACTGCCAAGTGTGAGAGCGCACACTTACCCCGCCAGCAAGTGACGCATTCAGCTAACCTAACCACATCTCGGTGGCTGTGCGCACTTCTAACCAATTTTTTTAGGGAGTGTAGTGTGCGGTTTCACTGCCAAGTGTGAGAGCGCACACTTACCCCGCCAGCAAGTGACGCATTCAGCTAACCTAACCACATCTCGGTGGCTGTGCGCACTTCTAACCAATTTTTTTAGGGAGTGTAGTGTGCGGTTTCACTGCCAAGTGTGAGAGCGCACACTTACCCCGCCAGCAAGTGACGCATTCAGCTAACCTAACCACATCTCGGTGGCTGTGCGCACTTCTAACCAATTTTTTTAGGGAGTGTAGTGTGCGGCTTCACTGCCAAGTGTGACAGCGCACACTTACCCGCCAGCAAGTGACGCATTCAGCTAACCTAACCACATCTCGGTGGCTGTGCGCACTTCTAACCAATTTTTTTAGGGAGTGTAGTGTGCGGTTTCACTGCCAAGTGTGAGAGCGCACACTTACCCCGCCAGCAAGTGACGCATTCAGCTAACCTAACCACATCTCGGTGGCTGTGCGCACTTCTAACCAATTTTTTTAGGGAGTGTAGTGTGCGGCTTCACTGCCAAGTGTGACAGCGCACACTTACCCCGCCAGCAAGTGACGCATTCAGCTAACCTAACCACATCTCGGTGGCTGTGCGCACTTCTAACCAATTTTTTTAGGGAGTGTAGTGTGCGGTTTCACTGCCAAGTGTGAGAGCGCACACTTACCCCGCCAGCAAGTGACGCATTCAGCTAACCTAACACATCTCGGTGGCTGTGCGCACTTCTAACCAATTTTTTTAGGGAGTGTAGTGTGCGGTTTCACTGCCAAGTGTGAGAGCGCACACTTACCCCGCCAGCAAGTGACGCATTCAGCTAACCTAACCACATCTCGGTGGCTGTGCGCACTTCTAACCAATTTTTTTAGGGAGTGTAGTGTGCGGCTTCACTGCCAAGTGTGACAGCGCACACTTACCCCGCCAGCAAGTGACGCATTCAGCTAACCTAACCACATCTCGGTGGCTGTGCGCACTTCTAACCAATTTTTTTAGGGAGTGTAGTGTGCGGTTTCACTGCCAAGTGTGAGAGCGCACACTTACCCCGCCAGCAAGTGACGCATTCAGCTAACCTAACCACATCTCGGTGGCTGTGCGCACTTGAAACTAATTTTTTTAGGGAGTGTAGTGTGCGGCTTCACTGCCAAGTGTGACAGCGCACACTTACCCCGCCAGCAAGTGACGCATTCAGCTAACCTAACCACATCTCGGTGGCTGTGCACACTTGAAACTAATTTTTTTAGGGAGTGTAGTGTGCGGCTTCACTGCCAAGTGTGAGAGCGCACACTTACCCCGCCAGCAAGTGACGCATTCAGCTAACCTAACCACATCTCGGTGGCTGTGCGCACTTCAAACCAATTTTTTTAGGGAGTGTAGTGTGCGGCTTCACTGCCAAGTGTGCGCGCGCACACTTACCCCGCCAGCAAGTGACGCATACAGCAACACCTAACTCCAACTTGGTGACTGTGCATTCATCTACAATGTCTCAAAAAAAAACAATTACCAAAAAGGATGTTGCAAAGGGACAGGGACGAGCTCGTGGCCGCAGCAGTCTTGCCCAAGAAGGCACTGGTACAAGTACACAGCCTAGGATTGATAGAACGTCCTTTTTTCTACCTAGAAATCCCAGTACTCAAAGAAAACGTGTGTTGAGGCCGGATGAGCATGACAAGATAACATCTTGGATGGCTCAGACGCCCTCGACCACTGGTTCTTGCAGTACGCAATCATCCGTGGCAAGACATTCTAGTGTCGCTACAGACAATGCAGCGCCATCCAATCCTCAAAGTCGTCATATTGCCTCAACCCATCGGCAGCCAGAGGAAAATTTGAATATGGACCTTGGTCACTCGGATGACTTATTCGGTTCTTATCAAGGGGTTTCTTTGTCACTGCCTGACGAGATACTTGAAGTAGACGAAATGTCTACTCATGGCCAAAGTTTGGAAGTAGCGCGTCCTGAGGAAAGACACTTTCACGAAATGCAAACAGTATCTCAGGAGGTGGATGATGATGAGGATGATGAGACACACATCTCATCTGGCCAGCCTGCTCAGTCAGTTTATCCAGAATCCTTTGAACTGGAAGGGGTGGATGATGACACCACAGATCCTACCTGGATTGCTGAATTGCATAGCCAAGAGAGCAGCCAGGAGGACGAAAGTGGCTATGTACCACTGGCAAAATCACAAAGGCGTACTGTCTCCAGAACACAAACTGTGAGAACAGTTGCCCAAATAGCGTCAACTGTGGCACAAACTGTGCCAACTGTTGCACAAACTGCAAACACAGTTGCCCAAAATGTGTCCACAGTTGGTGTTGAACAGAGTCATCCTCCTCTTCCTCCAATTAAAAATAAAGGACGAACAGCCAGTGTGTGGAAATTTTTTAAGGATAGCCCAACATTACCAAATATGGTTATCTGTAAGATGTGCCAGGCAAGGCTTAGCAGAGGCACGGTAAAAGGAAACCAGAGCACCAGCAGTATGCGCAAGCATATGTCTCTTAAGCACCCAATTCAGTGGGCACCCTATCAGGGTTCAAAATCAGTGCCTTCTGATCCAAACACTTCCAGGCCACCTCAGATACATCCTTCACCAGCAAGTGTTCAGGCTTCAGCTCCTGCTCAAGCGTACTCCTCCCAAGGTGCTTTACAAGACAGACATGACAGTAGTCAATCCTCTTGTCAGTCTGGTCCAAACGTGCAGTTGTCTGTGCCACAGCTGTATGAAAGACAGCGGAAGTTCCAACCGACACACCCATATTCCCAAAAAGTGACAGCGAAAATAGCCAAGTTGTTAGCTGTGGAAATGCTGCCGTTTAGGCTTGTGGGTACAGAGTCTTTTCGGGAGTTGATGGCTGAGGCAGCACCACGATACTCTGTACCCAGCCGGTACTTTTTCTCACGTAGTGCCGTTCCCGCCTTACACCAGCACGTGGTTAACAACTTAAAACGTGCTTTAACAAATGCTGTCACCGCCAAAGTCCACCTAACTACGGACACGTGGACAAGTAGTTGTGGACAGGGCAGATACATTTCACTAACGGCTCACTGGATCAACCTGGTGGAGAGTGTCCCAACTTCTAAAACTGTACCATCTGACATACTTCCAACTCCACGAATAGCGGGCCCAACATCATTCCGGGTGTCTGCCTCCTCATATATGTCCAGTGCCCAATCTGCTTCTGCCACTTCCTTGTCCACTGCTGAGCCTCAAGCACCATCACGTCCGAGTTGGGAGCTTTGCAGTACTGCTTCTGCAAGGCGACAACAGGCTCTTCTGAAGCTTATCTGCCTAGGTGACACACGTCACACTGCAACAGAGTTGTGGAAAGGTCTCAAGCAACAGACCGATGAGTGGCTGGCCCCACTGGAACTACAACCAGGTCTAGTTGTGAGCGATAATGGTGCAAACCTTGTGGCGGCAATAAAGCACGGTAAACTTGTACATGTGCCTTGCATGGCGCATGTCCTGAACCTGGTAGTTCAGAAATTCCTCAAAATATACCCAGAGTTATCTGAGCTACTGGATAAGGTGAGGCGAATTTGCGCCCACTTTAGACATTCGTCCACAGCAGCTGCAAGTCTTTCTGCCCTTCAAATCCAATTTAACTTGCCGAAACACAGGCTAATTTGCGACATGCCTACGCGATGGAACTCCACCTTCCATATGCTGGCAAGGTTTAATGAGCAGCAGAAGGCAATTGCGGAATTTCAGCTGCAACATGCCCGTCAACCTGGAAGTCATACCACACACATCGGTACTTTCGAGTGGGTCTGGATCGCTGACCTTTGCGAGTTGCTGGATAACTTCGAATACTGTACCAAACTCGTCAGTGGGGATCAGTCGATTATAAGTCTCACCATCCCCATGCTCTGCCTGCTCCAAGAATCCCTATTGAATCTCAAAACAGATGCTTTGAGAGCACAGCGGATGGCTATGGAGCCAGAATTGAACATCGCTGATCCTAGCCACCCTAGCCAATATCAGCAGGCTACATTGGTTCAGGAAGATGTTGATGAGGGTGATGATGAAGAAGATTTATTTTTCTCTGGTACTGATGTGAACCCTGATGGGACTCCCAACCCTACGTTTATGTCGGTACAGCATGGGTGGGCTGAAGAGGAGGAGGCGGACACCGATTTAGAGGCCACGACGCGTAGTGATCTTCATTCTGTTGTAACCGAGGAGATGAGTCTTTGCAGCTTAGCACACATGGCTGAAGTAATGTGTCAATGTGTCTCCAAAGATCCACGCGTCATACACATCTATGACAGCGACCTCTACTGGTTGTCAACGTTTTTGGACCCACGGTACAAAGACAAATTTCAGTCGCTGCTGTCGCACTCATCCAGGGGCTTAACGATGGATCATGTAAAGAGGGTTCTTCTTGATATTTTGCTGGCAATATCACCGTCTGAATCCGCTATACATCGAAGAACCAGCTCTTTCCAACAGCAGCCTTTGGTTGGGACACAAACGCCATCAATGACAAGAAGAGGTGGGGGTAAGATGTCCGCCAACTGGGCGATGTTCAACAGACCTTCCAATCAAGAACGTAATTTGACTACGGTGACCTTGAGTAGGAGACAACAATTGTCCAACATGGTGCAGCAGTATCTCAGTGACAGTACCAGCTTCCTAACCGACCCTTCTGTACCCTTTAATTACTGGGTTTCCAAGCTGCACACTTGGACTGAGCTGTCATTGTATGCCTTGGAGGTGCTGGCATGCCCAGCTGCTAGTGTGACATCAGAGCGTGTTTTCAGTGCCGCTGGGGTATAGTCACTGATAGAAGGTCCCGCCTCACCACAGAAAATGCCGACAGGCTCACTCTAATTAAATTCAACAAGGATTGGATATCATCACAGTTCCTAAGCCCTCCTGACGACAGTACACAATCCTAGATTAACCTAATCATAATTTATATGATTGGGATATTGCGCTGTTAACAATATGCCCATTTTGGACAGGAATTAATGACAAGTCCCGTAGCTCTGTTGATTTCATTCGCACCCAGTCCAAGCAATAATATGCTATGGGCCAAGCGCCCTGCTTTATGTAAAAAAATACGTTATTAAGCCCTTTGGGCTAATTTTTTGAGGCACCAAGCCTACCACTGCATAGTTGGCCTTGCT
Organism: Allobates femoralis; assembly: GCA_033576535.1. NCBI lineage: Eukaryota > Metazoa > Chordata > Amphibia > Anura > Aromobatidae > Allobates > Allobates femoralis. The sequence goes on from JARQOC010000003.1 coordinate 816,329,576, forward strand.
TCTTCTATGCTCCTAGTCCAAGCAATAATATGCAATGGGCCAAGCGCCCTGCTTTATTTAAAAATATACTTTATTAAGCCCTTTGGGCTAATTTTTTGAGGCACCAAGCCTACCACTGCATAGTTGGCCTTGCTTCTTCTATGCTCCGAGTCCAAGCAATAATATGCAATGGGCCAAGCGCCCTGCTTTATTTAAAAATATACTTTATTAAGCCCTTTGGGCTAATTTTTTGAGGCACCAAGCCTACCACTGCATAGTTGGCCTTGCTTCTTCTATGCTCCGAGTCCAAGCAATAATATGCAATGGGCCAAGCGCCCTGCTTTATTTAAAAATATACTTTATTAAGCCCTTTGGGCTAATTTTTTGAGGCACCAAGCCTACCACTGCATAGTTGGCCTTGCTTCTTCTATGCTCCGAGTCCAAGCAATAATATGCAATGGGCCAAGCGCCCTGCTTTATTTAAAAATATACTTTATTAAGCCCTTTGGGCTAATTTTTTGAGGCACCAAGCCTACCACTGCATAGTTGGCCTTGCTTCTTCTATGCTCCGAGTCCAAGCAATAATATGCAATGGGCCAAGCGCCCTGCTTTATTTAAAAATATACTTTATTAAGCCCTTTGGGCTAATTTTTTGAGGCACCAAGCCTACCACTGCATAGTTGGCCTTGCTTCTTCTATGCTCCGAGTCCAAGCAATAATATGCAATGGGCCAAGCGCCCTGCTTTATTTAAAAATATACTTTATTAAGCCCTTTGGGCTAATTTTTTGAGGCACCAAGCCTACCACTGCATAGTTGGCCTTGCTTCTTCTATGCTCCGAGTCCAAGCAATAATATGCAATGGGCCAAGCGCCCTGCTTTATTTAAAAATATACTTTATTAAGCCCTTTGGGCTAATTTTTTGAGGCACCAAGCCTACCACTGCATAGTTGGCCTTGCTTCTTCTATGCTCCGAGTCCAAGCAATAATATGCAATGGGCCAAGCGCCCTGCTTTATTTAAAAATATACTTTATTAAGCCCTTTGGGCTAATTTTTTGAGGCACCAAGCCTACCACTGCATAGTTGGCCTTGCTTCTTCTATGCTCCGAGTCCAAGCAATAATATGCAATGGGCCAAGCGCCCTGCTTTATTTAAAAATATACTTTATTAAGCCCTTTGGGCTAATTTTTTGAGGCACCAAGCCTACCACTGCATAGTTGGCCTTGCTTCTTCTATGCTCCGAGTCCAAGCAATAATATGCAATGGGCCAAGCGCCCTGCTTTATTTAAAAATATACTTTATTAAGCCCTTTGGGCTAATTTTTTGAGGCACCAAGCCTACCACTGCATAGTTGGCCTTGCTTCTTCTATGCTCCGAGTCCAAGCAATAATATGCAATGGGCCAAGCGCCCTGCTTTATTTAAAAATATACTTTATTAAGCCCTTTGGGCTAATTTTTTGAGGCACAGAGGCTAACAAGCTTATCATGGTTTGGGAGACACCCTGGCTAACAAGCTTTGTATGGCCCTTAGACCTACATGTATACCAAAAATGTGAAACAGCCCCTTGGGCTAATTTTTCGAGCCACACAGGCTAACAAGCTTATCATGGTTTGTGAGACACCCTGGCTAACAAGCTTTGTATGGCCCTTAGACCTACTTTAATACCAAAAATGGGAAACAGCCCCTTGGGCTAATTTTTTCAGGCACCAATCCTATGCCTGCATCGTGGGCGTTGCTTGGACTATCATCCTGCTGGAGCCTGTTGAAGGGTCCCACTGTACGCTCCATACAAAACGCGTAGACGCGATGTGTAGCATGTAGACGTCCCAGCCTCTCACATGTGTGTTCATAGTCTTGTTGCCATAGCGAGGCATAAAGTAACCCCACAAACACAGGCACTGTTTGTCAGCAACAGTTGTATGTGGAGTCATGATTTGACACTTAGTAACCAAGGTGACTTCATGCGCCATGCGGGCCGTAAAGTACTTGCTAATGATGCTCTCTCCCCTGTCCACCACGCCAACTGTCTCGGTGTAATCCTTGACTCCTCCCTCTCCTTCAAGCCCCACCTGTAGTCCCTAACCAAGTCCCTGTGACTCCAACTCAAAAATATTTAACCAATTCGGTCGTTCCTCAATCCTGACACTGCTGAAACACTCATAAATGCCCTCATCATCTCCCGCCTTGACTACTGCAACCTCCTTCGCATAGGTCTCCCTGCCAACTGTCTTGCAACTCTCCAATCTATACTAAACTCTCCTGCCCGGCTAATCCATCTGTCCTCACGCTACTCCCCTACATACCCCCTCTGCCAAGCCGTTCACTGGCCCCTACGGCCCACAGAGAGCTCACTTTAAAACACTGACCATGACATTCAAAGCCTTACACAACCTATCCCCACCATACATCTCCGACATGATCTCCCGATAACATCCCTCACGCAACCTGCGTTCATCCCAAGAAGTTGTCCTACAGTCCACCCTCATCTCCTCTTCCCACAACCGCATACAGGATTTCTCCCGGTCATCCGCCATGCTATGGAACTCCCTGCCCCACCTCATCAGTCAGTCGCCTACCCTCTGAACCTTAAAGATACTTATAAAGACTCAACTCTTCCGACAGGCCTACAACCTGCCATGAGACACCGCTACACGCCCCACGACCGACACCTTCCCCACCCTATTGTATCCCCACCCACCCCTCGTAGAATGTGAGCCCACGCGTACAGGGTCCTCTACTATTGTACCTGTATGACCTTATTGTCTATGTTTATTGTACTTGTCCTTCTCTACCTTTTCCTCATGTACAGCGCCATGGAACCTATGGCCGCTATATAAATAAATAATTATAATAATTATGATGACTTGAAGCCCAACCAAAAAAAAAAAATCCACATTCATTCCTTGAAAAAAAGACAGACACAAAGCTTGTTTTTAAAACTGTGTTTAAAAAAAAAAAATGGCAGCACTGTTTGGACATTCCAACAAATACTACCTTTAATTAAGGTAAAAAAAATAAATGGAGCCCTACAGGTCCTGGTAGCTGGGCTGTCCGTCCTGCAAAAGGTCAAGGGCCCCACGGATGGCCTGGCCGAACCCTTCAGGGTGGATCATATGAACAGGTCTAGGGAACGGTGGTAGGTCCCTGTTCGCTGGCCACTGGCATGGAGGCAAAGCCCTGTGGGGTGGGACTTGGCTGTCCCGTGTTGTGGGCCTGCCCAGCCTGGTAGAGTTTATTCTCCAACCATCCAAATACTGGAACACATCACCGGGGTCGTTTCCTGGCTGACAGGCTTCCAGCACTATCTGTAATGCTGACCTTGCCCGCAGTAGCCTGTCAAATGGAATATTATCCATGAATGGTATAATACTGCGGGCAAAGTCAGCATTACTTTGTTGCACACTTAATTGTGCAGACCCCGGGATGGTACCATAAGCTGGGCCTGCCGGTGGTGGTGCTGGCCCTGCCGCTGGTGGTGGCGGTGGTGGTGCTGGCCCTGCCGCTGGTGGTGGCGGTGGTGGTGCTGGCCCTGCCGCTGGTGGGGGCGGTGGTGGTGCGGACCCTGCCGCTGGTGGCGGTGGTGGTGGTGGTGGCGGGGACGGCGGTGGTGGTGTTGATGGGCCTGCCGCTGGTGGCGGCGGTGGTGGTGCTGGCCCGGCCGCTGGTGGCGGCGGTGGTGGTGCTGGCCCTGGCGATGGTGGTGGTGGCGGCGGCGGCGACGGCGGTGGTGGTGGTGGCGCCGGCCGTGGTGGTGGTGGTGGGTGTTCTCCACGCCGCCTTCTGTTTGGCGGTGGAGGGTTCACAGCACGCCGCCCTCTGTAGTAAGCTTCTCTGTGGGTAAAGTAAAAAAAAATTTGGTGAATGCATTGCATTTGGAAACAAAAACATAGGTCAAACATTAAGTTGCACGCTTTTTAGACTCTGTGTATCTGTGTATTATTAATCAGATATTTGTTATTATTATGAAAGAATAACCAACTGTACATAACATAAAGGAATACGTGACTTTCTTTGCTAATTCCATACTAATACATAATTTTTCACCCCCTGATTAACACCCCCCCCCCCCATCCCATCTAATCTAGACAATCGATAACACCAATGGTTCACATGAAAAAAAAAAGGCCCCCTGACTTCACTTTTTACTTGACATACTTAATTCACAAAACGTTTAGCTTATATCATCTATATAAAGCAGGGAAGGGGTTGAAAGGTATACAATATATATATATATATAATCTATTTATATAATCGGGAGTTTGAAATTCCGGCACTGTAGCCTAATCCCAAACTCCTTAGCGTCACTGCGAGCAGAGACGCGTATGCGCCTTCGCGAGCCGCAGACGCTTAACTCACACAGCCGCTATAGCGTTTTCTCGAGCGGCCTCGCGCCCTCCGCTCACAGCAAGACCTGCGCCCCTCACAGCGCCCAATCCACCCCGGCATGCTGGCATTTGTACTTCCCCCGTCTGTGCACCCACAGGTCTTAGCAGATCACTGATGCTGACAGCGGGGGGGGACAACACAGACAATCAAATCAGGAGGAGGTCAGTGTCAGGAGGAGATGACAGACGCCCGCCGGGGCCTGTGACACTGCAGAGGTCACAGCGGGGCTGTGTGTGCGGACAACGGGGAGGCCGGGGCTACGGACGTACCGGACACATCCTCTGCTCCTGGAGATGTGCCGCGGTTCCGCGCTCGCAGCGTATCTGACGCTGGAGCTGCGCTCACCACGCCCACCACCACGCCCTCTGCCAAACAACCCACACCTCTCACTAACCTCCTGCAGCTAACCACACCCCATGTTTACCTTTGCCATGATGTCATTTAGCTGCGGCCGCTATCTTTAATAAGGTCAGAAATTATGGCAGTAATCGGATCTCTGCTCCCTCTAGCACGCCCCAACACTGTAGCACCATCTATTAACCCTATTCTCATCACCTATATACTCTGCTACCCACAGAGCCGTCTTTATACTCTGCTACCTCAGACCCGCCTGTATACTCTGCTACCTCAGACCCGCCTGTATACTCTGCTACCCACAGACACGCCTGTATACTCTGCTACCCACAGACCCGCCTGTATACTCTGCTACCTCAGACCCGCCTGTATACTCTGCTACCCACAGACCCGCCTGTATACTCTGCTACCCACAGAGACGCCTGTATACTCTGCTACCTCAGACCCGCCTGTATACTCTGCTACCTCAGACCCGCCTGTATACTCTGCTACCCACAGACCCGCCTGTATACTCTGCTACCCACAGAGACGCCTGTATACTCTGCTACCTCAGACCCGCCTGTATACTCTGCTACCCACAGACCCGCCTGTATACTCTGCTACCTCAGACCCGCCTGTATACTCTGCTACCTCAGACCCGCCTGTATACTCTGCTACCTCAGACCCGCCTGTATACTCTGCTACCCACAGACCCGCCTGTATACTCTGCTACCCACAGAGCCGCCTGTATACTCTGCTACCTCAGACCCGCCTGTATACTCTGCTACCCACAGACCCGCCTGTATACTCTGCTACCTCAGACCCGCCTGTATACTCTGCTACCCACAGACCCGCCTGTATACTCTGCTACCCACAGAGACGCCTGTATACTATGCTACCTCAGACCCGCCTGTATACTCTGCTACCCACAGACCCGCCTGTATACTCTGCTACCTCAGACCCGCCTGTATACTCTGCTACCCACAGACCCGCCTGTATACTCTGCTACCTCAGACCCGCCTGTATACTCTGCTACCCACAGACCCGCCTGTATACTCTGCTACCCACAGAGACGCCTGTATACTATGCTACCTCAGACCCGCCTGTATACTCTGCTACCCACAGACCCGCCTGTATACTCTGCTACCCACAGAGCCACGTGTATACTCTGCTACCCACAGACCCGAAATGGAACCTAATGTATATATTAATAAATAATACTAAATGTACACAACAGTGCTGCAGACACATACCTTGGCATACGGGCCACCGGGTGAAGGAAGGACAGCCGGTCATAAAAATGGTAGTGGTTGAGCAATGGAGCGGCTCCCGGTTGTCTCTCAGAGTACTGCCGGTACTGCTTCTTATGCTGGTCCCGGCAGCTCCTCCACCGTTTTTTAAGATGGTCAACTGTGAAATGATTTGAAACCGGCTTTAGAGATGTGTAATATTTGAAACAACAAAAGTATGTGTACAAATCAACAATAACATTTTATTCATTTTGTGTGTGTAATGTGTATACAAGGCACAGTGACACGACAGTGTGGAACATCATCAACAGCATTACGGACATTGAGCTCACGTGGCCACAATCACAAATGAGGCAGGACACATGTCAACGCATAGAGAATGTAATAGTGCGGGCACCAGACTCTGGTCATTAGTGGTATTTATATACACCCAACCCCTTGGCCGAAAGAGCCAGGAGGATCAGACATTAAACTCATTGTACTGTTGTGACCCCATCCAAATATAGGCAACTATGCGGTGGAGCATGATAACACATTCAGGGTCCTGTATACCCTGCTATGGGGGCCCTGTATTCCCACTGCTGGGGGCCCTGTAAACCCACTGGGCCACTGTCTACCCACTGCTGGGGGCCCTGTATACCCACTGCTGGGGGGGCCTGTACACACACTGAGGGCCCTGTATACAGGGACTGACTGGCACCCTACAGTTTGGGTCGCAACCCTCCCTCACTGGCCCGACACAGGTGAGGACGGGGTGTGGGGGGGGGGTGATGACTGGCGGCCGCCTCACAGTCACCGCAGCTCCCGCATTATCCTATGGCTCGCTCCCAGCCGCAGCCTCGCGCTCCTCACAGCCGCTCGCTAACAGTCGCAGACGCACGCCACTCACAGACGCTCACTCACGGACGCAGCCGCGTGCTGATGACGTCATCGCGCGGCCAGGAGCTTCCGTTTCCGCCTGCTGCTTCAGGGACATGCGGATTATTCATGCTCCTGCAGCCGCATGACCCGTGGCACCTGGGCCAGTCCGCCCCTGCCTGTATACCACAATATGGGGGCATGTATACCCAGCTGGGGGCCTGTATACTCTGCAGGGGGAGGTGTATACTCTGCTGGGGGGCTGTCTACCAGTGATAGCCGCTGTATACCAGGATGGCGGTGAATATGTTTTCATAGTTTTTCGGGCCAAAAATAGGGGGGTCGGCTTATACACGGGTCGGCTTATACACGAGTATATATACAGTAAATGCAATATATAACGTGTAAACTCATTTAACTTACTTAGATTGCTCTGTTCCTCATGGTCACTCCGATGGAACGCAGGGAACATCTCTTGGGCGATCTCTCTCCAGGCTGTATTAATTAGGGTCGTATCCCCATACTCAGGATCTGTAGGGAGCCATAGAAATGGACGAGCCTCCACATGTGCAATAAGACGCAGCGTGTTCACCATGCCACGTCCTGCTGCCATGATTGCACTGATGAATGGATCGCTCTGTGTGTGCGCCTGTCAGCGCGACTCGCTTCCTGTTTCCTTAAACCATGGTGTGTGCTGGAGAATCCCTTCCCTCGCATCATCGGCTACAAGCCTCAAAATAAGAGAAAAACTAGCGAGTTTGGACTCGCACACTTTCAGAGACACATCAGCGAGTTGTAAATGTCATTATTCGCTATTACTCGGGTCCCTATTCATTAACATTGGACTCGCTGGACTCGCAACGAGTCCCGAGTCCTTGACTCGGACTCGTTGGGGTCTTGCGATTCCGAGTCTTTTCGGACTCGCCCATCTCTAGTGGTGACCATGGTGGCCATTTTTAAGTCAGACATTTTGGATCCAACTTTATTTTTTTCAGTGGGAAGAGGGTCATGTGACACATCAAACTTATTGAGAATTTCATAAGAAAAACAATGGTGTGCTTGGTTTTAACATAACTTTATTCTTTCATGAGTTAATTACAAGTTTATTACCACTTATAAAATGTGTTCAAAGTGCTGCCCATTGGGTTGGATTGTCAATGCAACCTTCTTCTCCCACTCTTGACACACTGATAGCAACACCGCCGAAGAAATGCTAGCACAGGCTTCCAGTATCTGTTGTTTCAGATGCTGCACATCTCAAATCTTCACAGCAAAGACTATTGCCTTCAGATGAGTAATTAGGCAAACGTTTTTTGCAAATGGTGAAGCTAACAATCAAAACCACCGTTTTTTGCCTGACACTAACCCACAGTGGATAGATGTACATTCACCAGATATGGGCATACAGAGATCTACTTCTTGCTCCATACCCCAAGGGCTCTTTTCTTCCTCCACACCCATCGGTGGTTCCCTCCTGGGGCGAGCGTGACCATGCTCCAGCCCGCAGGAGCCAAGACCTCTTCCCCCTCACTTCTGCACTTCTCTCCTCATTTTCCTCTACCTTAACTCTCCCTCATTGCTCTGATCCTGCACTTCTCTTTGTCCCTAAGGGCTCCTAAGTGTTTTGTGTGCGTGTGAAGCTCAACTGCGCCATCCCAGCACCTGGAGAGCAGAGACACTACTCTTCCTCTAATGGAGGAGTCCAGTACCACTGGTGGAGGCCTACCTGGTGGTGCACCACAACCGCATGCTGAAACATAGTACTTCCTCATGCTAAGTAAGGATCTTACAATGCACAATGTAGGCCAAGACTTGCAGCTGCAACAAAGCCCAGAATATATCTGTGCATGATCAGGGCCTAGTTGTGGCTGGAATTTCTGGCCAAAAAGAAAAATGCTTTGTGTTTAAGCATGCAGTGGATTGTAAGAGGAAGTGCTGAGGACCATACAAAAGACAGAGAGCAACGGAGGTGAGCCATATGTGGAGTATTAGGTGTTTGTTTTTATTCTTCTAAATCTTATGTTTATTATGCTCTGGAGTCTGGAGAAATCCCATAGCATAACAAGGGACACTCAATTGAAAAATAATACATTTGCTCATATCAAACTTCAAGGTAAAATCTTTACGATTTAGCAAATTTGAATCTCATCAGATATGCCGATTTATAATTCACATGCATAAAAGGGCAGTAAAAACCAAGGGGTGCTGGCTGCTTTTCCGTCATTGCATTAAAACTCAGTCATATTTAATAAATTACTTTTCTTTCCTCTCATAGTATATCCTTATCCATCCCTTGTAGACTGTGAGCCCTCGTGGGCCGGGTCTTCTCTCCTCTCTTATTGTAACTTCACCCATTCCTTGTACACTGTGAGCCCTCATGGGCAGGGTCCTCTCTCCTCACCTACTGTATCCTCACTCATCCCTTGTAGACTGTGAGCCCATGCAGACAGGGTCCTCTCTCCTCACCTACTGTATCCTCACTATTCCATTGTAGACTGTGAGCCCTCACAGGCAGGTTCTGTCTCCTCTCCTACTGTATCCTCAGCCATTGCTTGTACATTGTGAGCCTTTGTAGACAGGGTCCTCTCTCCTCACCTACTGTATCCTCACTAATCCCTTGTAGACTGTGAGCCCTCGTGGGCAGTGTCCTCTCTCCTCACCTACTATATCTTCACCCATCCCTTGTGCATCCCTATGAGCTCTGATGGGCAGGGTCCTCTCTCCTCTGATACCTGTTTGTGCCTTCTATTCTTAATAATTACTGCCCTTGTCTATGTAATCACCATTTTATATGTAACATGCCATGTAATAAATGACGCTATAATAATAAATATTAATAATAATTGTGCTCAATCGTCTTAAAGATCGGGGTCTGAGATTGAGAAGGCTAATCTTCATGGCCAAGTGTTTTATTTTTATCTTTTTCATATTTGCAAAATACATTTCCTTTGAATATCATATATTATAAATATATAAATATATTCCTTTGAATATCACCCATGGCTACAAGGCAAAAGTTTTGACGAGAAAGTATGGAACTTTGAGATACTTGGGTGAAAGTCATTATAGAAATTCAGCTTTGTTAATGAAAAAAGAAAACAATTTTCTGAATATGATACCACTCTTTTCTTTTCATTTTTTCCCCTGGTAAATAATTTCCATAGTTTCGTATTAACCCAATTTGCAAAAATTGAGCAAACAGTGCAATTTTATGCAATTATGTGTCAGACAGAAGTAATGTATGACAGGCGGAAAAAAAAGACCCTTATCTGAACTGGAAAGACATTTTGTGTAAATGGAGCGTAAGAAAATGTAGGTCTTTTAAATTGGACTCTGGAAAGTGAAATACATTCTTTGTTGCCAATAGTCCATTCTCTCCTACATTAGGAATTTGCTGATAAGGTATAATATAGAAAAAAAATCATCTTGCTAAATTCACTGAATGTTGCATTATCTATAACATGTAAAGTGGAACCTGTATTTCACTGGATAGTTTAATAATTAAGTATAGTTCTTCAATTATCCCTCAAGAGCATATCACCATTTTCATTTTAGATTACTGTTCATAGACAAAACTCGGCTTCAACTCTCAGACTTATCTATTTAATTAGAAAATAGTTTCATCGGGGGAAAAAGGTCAGTTTGTATTCACAAATCAGATTGTCAATGGCAAGATGAGATGGTTCTGTTAATACCAGCAAAAATATATATATAAAAAGTGGTAATAATAAGATTATTTTAATAAAACACAATAAAAGGTATATAAACATATGATATTAAAATTTAAAAAAGTATTGAAAAATAATAATAATAACATTAATAGGGAGTCCTTCAGGGGCAGAAAATGTCCTAATTGCTGGTTTGATAACACCCATATGAAGGCTGGATCATGAAAAGCTAAAGTGGATGGAAATTGGCCAAAAAGTCATGGATTACACATGGAAGGCAAAACCTTGCAAAAAATAGAGGGAAATACAGTAGTTTTAATAAAATACCATAACATGTAAATAAACATATGATATTCAAATTTTAAATATAAAAGTATTGTATAATAATAATAGCAGCAGTGCTCTTTTTTGTGGCGGTACGTGCTTTTACGACGTACCCGTAAGATCTGTAGAGTGCTGAGGGCCAGCGCCAGCGGAAACACGGGGCAGGCAGGGGTGCAGGGCGGATCTCAGGTGGTGGCGGATCTGAGGCGGCTCATGTGGCACTATATGCAGGGGGGCGGCAATGCGGCTGGGGGGCAGAGCTATATGGGGACTGCCGTTTGCCGCCGCCCACTTCATGCTGCCCGCTGCCTGGTGCCTCAAAGGTAATCCGTGCACAGGATCTCCCAGCCGCCCGACAGCAAACCCCCCACTCCTCAATCTCCCACCTCTCAACCTCGGCCACCGGCGGATAAAACCCCACTCCACAACCTCGGCCGCCGGCTGATAGCACGTCATATCCCCTCCCCCGCTCAGAAATGCGTACCTGCAAGTATTTTTTTCCAAAAAGGCACTGAATAGCAGTAATAATAATATTAATAATAATAATAATAATGAGTCCTTGAGGGACAGAAAAAGTCCTAATTGCTGGTTTGATCCCACCAATTTGAAGGCTGGATTATGAAAAGTTAAAGGGGTTGTAAATTGGCCAAAAAAACATGGAAACTAGTGACATAAAACACAAACCTTTTAAAAAAGAAAGAGAATTTTTTTACCATAATGGTTTATAAAGATGACCATATATTTGGTCCAAGTGCTATCAAAATCGCATTGCACTCAGGCCAATGTTATTCAATTACAGATACAAAGAGTGGTCTTTAGGAGCGCAGTAATGCCTTCTACAGATACAAAGACCACTCTTTGTATCTGTATACTGTGTTCCCCTTTGGGGGAAGTTCAACAGGAGATGCAGGAGGAAAAAGGAGTAGAAGGAGATTACAATAATCGTGACCCGAGGACTGGAGGACCCGTGGTTGCAGGGTAACTGGGAACCAGCGGTTCAGGACCTGCGGTGACGAAGTTCTGGTCACGTGACTGTCCCTGCCGGAAGGAGCAGGGAAGCGGCAGCTGGAAGCCGGTGACGGTGCCTGAGGCAGGGGGTTCTGAGCACAAACTGGTGTTGTGTGGGGGCGCACAAAAAACCCTAAGGTGTGCGGCCACATATTGCCCATAATAGCCATAATTTCCCCACAGTTACTTCTCATTGCGCCCCTACTCTCTTTTGTTGAATGTTATTCAATTAGGCAGGGCTCATCAGGGCAGACATATCATTAGTGCAACTTGTGTAGTTACACAGGGACCCAAGGGCTAAGGGGGCCCATTACTGCCGCTAAAACAGATAGACTTGTTCATTTTGTTGAGTTATTGGACATAAAAGGGACCATATATTGTTCTTCCACAGGGACCCTTTTCTGTCTGTGTCCGCCAGTGGTGCACATGTTCGATTTTTCACTCCGACTGAGAGGGCTGACATAATAAGTTGAAGCATGGATTATTTACATCTGAGAATCAGGTGACACTCGGCTATTCATGTCTGTGGGTCTAAGGTAAAAATAAGACTGTACTCAGATGACATCCGAGATTAGTTCGATTGTACTGTTTTACATGCTTTCAAAAGTTGTCAGGTTCAATTGTAAAGTGAGCCATTTCTTAATGACTTTGACCTCCTGAATTCAAATCTGACAATTAAAATATAAAGTTGGCTTTTGTTTCTATGATATCAAAGAGTTTTCCTTTTACTGTTACATATAACTAACAATTCAAATAACTAAATCATGTCTAAAGTTTATTGCAAATTCTAAACAGTTACAGAAATTGGTCCTCATGCAGTGATAACTCTTTTTTGTTGTCTCTCGTACATTGGATCATTTCTTACAGTTGTCCAATAGTAATCTACGAGCACTAATGGATTCCAATTTCCTTGATATTTTTTCTCAATTGGCGCAATATCTTGCTGAAATCTCTCACCGTGCTTGTCGTTCACAGCTCCGCAATTAATTGAGTAAAGTCTAGATGCAAATGTAAAATTGTAATCTATAAGGACATGTTACAGTCAAGATCCTTACAGTGTGGAAAATAAGTATTTGAAACGCTAATGATTTTGCAAGCTTTTCGACCTTCAAAGAATGGAGAGGTCTGTTATTCTTATCATAGAAACACATCAACTGTGAGAGACAGAAATTTACAAAAAAAATTTCTAAGCGCCACTTCCAGGAGCTTCATCCGGCTCTTCCAGTGGCCCTGATAGCGGTGGCATGCTGGGCAATGAAGGGGATAACACCAGCTTTGTATTATCAGTTGGTACCACAATGGCTCAGTGGTTAGCACTGCAGATTTACAGCACTAAGGTCCTGGGTTCAATTCCCACCAAGGACAACATCTGCAAGGAGTTTGCATGTTCTCCCCATGTTTGTATGGGTTTCCTCCCACATTTCAAAGACATACTGATAGGATGTTTAGATTGTGAGCCCCAAGAGGAAAAGTGTTGCAAAATGTATGTAAAGCAGTATGGAATTAAAAGCAATAAATAAACTTTATTATAATATTGCCCAGGCTAAAAATCATGGTGTCAGGCTAATATTAGACCTGGCCACCATGAATTTCTAGTAAACAGTAAAATAAAACATAACACTAAGAAAAACCCCAACTGCCTGGGGATTACCTGGCTGGCAATCAAAAATACAGCAAAACAACGCAATTTTTAAAAAAATATTTATTTAATTAATTTAAAAAAACTAATGAGCTTCCCTGTATTTTGATTGCCAACCAAGGTAAAGCCAGGCAGCTAGGGTGGCAGCCTGTAGCCATCCGCTTTATCTGCGCTGAGAATCAAAAATACTGTGAAGCGTCTCGTCTTTTTTTAATTATTTATTTTTACAGTACTGTGATGTCATTCAATCACAAGTAATGTTGTCACAGAGAATAGGCGTCAGTGATTGCCTGTTGTAGAAGGCAGGAATCTGCTCATATGATTGTATGGGCATGATTCAGCTTACTCCAGCAACCAATCGCAAATGCCCATTCTCTGTGACAACAGTACCTGTGATTGGCTGTTGATTCCTTTGCAGTGAATTTACCGGACGTTAATGAGTAGCCCCAGAATTACAAGCAGCAGCACAGCGTGACAGGGGGATGACGGGGCCTGGTATTACCGGTAAGTAAGATGATACTATTTAATAACTATATGATTTATTTTAGAGCACCCTGCCCCATCTCATAACTGTAAAGACCCAGTTCGAGGTTTAGACTCAAGTTGTCCTCAAATTCAAATATTAAAAAATCTGTGTAAGCACGGTGAACTAGAACATCGCCGATTTCACCCATCAGTAGAGGGGAAGCTATTTTTTTATTAACCTTTCCACATGTGAGAAAACAGATCCTACTCTGCTCAGAGTCTAATCAGAGTCTGACTTGCATAATCAGACTGTTTTCAATGGATGGAGAAAATATGGTAGTGTGAACGTGGCCTTATGATGAAACTGGATCTCTTTGTCATATAGTGCAAGAAACAAGTAATCCTTTGCTATTCTACATTTATTGACAGATTTCAGGCTTCTATTTTGTTATCAGTATTCATAGAGCACATACGGTAATTACATACTAAAAAGTGATATTTAAGAAATAGCCCAAAGAATATGTAATGTTATGAAAAGAAAAGCAAAAAAGAATATGTGGCTAAGCACAAACGTACATTGAAGGACATAATTATTTTATCTCTTGCTGATTTTGTATGTGTGCTCACTGACAAAGACATGAGCAGTCTATAATTTTGAGGGTAGGTTAATTTTAACTGTAAGGGTACCTTTACACGCGGCAACATTTCTAGGTATTCCACAGGTAACTTACTGGCTGCAGTGAAATCATGGAGACATTATTCCATTTGTACACAGCAACAAGATAGAACCATGTCTCCATGATTTCACTGCAGCCAGTAAGTTACCTGTGGAATACCTAGAAATGTTGCCGCGTGTAAAGGTACCATAAGAGATAGAAAATAAAACATAAAATCCAGATAATCACATTGTCTAAATTATATAAATGCATTTGCGTTTTGCAGAGATAAATAATTATTTGATCCCACTGGTAAACAAGACATTACTTTGTGACAAATCCCTTGTTGGCAGCACAGCAGTCAGACGTTTCTTGACATTGATGATGAGGTTTGCACACATGTCAGGAGGAATATTGGTCCACTCCTCTTTGCAGATCATTTCTAAATCATTGAGATTCTGAGATGCTGTTACTTGTCAACTCTGAGCTTTAGCTCCCTCCATACATTTTCTATGGGATTACTGTCTGAAGACTGGCTAGGCCACTCCATGATCTTAAAGTGCTTCTTTTCTTCTTTGTTGCCTTGGCTCTATGGTTTGAGTCATTGTCATGCTGGAAGACCCAGCCGCAACCCAATTTAATATCCTTGTGGACGGAAGGAGGTTGTCCCTTAGGATCTTTCAGTACATGGCTCCATCCATTGTCCCATTGATGTGGTGTAGTAGTTTTGTACCCTTAGCAGAGAAACATCCCAAAACATGATGTTTCCACCGCCATGCTTGAATGTGGAGACTGTGTTCTTTGGGTCATAAGCAGCATTTCTCTTCCTCCAAACACGGCGAGTTAATGCCAAAGAGCCCAATTTTTGTCTCATCTGATCACAGCACCTTCTCCCAATCACTCTCAGAATCATCAAGGTGTTCATTAGAAAACTTCAGATGGGCGGCGCATGTGCTTTCTGGTGCAGTGGGACTTTGCAGGCACTGCAGGATTTTAATCCATTACGGCATAATATGTGACCAATGGTTTTCTTGGTGGCAATGGTCCCAGCTGCCTTGAGATTAACAAGTTCCCCAGTGTAGCTTTAGTCTGATCTCTCTCCTTCCTAATGATCCTGCATACCCAACGAGGTGAGATTTTGCATGGAGCCCCAGATTGATGTTGAATGATACTCATTTTGTATTTCTTACATCTTCATACTATTGCACCAATAGTTGTCTCCTTCACCCCCCAAGCATTGTCTTACTTATGGTTTTGTAGCCCATTCCAGCAGGTCCAGGATCTTTTCCCTGACATCCTTAGGCTGGCTTCACACTGTGGGTCAGATCTCATCCGAGGCTGTCAGGATGAACCTGACAGCCCCGGATCGGATCAGCACACAGAACCGAAGGGCTAATATGCCCTCCGTTCCGGTGTGCACCCGCACGCAGCTGCTGCCACAGATGAATCAGGACCACGGCTGGCAGGGAGCTAGCCGCGGTCCTGAAACAACAGCGGCGTGCAGCCACAGGGGTCCGGTTCCCGGATCCTCCCAGACCGGTGCAATCCGGCCCCATAGGCTCCCATGTCAGGGAATGCCGGATTGCCCCGGATCCGGGCGAAACTGAGGCAATCCGGGTCAATCCGGGAATTGCCAATTAGAGGAGATATTCTGCTCTCTGAAACAAAAATGCTGCAAGGTAAACAACGTAGAAAAAAGCATCAAAACATTAGATTTAATTTATTTACTTCTGAAACATTGCAACAAAATGCTATAAGTGGCAATCAAAAGCATCATTTCTACCCCCAAAATGTTATCAGTAAAAACGTCAGCTCAGGATGCAAAAAACAAGTCTCAGAGGGTCCTCCCTCTGCTAACTTCAAACCTTCTCCCACCTCACACAGAAACCCCACTAACCTTATTAGCATTACCTGCAGACCGTCATCTCCCTGTATTAAATGCGCTCTCTGGAATCCACGGTCTGTATGCAACAAACTTTACTTCATTCATAACTACTTTCTCACTAACTCTCTCAATCTCCTGGCCTTCACTGAAACCTGGATCCAGGATTGAGACATTGCTTCCCCTGCTGTTATTTCTCATGGTGGCCTACACTTCTCTCATTCTCCAAGACCTGGGAACAGACATGGTGGTGGAGTTACTGTAATAGGACAAAATGCCGGAATGCCCGCGCTGCCACCAGGAAACGAAGAGTTAACTGGGCAGATTTTTCTTTATTATTATAACCTACGCGTTTTGGAGCCTCTATCTGGGCTCCTTCCTCAGAGACATGTTCCCTGAGGAAGGAGCTCAGATAGAGGCTCCGAAACACGTAGGATATAATAAAGATAATTCTGCCCAGTTAACTCTTCGTTTCCTGGTGACTCCTGGTGGCAGCGAGGGCATTCCGGCATTTTGTCCCATTACAGCATACCTGTTTCCACTGTTATCGTGAAGGTGCGGCCCTGCAGCAGCCATCCTACAAGCCATCTTACAGGCGATTACACCGGTTGTGGGTGACAAAACCGAGCCAGGTGAGCAGTTCCTAATATACACCGCTATAAACCTTTGTAAAAAGGATAAGACCCTATGAGCATTTATCTCACGTTTGCAGGCTGATGGTGGTGGAGTTAGCTTACTCCTGTCTCAACAATGTGCTTTCCAGCCAGGTCATCCCTCCAGCCCCAGCAGTCTCATGTCCTTCTTTTGAGGTTCACACCATTAGGCTATTCCATCCCCTTCCCCTCAGAGTAGCAGTCATATACTGCCCCCAAGGGTCACCCACCCAGTTCCTCGACCATTTCTCCACGTGGCTGATACACTTCATGTCCTCAGAATTACCAGCCCTCATTCTGGGAGACTTTAACATCCCCATAAACAGCCCCATCTCCCCATCTGCATCCCAGCTCCTATCTCTAACCACATCTCTTGGTCTCTCACAGCTCTCAACCTCTGAGACAAAAAAGGACGGTAACACCCTTGACCTGGTCTTTACCCGACTCTGCTCAACCTCCTCCATAGATAATTTATCTCTTCCCCTCTCTGACCACAACATTCTCTCCTTCACGCTCACTAACCCTCACCCACCACAGCCCACCGTTACCTATCAAACATCCTGAAATCTACAGGCCATTAACCCTCATGGACTCACAGACTCTCTCAGCTCATCACTGTCCCCAATCTCCTCATTCTCCTGTCCAGATCTGACAGTAAATCACTATAATAACACTCTCAGAAGCACCCTGGACCAAGTAGCGCCCCTCACCCACAGAAACTCCAAACACAGAGTTAAACAGCCCTGGCTCACATCACAAACTAGATTCCTCCAGCGATGCTCTATGAGTGCTGAACGCCTATGGAGGAAAACTCGCTCACCAGAAGACTTTATCCATTATAAATTCATGACCTAAACCTAAATCTCTGCCCTTAACATTGTCAAACAAACCTACTTCATCACCCTGATTTCCTAACTATCCAACAATCCAAAAAAAACTCTTTGACACCTTTTACTCTCTCCTCAGTCCTAAAGTGCAGGCCTCCATCATTGACCATTGTGCTAATGATCTGGCCTCTTACTTTTTGGAGAAAATAGACAACATCCGTCAGCAAATCATCTCCCAGCCTCCAAGCGCTGCCACTCTCATTCTTCCCAACATCTCCTCCGGCTTACTCTCCACATTTGACCCAGTTAAAGAAGAAGAAGTTGCCAGGCTCCCCTCTTCCTATCATCCCACTACATGCACCACTAACCCCATTTCCACACACCTACTCCAGTCTCTCTGTCCGGTCGTCACCACTCACCTAACCAAAATCTTGAACCTCTCCCTCTCTTCTGGCATCTTCCCATCCTCCTTCTAACACTCGATCATTACGCCATTATTAAAGAAAGCTTCTCTTGACCCATCCTGCACAAATAACAACAGACCAGTCTCCAATCTCCCCTTCATCTCTAAACTCCTGGAGCGCCTGGTCTTCTCCCGCCTCACCAATTACCTCTCCACTCACTCTCTTCTAGATCCATTACAGTCTGGCTTCCGACCCCTTCACTCAACAGAAACTGCCCTCATCAAGGTGACCAATGACCTACTAACAGCAAAATGTAATGGTGACCACTCTCTGCTTATTCTTCTTGATCTCTCTGCAGCTTTGACACTGTTGACTGCCATCTCCTACTCTCTATGCTGCACTCCATTGGTATAAAGGACACTGCTCTCTCCTGGCACTCTTCCTATCTTTCTGACCGTTCTTTCAGTGGATCATTCTCTGGCTCTACTTCCTCTCCTCTTCCTCTCACTATTGGGGTCCCTCAGGGTTCAGTCCTTGGACCTGTCCCTCAGGGTTCAGTCCTTGGACCTCTTTTCTTTTCTCTCTACACGGCCCCGATTGGACAGACCGGCAGCAGATTTGGCTTCCGGTACCATCTCTATGCTGACGTCACACAATTATACACTTCAGCCCCTGACCTTAGCCCTGCGGTTTTAAAGAACACCAATGACTGTCTAGCTGCAGTTTCCAACATCATGTCGGCTCTCTATTTAAAATATGGAAAGGGTTACTCAATAGGAGCGCAGATTCACAAAGGAGAAGGGTAGAATTGAACTAAAAAAACTTTATCACCACAACGCGTTTCCATAACGGAACGTTGTCTTCCTCAGGTGAATTTAGGTTAACTGTGGCAATGGAAACATTATAAAGTTATATTCACCAATCAGATTGTAGCAGTTAGTGACATCACTTTGTTAACCCTATCCTTCCTTCCAATTCATCCTGACATGTGAAAGTGTTAAAATATAAATATATATCAAATTCATTAAAATTACTAATAATATTGCGGATTAAAATGTATATATTGAAGTATAAAAAAAAAATTCATTTTTTTTCTCTAAAAAATAGGAAATTACTTATGATATGAATAAAAGAAGGACTTATACTAAAAAAATATAAAACACAGTTCCAATGAAGTAAAAAATTGAGTTACAATATTATATTGTTGTTGTAAGTGAATTTTTTACTTTATTGTAACTGTGTTTTATATTTTTTTGGTATAAGTCCTTCTTTTATTCATATCATAAGTAATTACTTACTTTTTAGAGAGGAAAAAGGAAAAAAAATGTCTCTTTTTTTACACTTCTATATACCGTATACATTTTAATGCGCAATATTAATTGTAATTTTTATGAATTTGATGTACATTTATATGTTATTATTTTC
Organism: Allobates femoralis; assembly: GCA_033576535.1. NCBI lineage: Eukaryota > Metazoa > Chordata > Amphibia > Anura > Aromobatidae > Allobates > Allobates femoralis. Next base: position 816,349,333 of record JARQOC010000003.1, read on the forward strand.
ACCTAAAACGCTTTCACATGTCAGGATGAATTGGAAGGAAAGCTAGGGTTAACAAAGTGATGTCACTAACTTCTACAATCTGATTGGTGAAGATAACTTTATAATGTGTCCATTGTCACAGTTCACCTAAATCCACCTGAGGAAGACAACGTTCCGTTGTGGAAACGCGTTGTGGTAATAAAGTTTTTTTTAGTTTAATTCTACCCTTGTCCTTTGTGAATCTGCGCTCCTATTGAGTAACCCTTTCCCTATTGTAAAATTCCTCTCAAACTTATGGGTGTATGCTTACTGGAGCTGCGGTTTGCGGAAAACCCCTAACAGAGATCGGTGTGGAGCCGCAGGACCTGTGGTGACATAGGAGCCCTGTGATGCTTGGAACCCCTGATTGCACCCCACGTGACGAAGCGGAGGAGCAGTGTCGATCAGTACGGTCACCAGGAGAACCTGGTGGAAGCACTCACTGAGGTTGTGTGGAGGTGGCACAACCGATACAGGTGAGAGTCCCACCGCACCCCCCCCCCAAATACCTCTAATTTACCGGGTACCTCTATGGTAGCGCTTTCTATCTCTCGGCTCTCTATTTAAAACTCAACCTTTCCAAAACTGAACTTCATTTGCTCCCGCCCTCCACTAACCTCCCTAAATCTGATATCTCTCTCAATGTGCAGTACCACAATAACACCTAGGCAGCAGGCACGCTGTCTCAGTGTCACGTTTGACATCGATCTCTCCTTCACCTCCTATATACAATCTCTCGTCCGCTCTTGTCGCTTACACCTGAAGAACATCTCTAGAGTCTGCCCCTTTCTCACCATGGGAACAACTAAAACCCTAATCCACTCCCACCTTGAGTGTTGTGATTCTCTATTAATTGGCCTCCCCCTCTCTAAACTTTCCCCTCTACAATCAATCCTTAATGCAACAGCTAGGTTCACCTACCTGGCCAATCGTTACTCAGATGCCTCCGCTCTGTGCCAGTCATTGCACTGGCTGCCTATACACTACAGGATCAAGTTCAAATTGCTTGTTCTCACCCACAAACCTCTTCACAATGCAGCACTCCGCTATATCTCATCCCTCATCTCTGTCTATTACCCCACCCGTTCTCTACGTTCTACAAATGACCTTCGACTAACATCTGTACTAATCCTCCCACTCCTGACTCCGAGATTTCCCCGAGCTGCACCAATTCTCTGGAATGTTCTATCCCAAGAAATCAGGACCATCCACAACTTGCATGGCTTCAAATGCTCACTAAAAATACATCTTTTCAAGGTAGTCTATCATGCACCCTAACAAAATTCCTTTGTTTTATTCCAATCAATTACCCCAGGAGTAAGGCCAAAAAAATCCAGGTTTTAATTGTATATGTCTGTGTTCTAAATTGTTTAAGAAAGTTGAGCATTGGAGTATGTCTAGCTGTTATTGAGGTCTCCACTGTCTTGTTGACGGGGGAGGCGTTATATACCCGCTGCCGCTGTTATAACAAACCTGGCAAAGCTCCTATACCTGAGAGGTATGTTTTCTCTAATGGATAAAGCACCCTAGAACATGCCCCTAAAGTGTTGATAGGTCCATGGTCCATGTGGGGCGTGGTGGAATTGCGCCCGTGGCTGATTCGCTGGCTCAGTTGCATGGCAACCACTTTGTGGTACCGGCGTCTGGGCGTAGCGGGCGGCTGTGGGGGCGTTCCTGCCTTGCCGCCCAGACTGGCAGATTGGTCGGCCATGTAGGGGTGGGGAGGACGCAGTGAGAGCGTCTGATTGAATGCCTAGCAACAGGTAAACAGCGGATGGGATGTATCAACATGCTTCACTTCCGGAGTAATACCGGAAGTGATGACAGATGCTGATATCACGGAGCTGC